>OX596381.1:108233482-108770982 GCA_951394425.1 Tipula unca
ATATGTACAGTATATAATAAAAATTGAATATTGTAGTCAAAGAACCTCGATACCCAGGTTCTTCTCTACAAATCGTTTTTTGGCCGCACAAATTCAAGTATTGATTTAATTTTTTTCGCAGCCTAGTTGAAAATATTTGCAAGCGAATAATACACGTTTTCTTCAATTCACAATAATTTGTTCGTAATTACGTCTCAAAGTTGATGAATTTTTGATAAAAACCATTTAAGTACTCACAAACCAAATTTATCAATATTTCAATATTTTTCCAATAATCTGTAAAACTTGTATATACATGGGTACGTTCAGGAAGATATAATCAGCGATTAATACGTTTTACGTTAAGTTTTTTTTAAAAATTCGCTCTAATAAGCGAGAAAATTGAAAATTTAATTGAAAAGTATGAGTATGTTATATTGATAACATATCGTTGACAGATTGCGGTAAAAAATACAACAATTGTTACTACAAAAATATGCTTGTATGTATATATAACTGCCGCCCTCGTTGGCACAGTTAGTTCGGTAATAATCTCTAACTGAGAAGGCCGACGTACTGCTTGAGCCGTAAACCTCAGTGTACAAACATACATACATATATTGAAAATAGACATTTAAATAAAGTTATTTTTAGTTAGTTTCGTTTGATCAAATTATCATCTCTAATTCTTTATATTTGATTTATCAATTTTGTTAAATTTTTTGAATAATTTTAATTTATTCTAATTTTAGGTAGACGCGTTTTAGTTTAAACGAGTGGAACTGGGTATATAATTCGTGATGGAAATCGCGACCGATTTTCTGGTGTAAGTAATTCGATTTAATTTAATTAAGAAACTGAAATGCATTGAAAACATCTTTGTAACGGTTCACAAATTGGTATACAACCTATCTTAAATAGTTTTGTGACAGTGACAATAAATTTTAGTTTCAATTTTATCAATAACCCGACTAACTTAATTCATTTATTAGTAAAAACTGACTTTAATTATGTACCTGTTTTGAGCTATAACATTTTAGTTTAAATAATTTATTGTTCGAACATTTCGATTTTGAAAACCTTTTCAAAACTTTTAAAATATTGTATTTTGTATATAAGAAAATAAAATTATGAGCTAAAACTCCATTTACACACTCATTACTGAATGTATTCTTTTACATATTTTAATTTAGTTTAAATTCTAAATTGAAACCACTCTGGAATTTATTGTAACAAACGCATAATACCGCTTTGATCTTTTCTATATATATGCCACTAGAACAGACATAAACCATGGTTATTATTTAATATTATCATCATTTGAAATTATCTTAATCTAACCAATTCTCGAATTCAATTTAAATTTCGCGCATATTTTATTGAATATATTAAATTAAATTTGATTTGAATTTGATCATTTTTACTATTAGTCCATTCTTACTGGCCTGTTAAATAAATAGCCAAATATAATTTAATTTTAGGCATCTATTTATGCATTTTTTGTTCGTCTGTCTGTATGACCTTTAATTACATAGTTTGAAAAGATTTAACCGCTTTTCATTAAATATGTAAAAGTAAACTAATACATATTAATGAACCTTGAAAGACTCTGATATTTTTAAGATCATGCTGTAATCGCTGTCCCTCCTTTTTATTTAAGCACACATATTTCGTATTAGACGAATCTTATAATTTTCAACAAGTTTTTAACAATAATTTCCAATAATCATTACAAATTTACAAAATTACAAATTTTTTTACACATTTTCTATAAATATTAAATAAATATCAAACACATCGTTTAACCGTTAGATTTCGGGTCTCATATTTTATTATAATTGTAGTGTTGTTTAAACAACTATATCAATCAATTAATTCATTGATATGAAAATTATAATTATTTATACAATTTTTGTTTTATTATTA
The DNA here is from genome assembly GCA_951394425.1 of Tipula unca. NCBI lineage: Eukaryota > Metazoa > Arthropoda > Insecta > Diptera > Tipulidae > Tipula > Tipula unca. The sequence continues at coordinate 108,235,388 of OX596381.1, forward strand.
AAATTAATAATTTTTTTTATTTATAACTGAAAATGTAAAATGTATCTTAATATACAAATTTTTCTATTAAAAACAAATATATAATCGAGTTATTGATTTATAACTTTTATACGAAAATGGAAAACGGATATTGCATATTATTATTTTATAAGAAGTATATTATTATTAAAATGAAATTTATTTGTTTGTTTTATTTTGAAGTTAATATAATTATTTTTACTGCTTAATAAAATTTTCATTTAAAAACGAAAATAAATTTAAAGTTGAAATAATGGTATAAAATCGCAATTTTGTTACTGATTGAATTCTTTAAATAAATCATAAAACCATTAAGAGAAAATATAATGTGTTGTCAAAATGAATACAGGAAATATTTACATTTATTGATATGTACTTTTTAATGTAAGCGAGTTGTTTTTAAATTAGTAATAAGAATACGAGTTTCATATTTTGATATTAAACGCACCAAAAACTCAAATATATCCAAGAATTATTTATAATTGTAAATCAGTTTTTTTTATATAATCGACCCCATTCAATTAATATTGTACCGTCTAAAGTCAAATCGATAATTTTATGCAAAATCGTTACAATATTTTTGTGTTACCATCATCATAATTGAATGTAATAAAATTATATAAAAAAACGTACTAAAGCTTTTTTGTTTAAAAAATTGAAAATATAAATTTCGAAGGATGAATTTAATACTTTCATTTTGATTCTATTTTTGTGCTGATTGAAAAATGAAATAAAATGAAATTATTTGATATTTTTAAGTTTTTATTTTTTCATTTAAGCTTCTTATGTTTTGAAAGAATTAATGTTTCCATAAAGAAGAATAACGAACAAAAATTATAAAAATTTCGCAATTTGTTATTATTAATTTTCATCGTAATTGATTAAAGTTTGAATAATGGAAGTAGAAAATGATTTTCTCCAGGTTCAAAATTTGTAATTAGCATAATCTTCTAAGATAAGACTTTTCTATATTTGAAGATTGAGTATATATTTGTTTTTAATGAATTGATGTAAGTACAGACATTGTATTGTATGGACATGTGCTTTTCAGTGTATACATAGTTATTATTTTAAAATAATTTTCAGATGATAATAATTGTCTGCTCTGCAGCTCTTCTTATCAATGTATGTGGTTTGAACCATGGCATTAGGATAACAGATACAATTCGTTCTATTCTGCGCATGACGTACTTTGTGAATAATAAAATTGCATTTGTCTGTATAGTATAATAATGTTTTTCTTTTGCAATTAATTATTAATTAATAAGCTTTTATCCTTATTAATTTATATCAACTATAATAATTATGCATATAAATAAAAAACAAAAACATTACAAAGAAAATTGCTTTTGAAAGAAAATAGAATGTATTTATGTACTTATTTTAAATGTAAAGTTAGGGTAATTTTAAATATGTACTACATAATTTTTAATATTTTAAGCGATTTCAGTTTTCATTTTCTAAAAATTATGTTACTAGTGCCCGGTTGCACGAAAACATTGGTTAACCAGCTGTTAAGCTAACCAACGGTTAACTTTACAATTACAATTTTCTGATTACAATTTTTTTTTATATGGAAATATTTAACCGACGTATAAATATTTATCTGATCAAAATTGGGCGACTAAATATTTATACGTCGGTTAAATATTTCCATATAAAAAAAGAATTGTAATCAGATAGCCATTGACAGAAATGGTGTCAAAAATACAATTTTATATGGAAAAGTTAACCGTTGGTTAGCTTAACAGCCAGTTAACCAATTTTTTCGTGAAACCGGACACTATGAATGTAATAAAACAGAAATTATACAAAATGTATTTAAAATTACCCTAGATGAGTTCCGAGGTCCTTTGCTGATCAAATCATCCAAATGCTAGGAAAAATTCGTTCATTTTATTTGCTTATTTATTATTTTGGATAAAAAATTCTCGAATTTTGACGGGTCCTATGCAGACTTTAACGTTGATTTAAACCTCTATTTGAATAGAAATATGTACGTACAATTTATTTTCCTTCAACTGAAATTTTTCTTCTAATAATTATTTAACTTCATGATCACAAATGTACGTTTGAGTGGGGTTGCTCGCCAGGAGATAGGTTCAAATTGATGAGCATAAATCTAAATGTTCATCCCAAAATAGTTAACACGTATGAAAATCAACCTTGACTGAGTGATCTGTATACTGAAACGCACCTTACACCACTCCATAATTATAACACATTGGTTCATTTAAGAAGTATAAATTATCATTACTCAATAGTAAAGATAAAATATGCTAATTTTAATGGAATATAGACTAATAGTAATTAGTAATTACTATATTATTACAATTGATTATATGTATATTTATAGGTTAACTCACTGAACAAATCTAATAAAATTTGCAAAATACTAATAATACATTAATCGAAATTTTAAAACATTGGCGTTGATTCAATGTTATCTTATCTATCTGCATTTTCTTCTAAACCTCTATTATTTCCATGAAAACCTGATAATCTTTTCAAAATATCCAAAGTAATAAATTATGTATTTGAACGTGTATATGTACATGTATCATGTTAAACATAAAAATTAAATATCTGCAAAAAATGGCCGACACAAATTTTTAAATTGATTCAGATAAACTATCATCCACCAAAAACAATAAATTTCTAATAAAATATCACTATAGAAGAAAAATTAGGAAATACTAAACAACAAAAATATGAACTTGTCACTAAATTATTTTGTTTTACAAATACATACAATTGAAATGAAATTTACTAAAGATAACACAAACTTAAACTTAACAAATTAATTGTTCGCCAATTAATTATTTTGTTTTTTTTAAACAAATTAATTATTTTGTTGTCCTTTTAAGATTTTAGCTCAGACTTACTACATAGTTTAATTCTTTAACAACCTGAAACATTATTATCTACTTTGTACTCTGCTGGTTGGATCAACACAAAAAAAAAGAAGATGTTGCAATTTAATTTCCCGGTTTTTATTTTTATTTTGGATGAGTTATGCAATCCAAATATAAGAACCACTGAAAATATGATAATATTTGAATTAGTTTTTATGAATGAAAAGTTAAAACATAGGCAAAATAAATATTCTGCCAACTGAGCAACATAACAAAATTAGGATCGTGATAAATAACACTTATGTTAAATGGTATTTTTGATTTTGTTTCCAATCTTTATTTTTATTTTTCTAAATTTATTCTTTTCCATACTCGTACCACGGAAAACAGAATCCTATTTAAAGAAATTAATTTATCTATGCTCGTACTTAAAAATTAATGTTACTTTTTGGAGTAGTTTTCTGAAAATACATAGATAAAATATATATATAACAAAAAGAAATTATGATTCATGTAGCAGACAATTAATTATCCTACCTACAAAGACATGTTCATATTAAAAGTAATAAAACGACCACATATTTTCAGGCTTGTTCTCTCGTTAGTAAAGTAACTATACATTTTTATAATTACCGAAAATACATTTTAATTTTCTGTAAACCTAATTCAGTCTAATAAACTAAACGAATTTTAAAGAATTTTTTTTTCCTGAAGATTTTGTGGGGCCCAACACTGCATATTGTGACGATTGACTATGCTTGTGAACGTAGATTTATAAAATAAAAAAACGTTCGGAGATAAGTTCTTGTTGTTTTGTAACTGTTCTTTAGCCCACGACAGAATATCACTCGATCATTACCATGAATAATTTCTTGCTGAACTAAAATATAATAAGGATGACTCTGTATGTCTCTTGAGTATCACCCACTTGTTTGGCATATAGCATTAGCACGAGAAATAGATCTAGTGCTCATGTTTGAATAATATGCAATAATCTAAAACAGTCACCTCATTGTTTCCAGTTGTCGCATCGAATATGACCTTAAAAATAGGTGTTGCCCTCAGCGCGTCGCGATAACGATCTACTCTTTCCAAAATGTATAGGTTTCCAACTAAGCTTACTGTCTAAGATTACACACAGAAGTCTCGCTTTATGAGTAAAAACCGGTCTAGTGCTGTTTAAGGTATAGGGGGAACCATTACCGAGATTTTATAATTCCTATAGTAAATAGTGCCAGCTCAATTTTGGATGGGTTGATTCCCAGTCAACATCTGCTGGCTCATTTCATCTAATGGTTAGAAGCGCACTCTGAATTACCGCATAATTGTTCTTAGGTATTTGCCAGAGGCAACTATTGCTATGTCATGTGCATTAGCAAGATGCTCGCTACATGTTCCAAAGGAAGAGGTAATAGGACGCCTTTTGATGTTTCTTTAATCACGGGCCTCCAAATTGTAGATTCCATTTTTGCTCACAACCATTTTACTGACTAACCTGCTTACATGGTAGTTCATCTCTAGGAATGGCAATCCTTTCAAGGTCGCCCTCGTCTTCATGTTATTAAAAGCGATATCAATATCAAGTAAGTTACCATAGAGAATTCTTGCGAGTATATTGATTTCACATTAAAGTATACTTGCTGAGACAGTGCTCAGTCACTCGGTTTTGTACATAAACTAATTTGGTTCGATAACAAAAAATGTTAGCAAGAAAAAAATTAAAATTCTCTGGAGCTTTTTATTTTATCCTCAATTCGGATGACGGTGTTTGAAATTTTTATTTTCACATTTTTTTCGATTTTAACTAAAAAATATCCTAAATGGTAAAGAAATTATAAATGTACAATAACTGTTCATTTCCCATAAAAACACACATCGAATCAATTATGTTACGAAACAATCGATCGCTTTTTCCATGTAACAGGTCAGGTAGTCGTATTCTACACTAACCGATTTCAGAATCAATCAAATGCGCGAGAATCAATCATGTACACCAATTTTATTTTATGTTAATTTATTTTACGTGACTGTTCCATATCACCATAGACTTATGGATATTTCCAAATAAAATGGACAATTTTTTAATTTATTATTAGTATAACAGTTTGTCAAGGCAACCGTCAGGATCCACCGGCTACGATCCTGAGCTTGGTCTTCATACTGTCTTAGATAATTTTTCATTTATAAAACTAACAAAATTGTAACATTGTCACTCTAACAATCTTAAAATACAATTGGAAAACGTTACAGATGAAATGAGAATAACGCAACTCCAACGGTACTTGTATGTATACCACGTAAAATAAAAGAACTGATTAGAATAGTAGTTAATAAATTTTATAAAACAATGCAGTATTTGGACAAATCAGATATTTATCGTACATGTATAAATCTGAATAAGAACATTACGTTTTTTGTTGAATCATTAATTTTAAATCTTAATTCTATTTCCAGATAAATAAATATATAAAAAATCTTATATATTTCTTTTTTGACATAATCCTACTCAAATATTTTGAGAAAATTCTCCATGAAACATTTAAGCCAGGTTGTTTTATTTCAACATTAATATTTAAAATATCATGTTGCTATAATAATCCATTACTTTTCTCGTTAATTTTTGTTTTTCAGTACACCCAGTCAATACTTAATACAGCAAAAAAGTGGAATAATAAAATAAATAATGTAATACTATTTAAACTTTATGTCCTTAAAAGCTTAATGATTTATAATAAAATAAATTGTATATGAAGCAATTTTGAGCGTTACTCAAATAATTTGTTAGCAATATCAAAGAATTAAAAAAAGATATTTTATTATAATATTTATATGCATCTGTTTGTCTTTCGTTAGGTTTATTTAGTTACAATTTAACCAAACAGCATGTTCATGCAATGGGCTTAAAATATGCTTGGATTTATATACATTATACAAGTACATATATAGGCTAGATCCGCTAGATACTCATATTAAGATACAATTCATAAAAATAAGTAATCAGAAATAAAATATTAAATTAAAAATACAAACCGAAACAAAATAAAAAACAACCGGAAATAGAATTGCTATATGAATTAAGTGATTTAATAAAGGTAGAATTAATAATAGTGTTTTTGTATGAAAAAACTGAAATTCATTTTTTTCCGACTTAGGCCTGTATTATATGTATTATATAATTTCCATACGTCGTACAAATATATCAATACATTTGTACGATAGTGTAATATGGATATATTGAAAAATTTCTATACTGTAGTATTTTTACGATGATAACTAGCCTCTTGAAGCTAATTATTGCAATTTCTGTTTGACAGCTGCACCAAACAACCAAAATGTTAGTAAAATACGAATGTAGAATGTAACTATTGGTTACTTTTGGTAATTATGATGAATTTATGATTCATAGTGTAATATAGCAAACTGAATTGAAGTATTTCTGTTATCTTATTTTTATGCCAAAAAATATTGGTGGTTTTCTACGATGTAGAAACGAGATAGTGTAATACTGACCTTAAGATAAATTATTTTACAAAGAAAAATTTAATATAAAAACACAGATTTTAAGTCAGAAAACATCACCATTTGATCAATAATCAAATTTAATAATCTTAACATTCTTATGTAGAACCGCAACGATAAATTGTTACATGTTAAATCGAATGCATACACGCGTATTTTGCCAATTGCCTTTTGTAAGCAGAAATTTGTACCATGTTACATTTAAAATCATAATAAAAGTGAAATTGTAATTATTTATATAAAATATTTAGGTATATACTATTCGCAATTCCTAATTTGTACGAATACGTGTGTGTTTAGGACTTAACTTTAGGGCTGGGAAAATCAAAAATTCAATTCGGCACGTCTTTAACCGTGAGTCACATATTTTTCCTATTGGTAGAATTTTTTCTTTCATTCTGCTGCTATAAATCGATTTGCACAACTTTCGCTGCAAGCCCCAATTTCTATCGAGGTTTGTCTGTGCTTTTATGAATTAATTATTTACACTTCAAACACTTTTTCAACTATTGTGCAGGGTTAGCCAATCGTTTTTTTTAGTATGTGATATAATAAAGAAACAAAAACTAATCACAATAGATTGAAATTTGTATTTCACTTTATTATTTAAATCGTACATATTTTGAAATATTATCATTAAAATAATATTTCTAGTCATTTTCAACTTCAGCTCGTGAATTGTGCGAATCCCATTCTTGTACTTCGTAGAATTTAGGTATCTTCGCAAGAAAAAATCTGGAGCAGTCACATCATTATTTAACTCCAAACTTGCGAAACTATCTTTAAACTATGTCTAAAGTAATAAGAATTGTTTAAGTTTAAAAAAATGTGATGGTTCAACAAGGTGCCACATGCATACAGCAGTTCAATCTATGAATACAATTTTTTTGGCTGGAAAAATTATTGAGCAAGAAATTACTGAGCAAGCAGTAAAATATTCTGCGTCTTTGAACATGCACGCTTTAAAATTTTAAAGGTGACGAAAAAAAACTTGAATTTTCACATTAAATTGAGATAGTTTTCTGTATTGGTAGCTATTATCGGAACATCTACAGTTGGAAAGTAATATGTAATTAAATTTGGTCAATTCAAATAATTATAACATAGTGTGGTTCTTATGACTTTTTGGGGGGAGATTTTGATCGAGTGACAAATGAAAAATGACAATTTTTTGTGTCATATGTATGTAATTAAAATCTACTACAAGAAAATGACAAAAATCTAGAGTACTAAAAGTAGATTCTGTTCAAGTGACTTTTTGTAAATAAGTATGTCAAAAAATAATGTGACAATTAGAGGAATATTATCATCGGTACAATAAAAGTTTAGCTCAGAATATGAAATTGTTTTACATATTAAACACTAATACAATTTTATTTTTCACAGCTGAAATTACGAGTGCCTATGTGCGTCAAATGGATCCGTATATCCAATTCCACCAATAGCACGTGCATCCTTCATGCATATGTTGTTTTAATTTGTCAACAATGGTCTATACCATTTGTTTACATAAGCACAATTTTCAATTTACTTTTAAGTAATTAAAATATAAACAATACTGTGGGCTTAACGAAAATTAAATAAAAAATGTTTTTTACTACAAAACATTTAAAATAAAACTGCTTTAAACTGCCATAAGTGTCATAAATCATTTTATTAGAATCGTAAAATTTGAGTCACAACATTTTGTACTAAATAACAAATGTCACGAAAAATGGTCTTTTCATCAGAATCTACCCCATGTGTTAGAACAGAACAGGCCTAATATGAGTGTAATAGAGGACATAGGTTTAGGTAAATGAAAATTACTTAAGATTATTTCTGTGTTTTTAAACCTTACAATTGTATATTTTCAATACCATTTTTCAATTTTTACTTATTATGCTTCAGAAGTATTTGTTAAAACGGAATAATTTTTAGCATTACCGCAGCAGCAATTAAATTGGTACAATTAAATTATGTAATCATAAACCTTAACATTATATATCATAGCAAATAAATTATATTATAATACAATGTATAATAACATTATAAAACTAGCAGTCTGCGCTTCGCCTACGGTTCAAACCGCTAGAAATCTCTCAAGGTAATCATTAGGTGTAATTTCTTGACACAATTACAAGATCATTTATATTGTATAATAACCGCATGATTTAAATAAACCAAACAAATATGTATTTTATTTAAAACCAATCAGATTTTCCATTATGATACCGGGTGTGTAAAATATATTTAACATCTAAATTGTAGGTCGAAAGATTGGCACTGATTTATGTGATGTTTCGTTGATTTTTATTACTCCGAGACAGCAGAGTACCCTCATATTTTTTTCAATGAAACAAGAGACAAATTTTTGTACTTTTTATGTTGGTATTTGTGGTGTCCAAATGACAGATAAAACTGTTTGGGAAACAACTATTTGTCAAATCCAAAATGGTGTTCTAATGAAATTTGATTTATTGGTGTGTATAATATGAGAAGCCACTCGATCAAAAAACCTCGAGTAGATAAAATTATCCGAGATTAACCAAATTTGGTCTTCAGTGCTTACAAAGGGTAGTGCACTGAGCGCAATCGATGCGCGACACTTACAAAAAGTGTCATTTAAATTTTGTTTGCGTTAGTTATTGCTCAAATATACTTTAGAATCAGAAACAATTTAAATTCGTAGATAAATAATTTTTGTACGTAAATATCCTCTAATTATTAGTAAAACATTATAGATACTGTGGAGCGTCGAAACTTGTTTTTAGAAATGAAATATGCATATCCTACGTTGTATTTTGATGCCATAACAATGTACGTTCAATGTTATTAGATAGGCACTTGTAATTCTCGTTTTATGTGAATATTTCCTGTTTCAAAGGGTAGTTAATTACAACTGTTTTGGTTCGATTTACAGCATCGAGGTTAATATTGAGTGGTGCCATAAGATAAACATTCTCATTAGATTCAACCGACTCAGATGATTTTATTTAAAATGACAAATGTTATGAAATTATTTGATGAGTGAAATCAAATGGTAAATTATTAGTAGAGATAGTGTTAGACTGTTAGTAGATACAGTTTGTTCCACATTCTCTTTCCGCCTCAATAATATTTCTTTCTTGGATATATTGAAACGAGTTTAAGTATTTTTCATTGTAAAATTGTTTGCAGTATCTCTATTTCATAAGTAAACTCGCAATTTTGTGAATAATTCCAGTGAACACGAATCCAGGTCCAGGTGAAATAATTTCAAGAACTAATTTATTACATCGCTCTAAACACCACTAATAACTGTTTGAACTTATTAGCAAATATATAATAGAGCTGCTTCCATGAGACAAGTCCTGAGGATTGTTTGGGATTAATCTAGAGCTAACCGCAGCTTTGTTCGCCATTACCAGAATACTTGCTCGTTAGTACTAAGGCTCATTTTTCTTATACAGACAATGCAAAGCGGAACCGCTATGGTGCCACTTCATTGCCCGTCTGTCCAGCGGTACTTATGAAAAAAATGCGATTTCGGGTTTCCATGCGATATCGCTCGCATTTTGGTATTATAAAACGGTAGTATCGCAAAAATGCGTTCTTGGTTAAAATTGACAAATCCGAGTGCTCAATAGCAGTCGGATATCACACTTCGAAAATCGCATCATTCATCATTAAATAGTAAAATTATTCACATACAATTTTGTTATTTATTAAAATTGTGTGCCAATATATAATCTAAAAAATTATAATACATAAAAATATAATATTTATTTTTCTCATCACTATCATGCATTTACATATATATTTTCACATATTTCTACCGATCATATGTTTCTCAATAAATTTCGTTTCAATTGACGTGCTGTCACCGTCTTCATAATTTATATTTACATAATGCGGCACAAACCATTTTTCATTTTATGTTAATTTATTATGTAAACTCTTAACAGAAATACTGATATCTAAAAGATATACAAATATATAAAAAATTCCCACAAATTTTATAATTTTTTGGCGAAATCCTAGAGATAACTCTCTCGGGGTTATGGTCTTTAAAAATAGGTATACATATACATTCATCCTACAAATAATGCCATATCTATTGTAGTCTTGTATCATGGTGAAAGGTTTCATCTGGTCAATTGCAGTAATGGCTCCATAAGTATAAGAATGCAATTTATCTTCAATATTTATAATTTTGGGAAAATTATTTTATTTGATTTAATTAGTTTGATTATTCTTTTTAAATTTGTTTTAAAATTTAATTTTTTTACCCTTTTTAATTTAATTTGTTTAGTTTTTAAATGTATGTAAAAATTTTAATTTTATTAATTATTATTCGCATAAAACTAAGTCGTTGGCTACATGATACGAAAATACGGTATAAGGCATTATTGATGGCATGTTCTATTTTTAAAGATCATGTCCCGGGGGGATTATCTCTAGGATTTCCCCAAACAAATTTTATAGATTTCGGGTAATTCTTGTACATAGTACGAATAAAAACATATAAATAGTTAAACTGTTAGTAAATACAAATGGTCCTGGATAAAATATAAATACGGCTAATTGTAATTTTTATTCCAACATCCAAGCCTGATTTTAGTTCTAGGTCATCATTTAAATAGTAGCGCTAGTAGGAGTATAATTGTTTCATAATTTACGTAAACCTTTTTTAATAAATAAACAAATTTGTAATGCCCAATTGAAAGAGATTTTAATAAATTGTCTAGAAGTAGTACTAGAATACTTTCACATAAATTCTAAGAAGATTTCTACAAAAATTTCTGGTGCGGATGCTTAAGTATTGTGCCAAGCAAATATTTGTATATGAATTTAAACCTAGAATCTACAAATCTAAAATCTACATTTTCCAGTTGATCCATTTCTAATTTTTGTTCTACCCGTTTTGATATGTTTATGTATTTTAATTGTATTTACTGGAACGGGAACTAAACTATCCTGGTTGTTCTAATTTCGATCAGATTTAAGTGTCGGGCCGGTTCTTTAGTTTCATTTGCTGTGTATAATTTGATAGTATTGCAGATATTTAATTATTGTAGACTTCTTAATTTTCTCCATTTCACGAGAAATAATATATAGAATCATGAATATGAAACCGAAAATATATTGTTCCTAAAATATACATATAAGAAACAATTTATTTATTTGATGTTTTATAATAAGAAAAAATCACACAAACTGTATATAAACAAAAATAAATTAAAAGTTATTATTAAATATTAGTACTGGTACCACGCGTTTACACTAATTTGTATAGTATAAAAATATACATATTTATAGAAGAATCTATTATGGTATAAACATAAAGTAAAATGCTGTAATTCATACTTTACCACATATTTGTTTACTATTTCAGTATAGTATGATGTTATGAACAAAGTATTAGTATAATGTGATGCCGTGTAAACTAATCTATATAATTTAAATTATCATGTTGGTTATGAATAGGGCAACGTGCTTACATTCAACGATTTTTTCGAGAGAACTTTCAAAATGTTTAATAAAAGAAGATTTGCAATTGGGTGAATGATGGCCGCTGGCTCAAAAAATGCCAGCGGCCATCTTTCATCCAATTGCAAATCTTCTTTTATTAAACATTTTGAAAGTTCTCTCGAAAAAATCTAATGAAGAAAGTATTCATTCCGAGTGTCTCTATAGTATTCGTAGTAACATTATCGGTACTACCTATAGCTGTTTTAGTGGTTGGAGGGCGCTGATCTTGAAAGTAATATTGATTATGAGTATAACTTTGAATAGATAATTTCGTTTTTAATTTGGCTTATTTTACTTCCTCAATATACGAGTATATATAGAATAGGTTCGGCTGAAACTAGTGATAGTAAAAGTTTTAATAAGATTTCCGCGATTTTTATTTAAATCCATCGCTCACATTCAACATTAATTAGCAATTAGCTTCAGTTTCTTTTATCTACCAAAAGCATTTATTTATGCGAGGTATACCTTGAAAGCCACTGATATGGCCAGATTGTAATTTTAACATAATAAGTTATGTTTCAACTCAAATTAATATTGGAGATGGTTATAATATGTTAAATTTTGCATTAATTTGTTCAAAAAAATTTAATTTCGACCAAATAATAGTTTTCTGATATTTTCCGTATAGGAACTTGTATAGATGCACTTTATTAAGTAGATTAGATACATTATCAACCATAAAAACTATACCATCTATCCAACGACGTTGTTCATATAATGATAGATTGCAAATCAAACAAACTACATCGGATAACATAAGCAGGAACCTTAATTTTTTCATAGTTCTAACACCCCAAGCTAAATAAATTTTGTACCATTAATAACTATACATTAGGTATGTATATACATATACCTTTAAAAATAATTGATGTTTTGAATATTATCGAGTTTGAAATGAACGAACATGCGAAAATTTGTATTGTGAATCGTAATATTTGAAATATTTGTTGATCATGTTTCTAAACCAGAACTTCATTATTTTCTAAACTAAATTCATTAATCAAATTACTAAACAATAGAACCCGCTCATAATGTGTTTTTATAAGTGAAATGAAATTATTTACTCATTTTTCGAGTAATCTGACTGTATATGTAATATGTATTGTTGTCATTTCTCTCTAATTCATGCACACGTCTATTTAATCATTTTACATTGTGAAATACATAAAAAACCATGACAATTTATCATCCGTAAATTTAACAAATAAAGAAGCTGTTAATTATGTAAAAGGAATTAAAAATTAGCATCTTGCAAAATAAATTTAAAAAAATGATTATGATTTTTATTCCCACCTTTATTCGCGTATCGTATAATTTTTATGTTCCCAAATTAAACACCAAAAATATGAACAATAAAACGAAATAAGAGTGCATTTTATAAAAGTATATTAGCATCGTAAGTGTCTCTTTAATATTGTACCCATAAAATCCCAGAGTTCATAATTGAATTTTTTGTTATCTGTAATTAACTTATTTTAATAATATTGAAACGTATTAAAAATTTAAAATTCTCATCATACACATGAACATGAATTTTTTTTCCAACTTATGAGATTGATTTGTCGATTTACGCCAAATTTCATTACGTATAATTAAATTATAAATAATGATTATTATTATTACTTTTGTTGTCATTATAACTATAATTATTTTGGTTGTTTTAATTTATAAGTAATACACAAGTATGATTTATTGATATACATTATACATTTTTATTGCTTGGTTCAATTATTTAATTTATTGAGAGTCCAAGATAGTTAAATTTAGTTCTAGGTTTTTTTGTTTTTTTTTAAATATATACATATATATATAGTTTTATTACTATTGTTTACCAAGTTAATGAGCATTAATTGATTTGGTATGTATGCTTGTATGCCTTGAATATACAGCGCTGTATATGTTCGATGTTATTTACAATTTTCAAGGTGCCAGATATTATATTTATTGATTTACTATAAATTAACTAGTTGATTGTTATGTATTGCCAATTAAATTTTAAGATGTTATTTGTAAATACATTGGGTTTAGTCGGTGACCCTCATCGCTGTTAATCGCTGCAGTACTTTATTACCGAAAACATCCGCTGAGTATGGCGCTTATTGTTGTCCATTCATTGCGCTGTTTGTAATAAGTGTATTTTAGAAGAAAATATTGAGATCAATAGCGTCTAATTCAAATGATCATTTGATAATTTATGTTTGTAACGTAGATACTCTTAGTTTTGAATTTTGTCAGTTTATAATTGTTTGTGTTAATATTTTTTGATTTTTTCTAAGATGATTTTGATATAGTCGAACCACAATTGAAAAGGTGTCCCTTATTTATATCAGTTTATAAAATTTACAGGATTATCTTTTTTTAAGACAACTGCATACTGAAAGCGTTTCTAAGGAAAAACAAATTTGATCTCAATAAACAGCATAAGACGACGATTTATTCTGTAACCAAAGTATATAATATCGCAGATAAACGCACAGTGAAATAAAATGCAGTGATCTCATTCATTTAATTCGTGCAATCACATCTTTACTTCATCACAGACATCTTCAACAATTCAAGATTATATTGGATTTGTCGTACAATGTTGATCGTCTAGAACATGCACTCAACTTTATTACAAATCTAAAATTTTCAAATGGAACATGAATATTAAAAATCCATTTTAATGATTCGGTCAAATTTGAACAAGCTTTATCATCACGCTGGATTGTGGATATACCTTCTCCAGCATTTCCTTCTTACTATTCTGAAGGGAAACCCAATAGCTACTATCAAAACTCTATGAGAGAAATCCTGCATTACATGAAGTATTCAAACGCTTTTATTATTTATGATTTGTCAAAGCTTTATTTCAAATAAATTGATTACCTTACTCAACTAGCTCAGTATCATCGCTTAAAGTTATTGTATACGACAAAGTGAACCAAGTATATTTAGAGGAACCTGTAGCTGGTCATCGTACCAGGGGTACTATAATGGGGGTACGTCACTATAATAGAGTTTGATTCAGATAAAATCGTTTCAAAACAACCAAAAGATACATCTTTTATTCTAATGCTACAGAAGCAATTATGAACCAAACAATTTTTGAAAGAATTAAAAAACCTACTTTACCTCCTGGTTTATTCTAAAGTAAAAGATGTAAAGAACCGTCATATTTTTGTCTTGAAACGGCAAGTTGGCGGAAATAAAATTCGGTATATGATACATTGTTGTATCTCATACAATGGAATACGGCCACTATAGTACAGATTTCTGACAAATTAAATCAATTAACATATTCTTCTGAACGAAGTTGTTTTGTTAGCTGGTAATTTAATCTTTTTCTGCAATAGAGCAATGCCGCAGCAAAAAAGGCAAACTGCAGTGTTAGATACTGTGGATCAAAATTGTCTTCATAGGCCGCCAGAAAGCCACGATTTCAACATTATCGAAAATGTTTGAACATACGTAAATAATAAACTTCCTGATAGAGTTGGTATTGGTATTATAAATTGTGGATTGAAATTGTTGAAATTTGGTGCAAACTCGCGGTAGATTTCATCCACAACTTACGATAGTATTCCAAAACGGCTATCAGAAGTAAGTAGATCAGATTTCTTATTAAATGTTATTTAAGACTTAATGTAGTAAACCTACTAGTAAAATTTAAAGTATTTTTTAAAACATTCAAATTGAAATTTTTAAATTATTTTGGTTAGATTGCGTAGTGATAAATACTAATGAATCATATTTAATTCAACTGGGCTTTAAATTTTTATATTATCAAAATTATATAAAATAAATCTACATTTAAAATTAATGTATTTAAATAAAATACAAATATTAAAAAAATAAATGTTTGTTAATTTTATATGAAAATAAACACAAAGGGGACCGTAAATTTTTACTATCTCAAATACTAATGAATCATACGTATAATACCAAATACAATACGTTAAAATATAAAAAAAAAAATGTTTAACAAAAACATTAAATTAATAAGCATAATTATGATTAGGTAGAAGAAACGATTGGAAATGAGGAGGTTAAAGATGCAGGAAGAAATTAATTCAAATCAATTTATGTAACTGGTTTCACTTGAATTAGTTTTTAATGGTTATTCAAACTAGAGATTTAGCTAATAGATCGACGTTATTCAAAAGTTTTACTCCATGACCAAAGACAGATCACTATTTCAATTAAATAAAATAAATAAATAACGCACGTTTGAATGTATAATGTATATATATATAGGTATATATATATATATATATATATATATATATATATATATATATATATATATATATATATATATATATATATATATATATATATATATATATATATATATATATATATATATATATATATATATATATATATATATATATATATATATATATAAAAACACATAATAAAAACTAAGAAATGATCCTTTTTGCTATAATACTCCATGCCGTGTGTAATAAAAACGCCTGGTTTGCAATATTTATTTCGTTCCTTTCTTTTGTTAATTCCAACCTTTTTATATCACATCGAATCTACTCTACCTATACACTTAGTGAAAACTTGAAATTTATATCCTTATCATTATAATAATATCATTTTTTATAAGATTTTGATTATAAAAAAAAATCAAATTTTTATTTTAAAGAATGATAAAGCATGCTCTATACCTATAGCATGATTTTGATATTGTTTGCATGTGATAAATTATATGTTGTATACGATTTTTACTCGTTTCTATTTATTTTTATTAAGTTTTACACACCCGTAACACAAATATAAATTTACAAGTTAATAGTATATTATATAAGTTAAATGAGGTCAAGGTTTAAACTATAAAAACAGAAATAATAAAAAAAATCTTTAATTAAATGGTTAAAAACTATTCGTATCTATTTATAGAATAGGTCGGAATTTGTAAACCATACACAGTTTATACAAATACACTAGAGATTAAAATGTATATATGTATGTATATTTTAAATTGTTTTGTGTATGTCAAACATAATAAGGTCTGTGCCAAACAAAATTTGTTTTTTTAAATGTCTTGTTACTCATTGTTTCTGAACATTAATCAATATACAAACGGTTAGCAATTTATTCCCCTCTGAAATAATATGTTTATTTATGAACTACCGACGAAATGAAGAACAATTATCTGTAAAATTAAAATGTGTAAACCGTGAAAATGTATATGTAATTATTAATTGAATATTAAATTTCTAGTAGTTAATGTATATGATATGAATCGCTTGACTAACAAAACATGACGTATTACAGAAAACGTGATACATGTTATGTTTTAAAAATTGATTTTTATTTTTGTTGCAAGAGGCCAAGAGCCTATGTAGTTATAGAGTTTCAAAGTACTAGGCATAAATCTTAGATATCAATAAGGAAAAGAATATAAGTTTAAGAATGGGTTAGATGGTATGCCATGTGATATTTGGAGAAGTTGTAAAGGAAGGAGTTTATATGCATATGTAAATAATTATTTAAAAAACGGATAATATAAGGATCACACAAATTGTTCAGACAATTTTTAATTAGCCATAAATAAAAATATCTGTATAAATAGTTTGGTTTTAAAGATCTAAATTAAATTATCTATCGTATCGTATTTTCTACAAGAACGTTTTCAATTATATTTTCAAGGATATTTTAAATTTTTAGTATTTAACAATAATTTGAATTTTAGTATCCGAATGAAACTTTTATTAATAAAAATGTATATGAAATAAAAATCATAACTTTCAAAATAAAATAAAGACATAGTATATTTATGTCTTTTTTTTGATAATGTATTTGTTTGTTTTTGTAATATTTTTTATTAATCTTCGAACAAATTCGATCGTTTTTGAACGATTTGAACATTTTTTTGAATTAAATTTACCACAGTTTAGAAAAATCCTTAAATCTGTTTTTTTCTCTACATATACATACATAATTTAAGAGCTAATTTCCCAGCATGTGGGAAATTTTCTCTACGTGAATCATCACAGGAAACAATAGCGTAACAAACTCACTTTGTAACACAAATATTTCTTGAAATACATATATGAATACGTCATAATTCAATTTATATACATATGTGTGGTAAAAATAAAATTAAAATTGGGCGGATTTTACTCCAGCACTCAATGCCACTAATGGGCCCACGGTGCAATACCCACATTCACACTAACATTCGTTCAAACCCATTCATCCCATTTACACAAGTACAGTATACCACCTGCGCGTTTTGAATAGCTCCATGTCACCCTGTACAGTGACATGGAAGATGGGTCGGCCCATGAGTTAGTTCTACATTCCAACAGAGGGGCAATGATGTTTTCAATTTAATCACCGATCGTAGTCGAGAGATAAAAAAATTCCCTTTTGCATCCCCCGCCTCTGTTGGGATTTGAACCCGGTACCTCCCGATCCAAACGTCGCAGCTTTAACCACTGCGCTATTTGGTCGGTAAAAAAAAATGTGTATAGTTCTTATGTACACGGTTTCTTTATGGTAAAACCAGAGATTTCATTACCTAAAAAGCGGAAAAAAATCACTGACATCAATGATAAATTGTAAATATAATATAAAATTGTGTAGCTAAAAATGATTTGAACATAAAAAGCATGAAAATATTTTCCCATTGCATAAACATTATTGATTGTTTATTGTATATATAATCACGAATAACTGTTGAGAAGAAAATTTGTTTCATTCCTAAAAGAAGATATCACATTGAGTATTGACGAAATTCGATTATATTTCAAACCAATCTCTCTTTAGACGGATTTACCGTGAAAAGGATTTTTTTCCGGAAAATTTATGATAATGATATATTAATAGAATTATTTCGGTTATATATAAGACGGCTTATTTCAAATTATAATTATATTCTGTTATACCATAACCATTATATCGTTAAATATTAAATCATTATCCAATCACACAACTTTGCCCCAAATGTTTCTTAGAATATATAGTTTTTGGATTTTCCTTAACTGAAACTAATTGCTCATAAATTCATTTCTTACTGTAACTCCCAATTTACAGATAAACCATTTCGAATGGATTTTAAAATTATTTTAATATATAATAAAAAACACTGGATAAGCTAAATTAAGTTTCATTTTTCTTAGTCTCGTATATACCATTAAAGTTTATTTACGTCTTATTTGGTCCAGAAAGTATGTAACTGATCGATATACATAGTATATGGAGGTGGTAACACATTTTTTAGTATTGAAATTCAAGTCTATACATTTATATCTAGGGTGTAGAAACTAGGAAAGACATTTTGCCCAGCGTAACCGATTTTTGCACAAATCAACTCAAATTCTTAAAGAAATTTCTTCCACATTTTTTTAAAATCTAATACAGACTGCGGAGATTTGCACTGAGGAGCCATGAGGAATTCACTAAAGCCATGCAGAGATTGAAACGAAACCGTGCACCTGAAGTGGACTGCATTAATTCGGAGCTCTTGATATTCGGAGGGTATACTTTGTGGAACTGTCTTTTCGACCTTATTCGATTAGTATGGCGAACCGAAGTTATGCCTGACGAATGGATAGTGGCCGCGATATGCCCCATCTTCAAGAAAGGAGATCGCTTGAAGTGTGAGAATTATCGCGGTATAGCTCTCCTTTGCACAGCATACAAGTTACTGTCATACATTATATTGGATAAAATCACTCCTCTAGCGGAGTGCTTGGTTGGTGACTATCAAGGAGGATTTCGTCCGAATCGATCAGTCACCGATCAGGTCCTTTCGTTGCGGATTATTTTATCTAAATATTATGAGACATCCATCTCCGTACATCAGGTGTTCCTGGATTTCCGGCAGGCCTATGACTCGATCAATCGACAGATTTTGTGGTCTGCCCTGGAATACCTAGGGATGCCAACAAACCTAGTACGACTATGTAGGATGACAGTGACGCAGTCTCAATGCTGTGTTAAAGGTGAGAACAGGCTATTGACAATTTTTGTAGTTAACTCGGGTGTTCGGCAGAGAGATGCTCTGTCCCCGATACTCTTTAATCTCATGTTGGAGTACATCTTTCGTAAAACTGAAACACCGCAGCGTAACATCTTATATCGCCAGTCCAATCAGGTGCTTGTATATGCAGATGACATATGCGTGATTGGACTGAATAGCAACGGAGTGAAAGAAATACTTGATCCGCTTGTAGAGTTTTCAGCTTCAGTTGGAGTTCAGATCAATGAGTCCAAAACGAAATACCTGATCTCTGGCTTTAGGGACAATGGCACAACAGATTTTAGTAGTGGCCACCACACGTTTGAGGGAGTGAGGAGATTCAAATATTTGGGTTCTCTTATCACTCACGATAATAGTGTGGGTGAGGATATTAAAGTGCGGCTGGCAGCTGGCAGTCATTGTTTGTATCCTCTAAGGCCACTGCTAAAATCTAAACACTTATCAAGTGCCGTGAAGCTGAAGCTTTACAAAGCGTTGATTAGGCCAGTTGTTATGTTTGGATGTGAAAGTTGGGCGCTGACGGATGAGTACGAGAGATGGCGCCTAACATTTGAGAGAAGAGTCATGCGTGTGATTTACGGCCCAAAATGCGAAATAGATGGTACCTACCGGGCTCTGTACAATATCGAGATCAGAGATCTGATGAAGATCCCCGAAAAAATTTTTATTCAAAATATTGCCCATCGCTACCTGGCAATTCATGGATTCCATCCCGGAAAAACTGCGTTTTGGCTTGGCGGCCAAAAACGAATCGAGCCAATTTTCGATACCTGGAACTGAAGTGAAGCATATTCCTGATAGGGCGTTCTGCATGGATCGAAATAGAAGGTAGTCGGAAGGAGCAAGGTCTGGGCAATAAGGCGGGTGAGGTAGAATTTCCCATCCGTTATTCTCCAGTTAATTTTTGATCGGCGCCGCAATATGTGGCCGAGCGTTATCGTGGTGGAAAATGATTGACTCGTGTCTGGTCGCATTCGTTGGCCGCTTTGCCTGGTTTTTCTGCTTCAATCCGATCAATTGTTGACGATAGAGTTGGGCATTGATGGTTTGGCCACTTGGCAACAGCTCATAATGGATCACATCTAGCTGGTCCCACCAAATGCACAGCATGAACTCAGCCTTAGACAATACGCAAAATCGTCTTTCCACGTCTCTTGGCTTATATATATATTATATATATATATATATGTATATATGTATATATACGGGTATTTCTTTTAAACTGAGACGATCAAATATCTCGAAAAATAGCCACTCTACGGAAAAAATGTCCATAATCAAAATTTAATCATACCGCGGGAGAAATACATTAGTGCAAAAAAAATAGTCCCCCACCCCCGCTTTGTAGGTGGGGCGGGGGTAACTTTTAAAATAAGATAAGAAGCCATATTTTTTATTGCAGATACGGATTCTACGACTAAAAGTACGTTTGATTTGAATGAAATATTTTGTTCGGTTCATGATAGATGGCGTTGTAATCGACGAAATTCAATTTTTTCAATGTCTCCTTCTTAGAACACACGCATTCGATTCTGCAATACGTTTGAAATAAAAAACATCACGTTTTCATTGGAAATACTCGAAATTCGTCATCAAAACAATTTATTCAGTTTTGTAAATCTAAAATAAGTGATCAAAATGATGGCCTGCGCCTTCAATGAACTTATTAATCCGCATTTAAAATGATTGTACACAACTGAGAAGTGTGTCTGGTTGAATATCAGCACACGCATTTCTGATTCGCTCAATCATGTTCTCACGTGTTGTTGATTTTTGTGTGTAAACTTTGTTTTTGAGGTAGCCCCATAAAAAAAAAATCTGGCGCAGTAAGATCTGGTGATCTGGCGGGCCAATTTATCGGACCAGCTGTACCGATCCAGCGACCATTGAAATCACCATCAAGTATTTCACGTGCCATCAACGAATAGTGTGCAGGACAACCATCATGTTGAAACCACATGTTCCGTCTCACTTCTAAGCCCAAATTTTCAAGTAATATTGGCAGTTCATTTTCCAAAATGTTTCGGTACATTTGACCATTCAAATTGCCTTCAATAATGTGGGGCCCTATGAGTTTCTTGCCAATTATTTCACACCACACGTTGACAGTCCAAGGACGCTGATGTTCAACTTGACGAAGCCAGTGCTGATTTGTAACACTCCAATAATGCATGTTGTGTCGATTAACCGTTCCATGGTTTGTAAAAGACGATTCGTCGGAGAACATTACGCAACGAAAAAAATTGGGGTTTTGTTGTATTTGTTCACGTGCCCATTGACAAAAAGTTACCCGATTTTGGAAATCAACGCCATGAAGGTATATATATATATATATATATATATATATATATATATATATATATATATATATATATATATATATATATACATATATATATATATATATATATATATATATATATATATATATATGTATATATATATATATATATATATATATATATATATATATATATATATGTATATATATATATATATATATATATATATATATATATATATATACCTATATATATATATATATATATATATATATATATATACGAGTACATGTATATGTATATATGTGTATACAAGGTGATTAATTTTTTGTTGCCTAGAAAACATCTCATTTAAACTTATAAAAAACCATCTGAAGGTAATTTATACCTTAATATTTTCTCGTTAGTATCTTAATCTTTTGCACCATGGGCCCACTGTGGCATTGAGTGCGGAACCTCTGTAGGTTCCAACCGTTTAAAAAAAAAAAAAATCTTAATCTTAATTTAAATTTTACATACACTCGTAAAACCACTATGCAAATTCAATTTATAATTAATAATTTTCATATATGTATGATCAAAAATATATATACCACTATAGTATAGTTATAAACATATATTTTAATACCCTAATTAAAAATGTTGGTCCAATATCCAGCATCTATAAAATTATGATTTTGTAAAATGGTGATTTATATAGAATTTCTATCCTGTAATCCGTTTCTACGAGTACTTGTGAAATGAAATTCCAATTTAAAATTTTTTTTTGTATGCAGATTTATGTTGATATGTGAATATTTCGAGTTTTATTGGGATAGATTTCTACCAAAAGTCATCTGCCCAGCATTTGAAGTAGATTTTAAATTTTCCTTGATATTTTTTAAAATTGGTCAATTTATAGATTCAGGGGTCATAGAGTTATGTGAAAAACAAAAAAAGAAATTCTGAGAAACAATCCTTTGTTCGATTACAATTCTTTATCCTTACTACGGTAATATGATTAAGTATGTAATTAAATGATTTATAAGTATTACACTGGTGTCATGTGCAGAGTATTCCAACAATAAGAATTATAAAAGAAGTTTAACCCAAAATGCCGAAATACGAATAGTCCAAATTAACTTTTTTTTTTGTTATTTGCATCCAGTTAAATCTGAACGTACATACGAGTACATGTATGTATCAGTTTTTGTAAAAATATATACATTTCCTGTTTAATGTAAAAAATGTTTTCATTCCCACCATCCCATTTTCCTTTCCTTAGAACCTGTTTGTTTGATCATTCATAATTTTATTTTGTCTTATGTTATAATAAAAAAATAAAGTGCTGTGCTTAATTTTAATCTGTGTCTGTGTGTGGGGATGTGTGTTTTATATTTTTTTTTGTTTTTGTTTTACGTAGGAAGATGGAAATTTTCAGAAAACCATTTGGAAATCCGGGTTTCCAAACGACACCTGGTTTTTACCGGGTAAAACCATCTCCCTTTACACTATCGGGAGTTGTATCCCTGCGGTACCACAAATCAAGCCATTCCTACGAGCTCAAACCTCACCCGTACAATACTAACGTTGGCTTCACAGGATGGTATCACGATCTTGAAGGCAAGCTCTTCGTTCGCCTTGCCTGATCATTTAAATCGCATTGTTCCAATTCTCTTCAGAGCGTAGCATATATTTCACTAGCCCATGTGGTGTTATCAGCTCTAGTGCATAACGGTCAATCAGGCTTCGTTCTTCGTCAAATCTTATACACTCCATTAGCACATATATGTTCTGCAGATTCGATTTTACTCTCGTAAAAAAGGCAGTTTGGATCGTCTACATGTTTGTACTTGTATAAGTACTCCCGAAAACAACCATGCCCCAAAAGCAACTGAGTTCATTCTCTGATGCTGGTCAGTTGAGTTTCCTCACGTGTAGACTGAGTTTGTCCAATCCTAATTGCTCGAAGTGCTTGATCCTCTCTTGCGGCTATATCTATTAGCATTCTGCTCGCAATTACACAAGCAGCGACACCAGACACCGTTCTAAAAGCACAACATATTCGCAGAGATGTTAGTCTGATCAATCTTATTTGATCAGTTTCCTGTCTAGCGCTTTCTTATATACAGGGCACTTCAAACTACACGTTGCATGTTTATGTCCCCCAACAGCTTCCTCACTATAAAGCACGCATTTTGGGTCATTCTTGCACTGTTTTGCAATATGACCTTCTTTACCACAGTTTATCCACAGTCTAGATATGTCTTTTTCACTCCTACATTTTTACGCCAGGTGACCAATCGCAAAGCATTTCAAACACTTTACCTAGGTTCACAAATGAAGTACTTAGCCACTCGCCATGTAGTAGAAGCTAGCCAATTACGCTTAGCCTGCAAAAACATGTAGTTCTTAATAGCTTCCATACCACAATTAAAGGTCAGGGGCACTGCCGGTTCAGGTCCAATGAATTTTATCCTTGAGCCTGTTTTAGCTAAAACATCAGCTATCAGGATTACAGCTTCATTACCACAATGAGCCGGAACCCACATAACTCTGACATGATTATTAGGGCAAAGGACGCTAATAAAATGTTTACAGTCCTTGACCAGTTTGGAAGTGATCATAGGATTTCGTAATGAATTGAGCACAGGTTTACTATCACTGCATAGAATAATGTCTTTTCCGGAAACAGCGAGGGTAGAAGCGTCAATCGCACAAAGTGTGAGTGCAATCAGCTCCGTTTGGAATACT
Organism: Tipula unca; assembly: GCA_951394425.1. Taxonomy (NCBI): domain Eukaryota; kingdom Metazoa; phylum Arthropoda; class Insecta; order Diptera; family Tipulidae; genus Tipula; species Tipula unca. Next base: position 108,260,275 of record OX596381.1, read on the forward strand.
GTGCAGTTCCGGCCTAGACTCCCACATGATGGTAGGTCATGTTCAGGATAATAGGTTCCTAAACCTGCACTAAAATTAGAGTCAGCGAAAAACACGAGGGCCTGAGCCACCCAGTCATTGAATTCTTAAGACAACCACGAGTTCCTCTCTAGATAAACTACCGAGGAAGAGATATCAAAGCAGATTTCTGGTATAAACTGACTGAACCACAGGCCACCAAACAACAGACGCGTAAGATAGCATAGGTAAAGCTAGTGATTTGTAAATAAACATCAGCATTTTGGGGGTCAGACCCCAGGACTTCCCAAATGCTCTTCTACACTGCCAGAAAATGGAAGTGACCTTTTGCAGTTTTATTTCAATATGTGATTTCCAGGAGAGTTTACTGTCCAGAATGACACCCAGATGCTTTACTGTGTCGGATCTAGCGATCGTTTCTCCAAAAAGAGAAGAAGCAGACAGCTCTCCAGTATTCCTACGTCTGGCGAAGACTATATCAGACTAGTTTTCGATGCATTAACGTACAATCCCTTCTCTAGACACCACATTTCTACCACTTGGAAAGCGCGTTACGTTAAGTCTGATAGTACATTAAGGTATTTACCCTGAACCAAAACGACTACGTCATCAGCATAACTCTGAGCAGTGAAGCCGGATTGCTGTAGTTTTACAAGTATTTCGTCAAAAACTAAGAGCCACAGGAGAGGTGACAGAACACCAAGTAACAATGGTTTGGTCAATTCCAAAGTTTCAGCAAGCTTCAGTAATGGAAGCGAAAGAAGTAATATCAAAGGCACCCGCAATATCGAGGAAACTGCCCACAAGAAATTCCTTAATATTAACTGATCTTTCAATCCTCGTAACAAGTTCATGCAGCACAGTTTTACATGATCTCCCAACTCTGTAATGTAATGTTGAGTACTACTGAGTGGGATGACAGATAAGTGATGATCCCTAATATATCAGTCAACAATTCTTCCAGAATTTTGAGAAAAGTTGAAGAAAGACTAATAGGGCGAAAAGCCTTGGGTATAATCCGTATTTCCAGCTTTCGGGATGAACACAACTCTACTCCTGCTCCAGGACTGTGGAACATACCCAAACGCAAAGCACGCTTGGCAGAGTCGAAGTAAATGGTCCTGAATTAGGGGAAACCCAAGCTGTAATTCAGCAGGAAAAACTCCATCTGGACCACCTGATTTATAAGGTAAGAAGGAGAAAACGCTCCAGCGCAAGGTGTTGAGAGTGACTAGTCTACAGTCTAGCTGTACATGGTTCAATACAAAATGTTCAATATGTTGGATGAAAATTGGATTAAAAATGTGTTTTGTGTTCAATTCTGGAATATGGCCGGCTGGAACGAAACTATAGTACTATTTCTTAACCGATTATGATGAATTTTTTTTTTATAAAATGTGTCCTTTCGATTATAAATATATGTTGTATAGATTATAAGAGAAAGAAACCCATTTCTACCTACATACTTTAAGCAAAGAGTATATCTATACTCGCTGGTTTAAGTATGAAAGCTAATTCGGTAGCAGAGGTGAGGGATTTTTTAAATGATCATTGACTTTGAAAAAATATTTACTACATGTTAAACGCCAATAATCTCTCACATGTACATGTAAGAAAAATTGAATTTATTTGAAAAATGTAAATTTTGTGGATCGCTAAAACCTACGTAAGGTTTTTAATTTTATTCAACTGCATCAATTTGTAAATCTCAGATTTGATTTCAGTTTTTGGACACATTTACCATGTTCCGTATTATTATTACTGCTGTTTTTAAAGGCCATTAATGGCCCCTTACTGTGTCAACAATCTGGCTCCAATGGTTTCAATCCTGAGCATGGTTTTCATACTAATTTCAACAATCTGAAGAAGCCAAGTCGTTCTCTACTATGTGGAGCCATCGTCATCTGCAACGACCTTGGCGCCTACCATATGTCGGGTTCTCCTTTCAGAGATCGCTGCACAACTCGTTCCATCAGATCTTTGATCTCGATATTGTACAGAGCTCGGTTTGTCTCATCTACTTCGTGTTTTGGGCCGTAAATCATATGTTGCATATGCATTTTTAAATAGTAATTTTGGTTCAATTTTCATTTTGTTAACTTTAAGTAGTTATGATTTTCGAATTTAGACCAATTTTTCAGCATTTGCGATCTACTTATTATAAAACTAGCCTATGGCAGACATTGAATTAAATTTGTATAATTCCCATTGCACATTGATATAAATTGTAGTTTTACCCAGAACTTAGGTAAAATATGGAAGCGCTTATTTGTATAATTACAGAGGACAGTCAGTACAATTGGCAGTAATTAAAAATTCAGAAAGTTTAAGATTTTAAATCCAGATTAATAAACACACAATTTTTACAAATTAGTTGGTTTATTGTATTCTTCCCATCATTGATCTTCTAAGATAAAAATCGAAAATTCGTATGGAAGAAATTTTAACATTTGTGTTTTTTTGAAGAACCGATAAGCGAATACGTATATGATCTGTTCTGTATCTGAAACAACAAATCCCATTCTTGTTTTGTGATCATATTTGCTTTACGCTATCTTCCAAATAGAAATTTATAAATTTTTCTGGCATTTCTGGATTCTGTTTTTTTCCGGAGTTATTTTTTCGTGATATGTTACAATACGATTGGAAAAGGTTATAATTGTAAGGCATTCCACTCAGTTTTGCTATAAATTGAAATGCCTATAAAAATATCTACATACATAAATACAAATATCTTTGCTTGTTTGGTTATCTATACATATACATATATTGAGAAAAATTCTCCGGATGAGATCAAATAGGGTTGTTAATCCTGTTAGTTAGTAGAATTAATTTTATGAAATCTTGTATACACTGTAAATTTAATTAAAGTAAATAGAAGCATAAAACTAAAGAAATTACACAAACATTTTCTAATACATGACTTAATTTAACGGACAAACGGAAACAAAATCAAAGTACGACCAAATTTTAAAAAATTCAATAATTTATTGCTGTTCTTGTTATACGAATATGTAAGTACCTGTGAGTTTTATGTTTTGTTAAATTTGCATATTTTTTAATAAAATCAATAATATTTGGGTGTTTTTTTGGTTTATGTATTTAGAAAAAAAAAAAATATATGTAGGATAGAATAGAAAATAAAATATATTGAAATCTTGGTTTACAACATAGTGTTTCTTAAGAAACAAAATAAAAGTGAATAAATAAATATTGATTATTTTTGTTTTTGCTCGGTTCGTTTATAACAATATTTTAGGTGTACAATATTGTAGAAAATATATTTTATACATCATCTTGTACATAACAAACTAAAAGCCTGAGAAAATTATAATATTTTTCATTAATCGCTGTAATTTGCATTAACCTTTTGCTTCTTTACTTGTTTCGATTTGTTCATTCTTATATAATTATGTACATATTTAAGTATGACATTATGATAATGTGTTATTAGATGTATTGGTGTATAATCAGAGCCATATATAATACTCGTATAAAGGGCCGTAAGGTAACAAACTGCTTAATTATGAACTTCATGCGATGAGGGATGCGTACAGTGATCATAGGTCATCAATATGTATCAATCCAATATAAAAAATGATCAATTTGTAGAAATTTGTTTGGTTAATTAAGAAGAACCACTTTTAGGTTATTAATCAAATTCAAAATCTATACTTAAATTTACAACGAAACGTCGACTGTCTCAACTACAGATAGGATATAAAATATAATATAATCCATATTTGTCCAAATTTATGGCCGCGCCAGACCCCAAATTTGTTTAACATAATTTTTTAGCACATTTTCTCAACACCCTGAGTTTAACAAATATTGAATATTTTATTTTCGCTATAATTTTCCTGTAATCATTATCACTTTATCCATATGCCAGATTTTTTTGATGAAGAAAGATATATTAATTTAAAAATATTTTTATAGTCGTATTTTTATAGACCTTTAAAATAAAGAAACCTAAGAAAATATAACATAAATTATAAACCTATAAAATATAAAATTTTCTGGGATATATATTCATTTTTTTATTGAACTCTTATTTTGAAGCAACTGACGAATTATCTGCGAATTAAATCTCTTTATGTGCATGCAAAATATCCACTCGTTACGAATGGTACGAGTAGCTCGCTAGTTATCGGCAAGATATATATAACATGATAACATAAAAGTACTTTTTCTTTGGTGTGCCAACTTTTTTTTCTGGATAAAAAAAAGTACTAGCAGAGAGAAAACAAAACAAAATCATAATAAATTTTAGTCATGATTTGAAATCCATAAGGGTAGGGTGTGCTACTCGTGAAAATCCAAAAAAAAATCTGTTTTGTGTTCAAACCAGTGTTGCCAGATTTTTAAACAACAATTTCCCGTCGATACTGTATAATTTCCCGATTTTTCCCATTTTACTCAATCAAATTTCCCTTCTTAATTCCCGCCAAATTTAAATAAAAAAAACTATAAATAATATTAACATTTTATTGCAGTAACCTTAAAATTATAAAACATAAATACAACTACAATTCAATGTAGGTTTAACATAATTTGTTTTATAAAGTAACAAAATCTATTATACGACTATATCCTCCTTGGATGAAAAGAACAAAATTTCAATTAATGAATTAGGAACTTTGGTACAAATTAGATTAAGTAAGCAACGATAAATGTGTTCGGAGTAATTTCGTTTCGATTTTGTAATGCTGATTTAAAGACGCATAGTGCGTTTAGACAATTTTCACCAAGACGATTTCTGCATCTGCATTGGAGTGTGGTAGGGTTAATATAAATTTGGCAGCTGCACTTAAATTGGGAAAAACAGAATCACCATTGATTGCCTTTTTTAACGATATTTCACCCCAAAATTCTTCAACTGCCAGCTTTTGCAACTTTTCTTTTTCCGTTTCTGAAAACTCGTACGGTAAATCGCTCCATTTATCCTCAAATCGACATTTATCACAGAAATGCTCAACATAATCATGTAGTGCGGTTAGCGTTTTTGAAAATTGACGCTTTAAACAAATTGTCGTTTAAAGGAAATTATTGTAAAATTTTCAATATTCACTTTTCTACAAATTGAAAACAATTCTGTTTTAAGGCAAATTTCTGTTGTTCTGAAAGAAATTCCGCTTGACCTTCCTCAATTGTTGCGCTTATATATTCGTTGAACTCGGTGCCGCCGTTAAAATCATAAATAATTTTGTTTCGTTTCTTCATTCACAATATTTTGAAACATCAAAATATTTCTTTGTAGAATTCGTTCAATAAATTCGGGTTTTAAAATAATCTTAGCAACAATGATTAAAATTTTTTTGGACTCTTCGTATAATTTGTGAACTAAAATAGAAACACTTTGAAACAATGCGTTGAATCGATTAAAATAGTTAAGAATGTTTTGTTAAAAACAAAAGGTAGGCTTTAATTTCGAGATTCTGAAAATGCTTGAGAATATTTGCAGCTTTCTTGCGTTTTGTATACGAGTTCTCGTATATAAAAAAATGCATTAAAATATTCCAATTTTTTAGAATGTTCACAATGCACGGATGCATTGAGATCCACCTTGTCGCTGCTGGAGAAATAAATTTACTTTTTGCGACATTGAAATAGTCCTGAAATTCAGTTAGCACAGTAGCACTTTTTGGGCTTTCGGATATATACGTGCATATGTCTCTTAAAAATAGTTCACAATCTCTTGGAAGGATTCGATTGCGGATTTCAGTACGAGGGATGATGAGTGGCATATGCATTTCAACAAAACTATTCGATTGCTAATTTCTTGTTGTAAAATGGTAAAAAACGAGTTATTACACGCGATCATAGAGCCTGTATCGGACGCCATTCCAATTATGTTTTGCAACGGAATGCCCCGTTTTAATAAACAATTCTTAAATTGATTGAATAGAGCTGTTGCTGAACAATCTGTAGCATTAATAGTAATTAGTTGTAATAATTGTGTGAACACATTGGTTATGATTTTCGAACATTTAGTACGCCCTAAATTTATTTCCTTTGCAATTTTGGAATCTGGAAATATATTTTTTAACACAGTCGATAATCTTTATTGAAATATTGTTAATAGCGGCACAAAAAAACTGCCTGCCGATGGAGTTTGCAACATATTGTTTTGTTTAAATTAACCTTATGTTTCTCACAATTGTTGTGTCGTTTGAGTTCTGTAGTTCCACAATTTATTTGACTCTTGCATGGTTTACAATATGCTTTTGTTTTGCCGTCTTTTACCGCCAATAACCAATCTTTACACTCAAGATTTTGTAGCCAGGAATTCTGAAAATTTTTCGATTTGTCAATTTTCCTTTTCACCAATTTCTGTTTTTTTTTAGGAGTTTTATGTTCATCGGCATCTGATTCTGATATAACTATATCGCTAACAACTGATTATTTAGTTAAACATTTTAGCAGAAAAAAAACCACTTACCCAGTTAACCAAGTCAAGAAAACACACTTTAAAAGAATTTTATTATGTTTTATATTTTGTTATTGAATTAATGAAATTATCAAATATCCCATATTTTTGGCAGGTTATCCCGATGTCCCGATTGCATTAAAAATTCCCACAATCGGGAAAAAATCCCGCAATCTGGCACACTCTTCATTATATTATCATTACAAAATAGTTTTTTTATTAAAAATTAAATATCTTTATTGCAAAAAATCTGCAAATTTTAATTATAGATTTAATTTATAATTTTAGATATTTAATAAATCAACTAAAAAAAATTTATATGAAAAAAGTTACCTTGATCAAAAAAATCCTTTCTTTCTCGCTGCACTGCACTTGTTGAACAATTTTCATTATGTTAGAATTTTAAAAACAAAGAGCACAAAGAAAAAACAAAAAAAAATACAATGATTATCAGATGATCAGGTAAAACGAGAGAGTACGAGAAGCAATAACAGAGAAATAGTGCAATAATAGAGAGATACAACAATAACAAAAAAATATCAGCGCACCAACGTGTTTTTGTTTACTTCTAATTACTATATCTAATATTCTTATATAATGGTTATAGCCCTGTGACAGACTAGTCAAACGGGCAATACGCTTTTGATGTAAAAGTCGAGCGTATAGTAAATACATGAATATATTATAAACATCTTTTAAGAAAGTTATTTTATTTTTAAATAATAGTTTTAATTTAAAATAAGAATTATATTTTTTTCACAACTACAGCAATGATTAAAATGAAACGAAACAAAAAAATGTGCAAAACTATGTAATTCCAATATTTTATATATTAGATGATAAAATATATGTAAAATTGTGACAAAAATGTTACCGGAAACACTCAATTTTATTGAATTTGTTTAAAATACTGATTTATATATGTAAATATATACATACATATTTATCATTTTATTAACAATAATTATCGACCGGTGTGTGTAGATTTGTAAACAATTTGTGATAAAATAATTATTATTTAATAGAAGCTAAAATCTAGTCTATTTAAGTATTTTTACAGGAAAGGTAGAATTTAAAAATTTAATAGATAATCCCAAACATCTCGAATGCCACCTTTTTTGAGGGCAAATAATCACATTTCGCTCAACAACTCGATTGTTTTAACGAACAAATTTTTAGAGTTCAAAAAATTCTAATCACGTTAAAAATATTGATTTGCTATCTCACAAAGTAATAAAACAACTAATAGTATTTCGTTAAAACACAATTTTTTATTTTTCATCATTTTTAGGGTTCCATACATAAAATAAAAAATGCAGCGACTCCGTTATCCATTTGTCTATAGTCTAGTATGTTAAAGACTAATGTTAGAACTATCATTTGTAACGAATAGCCATTTTGCACGCACATTAAGTGATTTAAGAAAATTATTAACTAAATAATAAATACCAAATTAATTGTATATTTTTTTATATATATAACTTGCGACATGTCAATTAAAAAACCTGACTTTCACGAATCTAAAAATATTTTTAAGTACTTTTTTACGTATGTACGATTTGCTGTTGTTCGATGTAATTTGTCCACATATCGGTACTATCGCAAACTTACATATATTGCACACTTTATAGAGCATTTCAGTCCAATTAGTTTTACAAATTCAACTTGATGCAGGTGCGTTCAGTTACCTGCAAATATATTTGCCGAATACGTGTTTGTAGATGGCCGTCGGCTGCAGTAGTGGTCGATGAAATGGGCTAATTATTCGCATACTAGAGTAAAGTAATGAATGGAAATAGGATTTTCGTCGACACTCATCCATGTTTGATTTATAGTGTCAGGTATTCACATCTATCAATGTTGGCTGCGTGAGCCCTGATACTCTGATCATTAAAGTTTTTTTTAAAAATATAACAGTCCAGGTCAAATTATACGTTGTGAAGGGACATCTATTGCAAATAATCTGTACTATTTTTTTATATATGTTGTTATTTTGAACAAATATTTTCAAGTAAATTGTAGACATATTCATGTGAAACAACTACAAATTATATATGTATAGTAAATCGCTCGAATCGGCAATTCGCGGCGTGGGGTTTACCACCGCTTGTTGGCCCAAATAGGATAATATTATTAATGACGCTTCGCGATTAAGGACCAACCTGTGCAATCGGGTAATTAAATGTAATGCTTATAATTAACGAGTGATTGTCTGCAACTAAGTGCCAATTTCGTTCTGGTTTCTGAGGATGCTGTGTTATAAAACGTTAAAATAAATAATGGAAATTACTATAACATAAAAAATTCACAAGTTTACAGATTTATGTATATGTAATTTTTTGTATGTGTTAGTATTGTTAAGTTAAATTTTAATAAGGAAAAACTTTGAGTCCTTTTGAAATTTTCAGTACTAAATTTTAAAGTATGTTACGAACTCACAATAATCATAAGAATTAAAAATATTTTCTTTTCGAGGTTAAAGATTCCAACCTATTAAGCTTGGACAAGGAATCAAATGGACTGTTTAATCTCCTATTAGAACTAAAGGAAACATAACTGGAAAGGCATGTTACTGACAATTAATCTCAACCAAAATCAAAACACCCAGAAAAAAGCATACATTCGATTTTCCAGAAATAAATTCGGGGCCAATTTATTTCTCTGAATAATGGATTCCTTTTGAGCTATTTATACGCTATTTTATATGCTATCGAAATTTCAGTCCAAATGACCATTTACACCCCAAAGGGTGTGAGAGATATAGTGAGATTTGTGATAAATATCTTAAGATTCTTAAGAAAATCCTAAAATATAAATTTACGTAAACCTCAATTTGACCATGTGAAAGCCATTAGTTTTTCAAACGGTTCGGGATGATTGGATTTATAGGTTTAAACCATTAGGTTTATATTTGGTTGAGCACTTATAACTATTTGGATATCCAATTTTTTACATACTTTAATAAATACCATAAATAGTTATACACAAATAATTTAATGTTCGCCTAAATGCCCAATATGTTCGATGCTCACTAATACATATACATATTTCGTTGTTTTTATTGGTTTAATTCTAATTTAGGGTAAACTTCACAAGCGTTTAAGCCAAATTATGTTTAATTAATTAAATGATTAGCTACAGTATCAAGTATTTAAATTTTAACAAATTCAAATTTAGAATTTAAATTACATTATTTAAATTTAATTAAATAATTTAATTAACTTGAGTTATTTTTATTAATTTCGCAATTTAAATTTAAAAATAATAATCAAAAATAAGTATATATTTAACAATGTACATATTTAATAATTTACTTAAATTTTATAATTTATTTGATGAAAATTTCAAAATCCTCAAATAACATTTTAAGTGACCTTCACAAATTGCATACATATCCCCTCACTAAAAATCGTCAAAAATTAAAATGGCAAAGATAGAATGTCTCTAGAGTTCCTGATGCTTCAGCCTTTACTTCTAGAACACATACAAGAAAGTATTGTCAATGCTTTAATAATCGACGATATAAAATAAAATCTGTAAAATCAATCTCAATAAAATTATTGCAAACGAAAAGGCCATTTTATACAAGAGAGTGCATTCTCAAAACGGTAAGTGATGAAAACAGAGATAAAAATGCAAATAATAAAATAGTAATACAAACCCGTCTATATTGGGAAATGCAAATGGACCTTTGAGAATAATCGAGAACAGACCTTCGAAGGCCCCATCATAAGAGAGTGTTTTCAATCAAAAAATGTTATTTATTCTATAACTGAATTTCATAAAAATAATGTCAAAAGCCAATACTTATACTTAAACCAAAGAAGATATACTATATATACAATATATACTATATATAGAAGATATACTGTATATCTTCTTTGCTTAAACCTTAACATAAGTAAATTCGATTGCATTCCTTTTCTTGTATAGACACTACTGCCGAAGTATCTCTTGTAAAAAATGGTTTACTAAATCAACCAAAATTTATAATTGAAAGGTAAATTTCGTTGGATTTAGACCATCGGTGAATGTCAAGCAAAAGTAACGCTTCCTAATGGTACTAAGTAAGTATCATGTACAATTCCAAATCGTGCCTGATTCTGTTTCTATTACGTGTTCAAGTATTATAGGTTTACATTTCTTCAGTAGTTTTAAATGTAACATTGATTTCCTCAAACGAGTTGTAGTTATTCCTTTTAACAATTAGACAATATAATTGACTTTACGTCCTGAGCTTGGATTGTTCTCAATGTATCAAAATATCACCTCGTTGTGAAAGAATAAATTCTGTTTAAATTCATAAAATTACAAATAAATCATTGACAATATAATGGTAAATCTGCCAGAAAGCGTAAGTACTCTAAATAATTTCAACATTAAAGTTGAATCTTTAAACAATTATACTATTAACCATGTTAAAACTTGGAGTCATGCAATTTATAATAGATTGGAAAATCTTTCAACTTCAATAGATTTAAAACATCTAAACAATGAAGAGTGTAGAACACTAAATGCAATAATCCAGCAATATAATGATATTATTCATCTTGATGGTGATATAATCACATCAACAAATGTTTCTAAGCATCAAATGTGCACACTTCCGCATGAATTAGCTGTACATATACGGCAATATCGGCAACCTCATTCTACGAAATTAGAAATAAAATCACAAATTAAATAAATGATCGATGATAAAATAATCGAAAGTACTGTTAGTCCTTGGACCATGGGCCTTTGTGGCATTGAGTGCGGAATCCTCGTGGGTTCCGGCCAATTTTAATAATAGTCCTTGGAACTTCCCATAACTTGTAGTTCCAAAAGAATCTACCAGCGATCAAAAGAAATGGCATGAAGTAGTTGATTATCACAAACTTAACAACATAACTATTGATGACTTTTGCCAAATATTACCGATATATTCGATAAAATTGGAAGGGCGCAATATTTATCATCTCTATTTGTATTACCATAAAGTAGAACTTGAAAAATCTGATAGACCAAAAACAGTGTTCAGTACTAAATGGTACATATCAATTAATAAAAGATGACGTGCACCATCAATTCATGACTTTTGGACTAAAGGGTGCCCCATCTATATTTCAACGTATGCTTAATACTGTACTAAGTGGACTAAACAATTTTAAATGTTTAGTCTATTTAGATGACATTGTCGTATTTGGATCATTACTAATGAAGCAGAATAGATACAAGTCTTTGATCCTATACGAAAATTAAAATTAAATCCAGATAAATGTCAATTTCAAAGAAGGGGAAATTACATACCTTGGTCATATAGTTACTTCTACGAGAGGGTTCATAAGTTTGGTAAATCTATATGAACAACAGTAAATTTTATTCAAAATAACTTTTGTTTTTCAATATAATCTCCACCCACGCTAATGCACTTATTACACCTGTAAATTAATTTGTGCAAACCATCAAAATAAAATGATTTCTCTTGTTCTTCAAAATATTCTTCTACAGCGGAGATTTATTTTATATCTTTATAACTGTCATTTGAAAATCTTAGCCCTCTTAATTTTTTCATCAATTTTGTAAAAAGGAAATAATCACTTGGGGCCAGATCTGGACTCTAAGGTGGATGCGGTATTTCATTGAACTTGCAATCTCGTAAGACTTGTTGTGCAGCATTGTCATGCAAAAGCAATATTTTTTGCTTGATTTGACCTCGTTGTTTTTCCCTGACAACATTTTCAATTTATTCAAAAGCCCCTGTTATTATAGTTTTATGAGGTAAATAGTTAATCATCAAAATTACATCAGAATCCCAAAAAATTATTAACATTGTAATCTGTCCAACTTTAATTTTTTTAATTAATTTAAAAAATTTAATTAAATTGTAATAATAACAAAAAAATATAAAAAAAGAAAAAAACAAGACTATTAAGAAATTTTGCTAAAATTTTAAATTTACACACAAATTTTATATTTTTACTTTTATTTAATAGACTTTATCCTAACTTATGAAAGCAAACAATTATTTGATACAATTTGTATTTTCATTTACTTTTAGTTTGTTCTGGTTTGTTTTCCGCGATCGAATAACAATTTTATACTTTGGCTGATGACTGCCACGAGTTTTTCTATTCTTCACATTATACATATATAGAGTTACATACAATTATTTTAATTCGTACTTCTCGTTTATATATTTTACATAAGTTTTATTCCAAAAATTTGTATATTCTAATATTTATTTAGATTTTAATGATCGATCCTTCTTATTATATCTTTTTTTCAGATTTTCACTATTGATATTTGGACGTCTTTGTCTATCTAACAAAACATTCGACCCAATTGCTACCATAGATTTACTAGCAGGATAACTGCGACACATATTTCAAGAACAGCTAAATTTAATTCTTAACTAAAATATTGAATTGCTTTTGTACCTCACTATATTAAGATTCTAAGAAAAATCTACGAAAATCAAAACAAAAATGTAAAATTTGTTTAGAATCTATTTTTATTTCTTGTAAGTAAGCAGTATGCTACATGCGGTCACTACGTTTAATTCTGTAACCTTTAATCATAAATAATTTAAAGTATATATGTATTCATTATACAAACGAGAATTGGTCTTTGTTAAAATTACTGAATCAAGTGATACAGAATGAACATAAAATTTTCTTTGAGCATATCGACATTATAATAATAAAAATACATAAAATTAAAAACACTTTCGGAATAATGTGAATACTTAATACTACACTATAAGTATTTATGTAAGTATAAATTAGCCACTTATAGACTTTGATAAAAATCGAAGTTTTTCTAAGATAAATCCATTTATTTTAATTTTATGTAATCCATTGCGTAATTTTTAAAATAATAAAAACTATTAAATGAAATTATAATCAGTATTAAAAAAAAAAAAAATTAAAGTTGGGCTGATTACTTCAGCACTCAATGCCACTAACGAGCCCACGGTGCAATACCCGGACAAACACATTAAAAACACCCAACCGTGATTTTTGGTATTCACCGGGAAACGAACTCGAGACGAGGACGGCAGAAACAATCTGTATTATACATATATTTTAAACAAATATTCTAATAAATTATATTGTTATTTAAAAACATAGTAATAACATTCAGGCAATAACAACTATTTGAAATGAATAAAACTTAATTCTAGCAATTTAGCTGTGTGTGTTTTTATTGTTATTTAATTATATCGTTTATTAATGGATAAACTAATTGAATAAAGAAATATTATAGTGATACTCATAAATTATATACATCTCGTTGTTTATTGCTTCGCTAATTGTTCGATTAAGGTAATTAGAAATGTTTTTTTATGTTATTGTCAAATCTATTTTTGGCTATTTTCGTGTTTCTATCGTGCGTTATGTATCTAAAAAATAATAATCACAATTATGATAATACTGCATTGAATAGCAAATAAAATTAGAATTGGGTTTATTTCATTAACTTAATATTTCGCAGAAATTTATCATCAATAAATGAATGAAAGTATGTACGAGTATGTAATGTATGTATGTAAATAATTTTTTCCACTACTAGTCGTAGAAGGCATCATTATTATGTGTTTTAGTAGCCTGAGACACAAAATTTCTCGGCTAGTGGTTAATACAATAATATTTTATTATTGACCACTAGTTAATAATGAAAAATGAATAGTAGACGACGTAATGCGATTAAATGGATAGGGAGATTATGGTTATTCCCCATATTGATAAAGTAGATTTTGATAAAAATAGAAAAATCCAAATAAAATTTACAAGATACCACGTATAAAAATACATAATTTTGCCAATTTATTTATGAAAATAATTGTTTATAGTACAATTTTAACAAGTTAAATTTACGCTTTGTCTATCGGTGTTTATTGATATTGGTACATGCATCTTATTGCTATTAACGACCATTTGTTGATCTTCAATTTAAATATTTGAATTAACTTCTTGAGATTTTGACGCACTTTGACTTTGAACCATTTGAGCTATATTTTTTTTCCTGATATAGAATCTTCTATATATCCTTCGGCAACAGTGGAAGATTTCCATCTACCAAGTTGCTTAAGTTGAAGAAGATTACCTCCACTCGCAGCTAATAAAGTAGCAGAAGTTCTTCGAAAACTGTACCCTGTATAAGAACGGGAATTTTCTAAATTTAAGTACCTTGCAATTTTTTGTGGCATATGCGAAATAGTATTATGGCCAATATTTTGTTTAATAGGTTTCAAATTTTTTAGATAAATGAAAACTTTTGGAATGTGTGGAATCGGTCCCAATTTTAAATATCTAGGAACAATTTCCACCCAAATTTCTTCAATAAAAACAAACTTTCTTGATGTACCATTTTTAGTAGTATAGGAATTTTAATAAGAATCATTTCCTCCTTCGACCGCAAGCATGTTGCAAAGTTCGTCAATTCTGCAGGCACCTGCAACACTAATTACAAGAGCGGCCTGCAATCATAATGATTTGATTATTAAAGACGCTTTTCTTTTACAGTAATCTCTAATTAAGTAGTATAAAGAAGATACATATCTTTGTTGCAATGTAATCTTCATCACGCGCTTCAAATAAAAATATAAAAATATTTTCA
Source organism: Tipula unca (assembly GCA_951394425.1). Classification (NCBI taxonomy): domain Eukaryota; kingdom Metazoa; phylum Arthropoda; class Insecta; order Diptera; family Tipulidae; genus Tipula; species Tipula unca. The sequence continues at coordinate 108,275,324 of OX596381.1, forward strand.
TAACCAATGATTTTGTTGGCCGATAGTCAACATTTTTTCATTTTAAAAATGCGACTAGTTTGTAAAATTTCGAAATATCAATATTTTCCTTTAGAGATATTGTTAATTTTAACATTGAATAATGGGCCCATAAAAAGAGGAGGCCTTTTTATTAACTGAATACTCTTGAAAGTATGCCAAAAATATATTTTCTGAAATTTTAATAACACTTTTATTATTACACAAAATTTTAATTGTTTCATGTTTTATATACATACTTTGATCTTTTGATTTTTGGGGCAGCAGTTATATTTTCGACTATCTCACATATTTCAGGTGGGGTGCCAATTAAATTATCATTCTCCATTTTTTTTAGTTGAATGCCAATTTGACTCAACAAAATTAAAACTTCAAATAATAAAACAAATTGCAGTATCATTTTAAATTTACTCTTATTACAATTCAATAAAAAATTCTGGCTACTTCGACATAGTTAATATTATTAAAGAGCAAGTATTTCCCTTATCAAATTAATTTTCTTATCAAGAAAAAACCTTAATGGTTGGTGTGCCTTCTATGGCTAGTAGTGGAAAAAATAGTATATACACCACGATTGAGAAGTGCTATTATTGCCCTCACTTACTATAAATCCCGACGTTTCGGGTTAAAAACTTGCTCGGCCTATAATAGCATACTTCTCAACCTTAGTATATAATGTACTATTTTTAATAATATACATAAATTGTAATGTTTTTTGTGCTAGTTTCCTTCAGCCAAGGCTGTCCAATATACATATATACCATATACCACAGATGAGCTTAGTTTTTAACAAAATCATTAAAAAATGTATATGATATATATGTATTATTTTACATACTATATACATATTATTTATTATTATATTATGCATAGCTATGTATGGAAAAAAATGGCATAACAAAACGTTCATTTATAATACTTTTGTTTTACTATACATAATAGTATTTTGCATACGAATATTACTGAAATATCACGTAATTGTATAGATTGTCTCATCTTTCTTAAATTATATTGTTTTTGTGATCAGAATGTTTAACTCATACAACAAAGAATATTCTAGTAGTGCTAAAATAAAATTAAAAATTTCAATACGTCATAATCGTTGAATGATATTTCTCACACTGGGTAATACTAAAAAAAACTGTCTCTAGTTTACAAATCGGGGTCAAATTTACGTACACAGAGACCACTTCAGTTTTTGCCATTAGTAATTGCAACAAATAAACAATGTAAACGAATAAATCTTATCACAGCCACTACGATTGACTCTACAGCATAAACGTTAAAAATGTTAATTCGGAATTAATCCCAAGTAACTACAAGACGACTCGACTCTGAAATATACGTAATATTTGTAGAAATTACAAATTCGTGTAGAATTTGTATAATGGTCTGATTCGTCAAATAAAATAATTTAAATTTGACATATCGTTTAGTTCAAAAACAATAAAATATTTCGGTAATATTTTTGCTGTCAAATGTCTACACATTTTCTGCTCCTACAATTTCTCAAGGACACTTCGACTTTGCCAGATTATCATTAGTTAAGGCAAAAATGACATTTTCAGGTGACAAAATTGGGGATGTTGAAAAATATTGTGAATAAAAATGGTCAAATAAATAACACGAATCTAGTTCTCTAAATATAGTCGCTAGTATTTCCGAATAGTTTTCAACAGAAGCAAGTATTGGTATAAAGACGGTTGGGAAAATATGCGAGCAACAAAATCGTTGATATGTTAGGTCAATTAACATGAATTTCAATTTTATATGTTTTCTACATATGACCCTAAATATGATATTTATGAATATTGAACGATTTGACCTTTCTTCGATTTGATGTACATATAATATGTCTAATCGACCGCTGTGTCATCCAGAAGTTTGAAATTATTTGGAATTTTATTATTATTACTATCCATACTTGCTAGCCTCATCTTTGACGCATGCAGTCACTTCAGCCTTCGAAATCTCTTGTCCTCTTATTACCAAGCAAAAATCTCAGAATAAGCCTTTTTGGTGTTCTGATCTCAAAAAACTAAGGAAAACTGCTAGGAGAGGTTGCTAGGTTGATTGGGATAACTTTCTGGCAGCTCAAAAAGAATATAAGAAAATGCTGAGATCCGCTCGTAGGACTTCTTGGATTAGCTTCTGCGAAGAAATTAATAGTATCTCTGGGCTCGCCAGACTTAATAGGTCTTTGGTTAGAAATGATTCCTGCCGACTCGATGTGCTGCGACTTCCTGATGGCAGATTAACCTCTTCCAGGAAGGAAATTGTCGAACTAATACGTTCTGTTCATTTCCCTGGGTGCAATGTTATCAATCATGACTATGTTGCTGACGCCCACCCTAATGGTACTGATTATTCACCTGACTGGGCCTTAGCCTGTAGGCTAGGTCACTCTCAACACCTTGCGCTGGAGCGTTTTCTCCTTCTTACCTTATAAATCAGGTGGTCCAGATGGAGTTTTTCCTGTTGAATTACAGCATGGGTTTCCCCTAATTCAGGAACATTTACTTCGACTCTGTCAAGCGTGCTTGCGTTTGGATATGTTCCACAGTCCTGGAGCAGAAGTAGAGTTGTGTTCATCCCGAAAGCTGGAAAGACGGATTATACCAATCCCAAGGCATTTCGCCCTATTACTCTTTCTTCAACTTTTCTCAAAACTCTGGAAAGAATTGTTGTCAGATATATCATCACTTATCTGTCATCCCACTTAGTAGTACTCAACATGCTTACAGAGTTGGGAGATCATGTGAAACTGCGCTGCATAAACGTGTTACGAGGATTGAAAGATCGCTTAGTATTAAGGAGTTTCTTGTGGGCACTTTCCTCGATATTGCGGGTGCCTTTGATGGTACTTCTTTCGCTTCCATCACTGAAGCCTGCTCAAAATTTGGAATTGACCAAACTATTGTTACTTAAATTGGATCTTTGCTGCGGTCGCGCATTGCCGTGGCCGAGCTGGACTCCCTTTCAATTTCGGTCAAAGTTACTAAAGGTTGCCCCCAAGGAGGTGTTCTGTCACCTCTCCTGTGGCTCTTAGTTATTGACGAATTACTTGTAAAACTACAGCAATCTGGCTTCACTGCTCAGAGTTATACTGATGACTTAGTCGTTCTGGTTCAGGGTAAATACCTTAATGTACTATCAGACTTAATGCAACGCGCTCTCCAAGTTGTAGAAATGTGGTGTCTAGAGAAGGGGCTGTACGTTAATGCATCGAAAACTAGTCTGATAGTCTTCACCAGCCGTAGGAATACTGGAGAGCTGTCTGCTCCATCTCTTTTTGGAGAAACGATCGCTAGATCCGACACAGTAAAGCATCTGGGTGTCATTCTGGACAGTAAACTCTCCTGGAAATCTCATATTGAAATAAAACTGCAAAAGGTCACTTCCATTTTCTGGCAGTGTAGAAGAGCATTTGGGAAGTCCTGGGGTTTGACCCCCAAATCGCTGATGTTTATTTACATATCTCTAGCTTTACCTATGCTATCTTACGCGTCAGTTGTTTGGTGGCCTGCGGTTCAGTCAGTTTCTGTCATTGCGAAGATTAATAGCATATAAGGTATGGCTTGTCGAGCTATTACGGGTGCTATGTCCTCTTCTTCTATGCTTGCTTTGCAGGCAATTTTATTTCGGCCCCCACTGCAGTCGGTCATCCTAGGCACAGGTCGGTCATCCGCTGCCTTTCGCCTGCGGTGTATTGGTGGGTGGAACGCTCTCGGCCTGATCACAGGGCATAGACTAATCTACAATTTATTCGGCTCATATTTACCAGAAATTAATATGGTTAATGACAAATTGTTGCCAGAATTCTGCTTTGATATCTCTTTCTCGGTGGCTCAGTTGCTCGTGTTTTTCGCTGACGGGTCTCACTCTAATTTTGGTGCAGGTTTTGAAACCTATTGTCCTGAACATGACCTACAATCATGTGGGAGGCTAGGCCGGAACTGCACTGTATTCCAAGATTGCACTCACACCTTGTGCGATTGACGCTTCTAACCTCGCTTTTTCCGGAAAAGACATTATTCTATGCAGTGATAGTAAACCTGTGCTCAATTCATTACGAAATCCTATGATCACTTCCAAACTGGTCAAGGACTGTAAACATTTTATTAACGTCCTTTGCTCTAATAATCGTGTCAGAGTTATGTGGGTTCCGGCTCATTGTGGCATTGAAGGTAATCAGATTGCTGATGTTTTAGCTAAAACAGGCTCAAGGATTTTATTGTAGCTGAACCGGCAGTGCTCCTGACCTTTAACTGTGGTAAGGAAGCTATTAAGAACTACATGTTTTTGCAGGCTAAGCGTAATTGGCTAGCTTTTACTACATGGCGAGTGGCTAAGTACTTCATTTGTGAACCTAATCTGAGGCTCACAAAGTTTGCTCTATCTTTGAAGAAAGACCAACTGAGAGTTCTGGTCGCTATTCTGACCGGCCATGGTCGTTTTAAACTCCATTTAAAAAGAATGGGACCTGTCCAAGATTCCTTGTGTGACAACTGTCTTGAAGATGACGATGACAGCATTCACTTTGTCTGTGGCTGTCCCGCTTTCGAGGTAGTTAGGTCTCGATTTCTTAATTATAGATCTTTAAATGTAGGTCAATTGTCATCCCTACCCTGTTTTAAGCTGTTACAGTTTGCCAGAGCAACCGAGTGCATTTGCGAATTATGATAGAATCCTCGGTTTGCACCATGGGCCCAGAGTGGCATTGAGTGCGGAACCTGCTTGGGTTCCAGCCAACTTTAATAATAATAATAATAAAATCCATACTCTGTTTTATTGGATATTTATTTCTACATAAAATAATTATGTAAATTACAAATATAGAAAATTTGTAAATTTATATAAAAAAAAATCAAATTCATCATTGAATAATAACAAAAAAAAATACATTTTGACATTTCCTTGTGTCTTGCTGAATTGCCGACTATATTTTTATCTTGTGTAACTTGTTTTTTAGTAAACATAATTTATTAGGTAGCTACCATAAATTATTGTAGTGTAGACGATTTATCACGTTTACAGTTTATAATTTATCTTGCTTTTTAGACAATCAGGCCACTGTGATACTAAATGCGCCTATTATAAGTTTTTGCTGTAGGAACAAGTTCTACGATAGACCTGTCTATATTTTGAACTTTAATTAGTATTGGTTACGGTTTCGGCTACCATTTATACATTAATACAAAAATAATGAAATTTCCAATTTTTTCTTTCTTTTTATTGTCAACGAAATGCGAGATAATACGACTCATTTGAAGTTATTGTATAGTGTATATATACAATAAATCAAACTTTATTATTTTTTAAAGAAATAAACTTATTTTACAAATTGGTTTTATGTGGTATCAAAATAGAGTTTCCAAATATCTGATGTTATTAAATAACCGTATCGAACTAGTAATTATCCGGATTAACGTTGGTTTATATTATCCGTTCAGTTCCGTATAGACACGTACTGGCACAGACAAAAAAAATATTGTTCGATACATTTTATATGGAAGTATTTATACTATCCGTACGTTTCCTTTCAGACACACACCGTACAGACAAAAACTGTATAAAATAATATTTGTCTGAAATGATACGAGTACGTAAGTGAAAAAATACGAACAAAACGAAATAACTCGAACTAGTAATCATTTCATTATCCATCTTTGCTGTTGCTGATGTATTTTATATTTTTGTACATGAATTATTTTAGTTTGTTGCGAATTTGCGATCATACAACTGAATAGGTTGAAATATGTATGTATAGATATGTCGGTTACTTTCAGTTTCAGATAAATATTTTTATTTCAGATTTAAATTATTCTCAGATATGATTATTAATGTTTTATGATTTCAATATTTTTATTAATTTTTACTATCAATATTACTCTAATAATACTGATATTATCAATTGATTAAATACTATAGCCTATTCTAAATATTTAATTTTATTTATTTTGTATTTTTATATTCTTGTTTTTTGTTTGTCCTGTACGTAGTTGGGCGGTGACTGTACGTAGTTACGAATATATAAAATCGACATATCGAAATAATACGAATCAATGTCTATACGGAAACGTACGGATAATATAAATATTTGATGTCTGTGTCGTTACGTGTCTGTAAGGAACTGAACGGATAATATAAACCAACCTTTATTCGGATAATTTCTAAAACCATTTTGATGTAAATAAAATTAAAATTTTTGTCTCAGTGATAAACTAAGTAAAGTAATTCAGGTTTATCCAATTAATTTGGTATACAATTGCATTTATAAAATAAAATAAATACTCGTATTTAATTTTTATTTTTATTTAATTTTTTTATTTATATAATATTACAACTGACTTTATTCTAAGTCTATATTAACAGTTGTTTGGATAGAGCCCAACGGCTAGTCCCAGAAATTAAAATTATTTATTTATATAAATATTATCTAAAATAGTAATTTTATGCTTCATTCACTAGATCAATTGGTTTGATCCATTGTAGCCGTCTTCCTGCCAACGGTCTGTTCCGCAAATGCATATCTCGATGTTTTCGTAGGGGTGAATCATGCTTGAGAGCATGATACGTAATAACTTCATCGATGTATTCCATCTTTAAATTTCGGTGGAGGTCTTCATTTCTAATGCACCATGGAGCATTTACAATATTCCGAAGTACTTTGTTTTGGAACGTCTGTATCATCTTGATGTTCGTTTTCTTGGTACAGCACCAAAGCTGTGTACCATAGGTCCATACGGGTTTCAGTATTTGCCGGTATAAAAGCAATTTATTGTGTATAGATAGTTCAGAATGTCTACCTAACAGCCAATACATCTTCCTATACTTCATGTTCAGCTCTTCCGTTTTCTTTTTGACATGTTGTTTCCACCTCAACTGGCATCCAGCGTCATACCTAGATATTTCGCCGTATCTGCATAGGCAACTTGTTTAGAGTTCATTATGATTGGAATTCTATTAGAAATATTTTTATTAGTAAAGTTCACATGCACAGATTTAGTTTCGTTCAGTTTTATCCTCCATTTTTTCATCCAATTGTTGACTGAATTTGTCGATTTTTGCAATTTGTTAGTAGCTTCTTTTAAATTGATCCCAACTGCCAAAATCGCAGTTTCATCAGCATATGTTGCTATAGTTGCTTCTTCCATTGGTGGTATATCCCAAGTAAACAGGAGATACAAGACAGGGCTCAACACGCCTTGTGGTACTCCAGCTGAAATTCTCTTTAGGTCCGAGTTTTCGTCTTCATATTTAACACGAAAGTGTCTATCGGTTATGCATGATATCAGAGTTTCATAGTATTTTTTGGGAAGGTTTCGCTTGAGCTTGAACTCCAATCCTCTGTGCCAAACTCGGTCAAATGCTTGCGCTACATCCAGGAAAACGCTTGAACATATTTTTTTAGTTTCTAGTGTTTCTAGTGTATCTATTAATGCTCTATTATTGCTGTGATTCTATGGACAGGAATGAGATTTCTGTCCACCATTATGAGTTTCATTCTCTTCAGGAGCAATTTTTCATAAATCTTGGCTATGGTTATCGGTCTGAACGACTTTTTGTCGTTACATTGTTTGCTAGGTTTTAAGATCATGATTACCTCTGCCACCTTCCATTGCCTTGGAACGTATCTTAGTCTAAACACATCATTAATTATATGGAGATGTTTACGTATCGCATTATTTGGTAATTCTTTAGTGATTTGTCCGTTTATAAGGTCGCACGCAGGAGATTTTTTCATGTTTAAATTTTGAATTTCCTTTTTTAGTTCCTGCAGAGATACACTTTTTATTTCAAGCTCATCAGATCATTTCAGTAGGTTAAGATTTTCATCCACAGTTTGCCTGGGTAATGGTTGAAACGTTTCTTCTAGGTGTCTCCCAAACAAGTCAGCTTTTTGTTTAGCGCTTCGAGCCCAGCTTCCATCGTCAGTTCTGATTGGTGCCGACGAATTTTTTTGGTCTCTTAAGTACTTTCGTTGCTTTCCATAAGGAATAACGGTATCTTTGGTCTCTTAAGTACTTTCGTAGCTCTCTCTGATGGATGGATAGCATGGTAAAATCTGTACCCATCTGGCATATGTGAAATAGGTTTCACAGATTAGACAAATATCAATTTTTTGTTTAAATAGAAATATTGCCAGCTCGGGGATGTGTTTGATCAGCCCATTCCCATTCCAAATTACTATTCTGAGCGTTTGTCAATTTATTTTTATTTTCTAGTCGTGTTGGGTAACGATGATGGCAAGTTTCTCAACTGTTCAAATAGGGGTTTATTGGTCTCAGCCTGCTCATCAAGTTTTTTATTTAGAGCATCTATACACTTCACGACATCTATCAAAATTTAGCCGTCGTTTATTTTTTTCGGATATTTTTTTGCTCTTGCCTGTTAACCTTGGGTCACCTGTGCATGATTCTTTTTCTCTTAATTTATATAATTCCCGATTTGTCTGTCGATTGGTTGGGGCTTCACTAGCAGGGTTTCTACGGTTTAGATCAGACTTTCAGCGCGATTTCTTATATTTTGCAATTTTTTAGCTACCTCACAGCCACGGTAATTAGCTGGATGTATGCTCTTGCAATTAATGCATTTTGCAGCTGAGTTAATATCTAATGTATACGTGCTCGTAAGGTGGTTACCAGCACATTTAACGCATCCTGCCATACGTCCACAGCATCTCTGAGTGTGATTGAAGCCTTGACATTTTTTGCATTGGACTATCAGCAGAGATTTCTTCACTAGTTCTATTCTGACTTTCATATTTTGAATTACTCGAATATCATGAATTTTTTGAATATTTTCTTCCTTGCCAAACGTTAGCATGAATTGTGGTAGCCCGCGTTTTGTGACGATACTGTTGCCTTTATCATCTACCTTTCTCTCTTTTTTAATGATGTTTGCAGCATTCTTAATGTTGTATCCTTTACTCTGCAGCTCAGCAATTATATCTTCACTCTCGCATATTAGATGTAGTCCTCTAGCCATAACCTTAATTGGACTTTCCTGCTTGTCCTCATGTGTATTCCACTGAACTTTCTCAGCATTAAGCTTCATAGAGAGATTTCTATAAGTATCTGAGTCTTGAACATTTACCTTTCAAATATCATTATTTAGTGCTACTAGCTTGAAATCCTTGTCCGTAATTGAGGTCATCATAGCCTTGACAGACGAATAGTCTTTAATACCAACTATCTTTATTGGTGTAGGCTGTTTCTTTTTTCACTGTGTTAGGAATTTCATCGTTGCACTGAGTAGTTGGTTTACTTGATGTTGATATGTTTTCTTACCCTGCTCAACATATCCTGGCGATGATTCTGCTTTTCGTTTCTTTCTGGGCTTGTTTTTTTTCACGATCCATTCAGATTCCCTTGCCACTTTCTCTTCATCGGAAACTGCCATGTTGAATGTGGCGATTTTTCTTGTGCTTCTTGATCCTAGTATCCACTTAGAATTGGTTCCTATTTCTCTTCTGAGTTCTTTTTCGTCTGTGTAATATTCATTACAGACCTGTTTTTTTTCTTTACCTGATTCGATGATCCTTTTCAGGTCTTCATTTTCTCTCTTTAATAGGGTAACTTCATTACTCAGCTTTGAGACCACCTCTTATAGGCTTTTTAATTGGTTATGAAGTGTGCTATTTTCGCTTTCAACATTAGTTGTTGGTGAAGACAAAGTCATATTAATATCTCCTAGAACTAACGAGTTGCTACTTTTTTCTGGTGATCTTCTCATATTTGGTCTTTTTTTGAACTTTATGCACCAGATGGCTCACCTCAGAATCTATAGAGGCCAGCCTCCATAGAGCGTGGATTTACCAATGCTGATATTGGTGTACCACCGTAATTGAACAAAAACTCATCGATTCAATCATTTTGGCCGGGAGTGTACATAAAATAATTAAAAAGAATCTATTATCATTGCACTTTTTGACTATTTTATTTTTATTTTATCGCTTACTTTATCAATTTCACGTCCAAACCCCGCAAAGATTTAAAAGTGAATGCGTATTTAATTGCAAATTTAAATAATATAAAAAATAAAATAAATATAATTATGTAGTTTAGTACACTATTTCATTTTTAAAAAGGTGTACTTTAAGCAAATTAAAGCGTTAAAAATCTTAAATTAAGTTTAGTTCTTAATTTTTAATTTTTCCTGCTGTTGAAAAAACTTTTTCTGAAGCAGTTAATAAAAGTTTAATTATCAAAAGAGCATTGAATAATAATAATAATAATAATAATAATACAGTCTTTAAAGGCCATTACTGGCCCCTTACTGCGTCAACAATCTGGCTCCAACGGTTTCGATCCTGGGCTTGGTCTTCATACTGTCGTAGACAATCTGAAGAGGCCAAGTCATTCTCTACACCGTGGAGCCATCGTCGCTTGCAACGACCTCTGTGCCTACGATATGGTGGCTCTTCTTTCAAAAATCGCAGCACAATTCGTTCCGGATCAGCACGCAGAACGTGACCGAGCCAGCGTACACGCAACATAACTTGACAGGTGTTTAGATTTTAGCAGTGGCCTTACAAAGCACGGCTGTCAGCTGCCCGCCGCACTTTAATATCCTCACCCAGACTGTTATCGTGAGTGATAAGGGAGCCCAAACCTTTTGAACCTCCTCATCAAACGTGTAGTGACCACTATTAAAATCTGGCGTGCCATTGTCCCTATAACCTGAAATCATGTATTTCGTTTTGCACTCATTGATCTGGAGTCCAACAGAAGCTGTTGCTATCCAGTCCAATCACGCATAGGTTACCTGCATATGCAAGCACTGATTGAACTGGCGATATAAGATGTTGCGCTAAGGTTTTTCAGTTTTACGAAAGATGTACTCCAACATGAGATTGAAAAGTATCGGGGACAGAGCATCTCCCTGCCGAACACTCGAGCTAACAGCAAAAATTCTTGATAGCCTGTTCTCAACTTTAACACAACATTGAGACTGTGTCACTATCATTCTACACAATCGAACAATTTTTGTTGGCATACCTAAATACTCCAGCGCAGATCACAAAATCTCTCGATTGATCGAGTCATAGGCCTGCCGGAAATGCAGAAACATTTGATGTACTTGGGTGGAAGTCTCATAATATTTAGATAGACATCCGCAGCGAAAAGACCTGATCAGTGACTCCTTAAAAGTCACCAACCTGGCCCTCCGCTGGAGTTATGACAGTAACTTATATGATGTGCAAAGGAGAGCTATACTGCGATAATTCTCACACTTTAAGCGGTCTCCCTTCTTAAAGATGGGGCACATCGCGGAAACTTTCCATTCGTCAGGCGTTTCTTCGGCTCGCCATACTAATCGAATAAGGTCGAAAAACCAGTTCCACAAAGTATCCCTTCCGAATATCAAGAGCTCCGAATTAATGCAGTCCACTCCAGGTGAGCGGTTTCGTTTTAGTCTCTACATGGCCCTAGTGAATTCCTCATGGGATGGGTCTTCAATGTAAATCTCCGCAGTCTGTATTTGAGGTGAATCAATTACAGTCTGTGGCGCATGATGAACACCAAGTAGGTCAGTAAAGTGTCCATTCCATGCGTCGAGTACTGCGTCGATGTTAACACAGAGGTTTCCATCCCGTCCCGAATGGCAGTTGACGCAGGTTTGAAAGTATGGTGCAATTCAGTAATTCCTTTAAAGAAATTACGCAGAAAAGAGCGCGGTTCATGCTCATTGCTGAGTTGATGTACTTTAAGAACCTCGGCCTTCCACCATTCTCGCCTTTTCCGTCTACAAATCCGCTTAGCTGCCCTCCGAGCCTTTCTTTTCCTTCCGATTGTGAGATGTTGTTGCACTTCACTATGGTCTATATTTTGTTGCTCAACTGCAAGGCGACACTCGTCATCAAACCAATCATTCTTGGGTCTAGTTTCACTATACCTAGTTCTTGAGCAGAACTGACAACCGAAGTTTTCAATGCCTCCCAGACAGAGTTCACACAGTCAGACTGGTAATTAGCTTCATCAATGTTGTCGCTGACCAGATCCTGATATCGTTTCTTTAGATCTTCATTTATCAGAACTTCACAGTCGAAACGTTCCATCCATTTCGCTGTGTTCCCGGACCTGTACGAAAACTTCCACCGTAGCTTTGCAGTGACTAAATAATGCTCGCTGCCTATACGTATTTGGTTGCTGACCGATAAGTTCTCACATTCTGCACAACTCGAGCTCGACCTTTGGAAATTAACACGTGGTCAATTTGGCTGCGGGATATTGTGCAAGGATGAATCTATGTTTCCAAATGTATCTGTTTGTGAGGAAAAATGTGCTTGCTACTCTAAGAACGTGATCAATTGCAAAGTACATCATTCCCTCACCATTATCAGTCGCAGTTTCGTGTCGGGAGTATGGACCTATGTTTTCACACAAGTCGGTCTGATTTCTGCTCTAGCATTAAAGTCGCCAATTACCATTCTAACATCGTCCAAGATCGTCCAAGTCATTGTAAAATGAGTCTTTATCTTGGGGCTGGCTAAGTTTTGTGGGTGCGTGTACACAAATTATCGACAGGTTAGCTAACTTCATGCGCAAGCGAAGCTTACACAATCGTTTATTGACTGCTTAGAAATGCAAAACAGCCTTCTTTACAAAACAGTCTTCTTCCGAGGTTATCTTTACTGTAGAGCAACGTATAGCCTTGGGACACATAGTCTCCACTTTTAGGCCAGCGAGTTTCTTGAAGAGCAACGAGTTCCAGCCGATACTACTTCATGCATGTGATTAGGCACTCTAACGCTCCTGGTTTCTTAAGTGACTGCAGGTTTCACGTGCCGATTCTAAATCTCGTGTCCGGGTACTTGAGCGGGGATCCGGTGTTGTTTTGGCGATATCCATTTTTACTTTTGTTGACTTTATAAACAGCTTATTTTTTTACGGATGCCGGTCGTCAGCCCAGCGATCCAACCGTTTAGTCGCCTCCTACGACAAACAAAGGATACTGTGGTGGTAATCTAGGAAAACATGTTCGTGCAATTTGGGTTTACGAAACATGTGTGTCCCCCGACCACAGGGACCATTGAATAAAACGATTAAATTATTTGATCGCCTTTTAGTGCTTGCCAGTAATTGAAAGTCCAGTTTGAATTCCACAGGCTGAAGATGTGGGGTTTAAGTAAGACATTGACGATATGGAATCGCCTAGTTGTTTTTGTATTCAATTTAAGTTTCCTTCAGTTGTGTTTCCAACTCATTTTCATCAACAACGGCTTCTGACGACACATTAGTATATCCATTCGGATATATTCCCTTCATTATTTGTATTGCTAATGTAGTAGCAGCTGGTTTTGAGGAATATTCGGAATATCCACTATATTGGGGAATACTGCTTCATTTTTTTATTTAAATAAAATCATATAACAAACAGCATATGAAATGACGTGATTTGTGTCTTTCTTTGTGGAACTGAAATTTTTATTTTTGTAATAAGATCGTGTTTATTGTGTTGTATTTTAATAAATAAATTTTTAAATTATTTTATTTCATAAATATTTATTTTTTATTTATTAAAAAGTGGGTGATACAAAAAAAATAACGTAAATAAGTTTCAAGTGTATAAAACTATGTTTCAAATTCAAGTGTGTGAATTGAGTAACAACGGGCATAGAAAGATGTAAACCGGGAAGGAATCTGGCGAATATCCCGGCTACATCATAAGTTCTGGTGATTTTGGCTGACAAGATGAGATAATCTGATAAGTTTTGAGAGAACGTTACAGTGGCATTAAATCAGCTTTTAGTTATTCCCATATTACATATTTTACTCTTCATTCGTGAGGTTGTTTTCGACGTTGTTTTGGGGTTGTCGTTTTACAACATCAACATTTGTTATTATTTTTGTTTTTATTTAAACTGATCGTTTTGTACGTGACATTTCATATTTTGTAAACTGTCAATGGGTGTTTTGTGAAAAATGAGTTAATAAATATTTACGCAAATGATTCATTTTGTTTGCTTTTTTATGTTCGAAATATTTTTTGAGGAACTTGAAAACCTCAATTGAAAAATATTTGCAATAATTTTGACATTTCGCATTTATTTACAAAAAAATGTCGACAATCGATGAGTTTTAAAAAATATAGTGCCTGTGGCTCTGGGAACGATATCGAGCGCCCAAAATTACTACCGCTGACTAATTTTGGTTGTTTTCGTCGTTGTTATAACGCTGTAACCACTATATTTTATTATAAAATTGGTAAAACACTTGTTTTTCAAAAAAATTATAAGTTTGTATATGGAATTGGTGGATTTCCTTACTAACATCGTGAAGAAAACAACAACAAAAATTCACAATCTGGAAGCAGCGCTGCAGGCAGCGACGGGGACAACCTTGAGAATGAAGACTTACTTATTACATTTACATTATATTTTAATAGTTTGACATGTATCTTGGTGTGAGGTAAAAGGTGGTGGTTGGTATATTGTCATGAATGTATGAGTCATTGCAGTTGAAGATGGCGATCATTGCTATTTTAATTAGCCGTTGCCATGAAAGAGTCAGTCATCAATTTTGTTGTTTAATTTAAATTTAGGTTATATTAATTAAACATATTATATTTTTTAGAATATAAGAGATTTACTCTTAAAGTTTGGTCTTGTGGTAGTTAATTGTTAGTTGAATGTTAATAATGCAGAAAGTGATTTGGCTGAATAGTTGTATGGAGTATGGAGAAGGAGTAAATATGTTAAAAACGAGGGTTGGAAACTAAACTAATCATCATTCATTACAGTGCTCAAATGTATGGAATTAATAATCACAAATTGAACTAAATTACAGGATCTCTGCCAGTTAAATTTAAATTTAAATTAATTAATTAAATGTTGGAATCCAGAATAAAATAAATCGTAACTAATTTGAGTATCTCATCTCAAGTCTGATCCAGCAAACTTATAAATTTTATTTCAAAGTCCAGTGATGCTGTTAAAAATTATCAAACTAGATTAGAACTGTCCCGTGTTACTAACTGTTGGGTATACCAGGTGTCTTTACCCGAGTCAATTTCTATCATACTAACTGAACCTATCCAAATCCTCTTTATGTTATGTGTAAACGGGTGTTTACTTAGGTCCGGCCATCTCCGCGTCAAACGTTTGATGGCCGTTTAATTAGCCGAAATGGCGATATCAGTTGGCCGGTAAGAAGCTGCGATTTAACACCATTGAACTATTTTCTGTAGGGCGCCGTTAAAGACAAGTGTTATGCCGACAAACCAGAGACAACTGAGCATTTGAAGGCCAACATTCGTGATGCCATCGCCGAGATACGACCCCATACACTCGAAAAAGTGCTCGAAAATTGGTCCGGTCGAATGGGGTACTGTGCGGCCAGCCGCGGCAACCATATAAATGAAATATTATTCCATCTCTAATCGGAACAATTGTTATTCACAACAAAAAAATAAATTTGGCAAAATTTCAAACGATTCTTGTTTTATTGCATTTTAAATTTAAACTTTTAAATGGCCCACCCGTTACATGTAAAACTATATGTATTAGAATTTGTTTGCAGTTTTATAAAAATAATTGGGCTTGCTTTTTTGGCCACTTGACAATTCTGCTAGTTCGGGGTCAAAATTCATTTTGTATGCAATTAAACCTCGTGAGCTTGTCGTTGGCGCAAATTAGTCACAACTTTCTGATGGCCCGGCCGAATGTATGGCTACATTTGAAAAATTAAGAAATCTTGGAAAAAGCTAACATCTGGAGCCAAAACTTTGTATGGCCTTTGACCAAATTTTTTTGAATAATGGTTGTGTTATATTCAATGGCCAGTGTTAAAAGAGCGTTTGAAACCATCGCATTTCTATTCTGATACCTTCATCCAGCTACATAAATAATAATAGGTTATAGCATTAACCTATTTTATTAAAAATGTAGCAAAAACCGATGCTTGTCAATCAACTGTGCAGGTTTCGTCAAACCAATTGCGCATACGACGTCTCTTGTCACTTTATTATAGATTGTAAAGTTGTGGCAGACAAGTATCGTTTGGTAAATTGAAGTGCATGCTGCTTCAATTTACCATTCGGCAAACATTTACCGCCTGCAAGTCCATATATAATATCAGCTGACAGAGCCCATTCACTGCATTTTGGTACTCTTTTTCCTTTTCTTGTTGTGCCCGATTTTTTTGTGCAATATGAATTTGATAAGGTTCGTCTGACAAATTCCTCGTTTCGTGTTGTACACAAGTATCGCTTCAATCCTTTAAAGGTGTAAACAAGGCTAAGTTTTTATTTGCAAACTCTTCAAGGAATGTTGTTTTTGACATTCGTTTACTATCAGAAGAGGTGCAATGACGAGTATTTAGTACAAAGAGATGATTTTGTCTCAAATTTTTGCTCATGGTAGAGCTTGATTCTCTCTTTTCAGCAAAAATAGCTGAGTAAAAATGAAGACATAAATCGGTGATGCCCAGTTGTGCTTGTTGAATTCGTTTTCTTAAGCTGAGTTTAGGTTGTAATCTCATAAAGTGAGTCACGAACACATTTGGCAATAAATCTGTGCTTTAGGTAGATCTTAAAGATAGATAGGAACATTTGTTTGCCAATTTGAATATTGTGTGAACCGTATACATTAAGTTTATATTTCATAGAAAAGCTACGTCTTGAACTTGGTTCGAAGGTGGTGGTTGGTCGTTTGTGTTACTTTCTTCTACTAAACTACAAACGTAAATTTTCTTTTCCGGCCAGCTTAACTTCCAAAATCTTCGGAACATTTTTATTCAATTAATTTCGCGTGATTCAAAATGAACAATTTTTTTGCATGTTTCTATTGTACATTTTGGCCCAATCTGTCGGTCGCCTTTGGCACGTCTTGAATTTGTACAATTTTATCATCTGTTGGCACTTTTCGGAATCCAAGAAATTTTTACCCGAGCATTCGATTTATTTTATGCGCTAGTCTTTTTTTAATTTTTGATTTGGAATTTGTATTATGTGAGTCCTCGTTATTATGCTCGGCTGACTCCATTAAGCTGAATTCGTTTCATGTATCTGATTGTTCGGAATGATAAGTTACTAGTTAAATATTCGTTATTTGTATGTTGCACATGAGCCATTTCATTGGAGATTGCAAACACGTACAACGACACAATTCCAATTTCCGACGGTATTGTGCCAAAATTTCGATTTGTAAAACTGATTGAGATGATGGCAAAACTTTATTGTCTGGTACCACTTTAGGCGATGTAGGAACAATGACAACGGACAGAGCAAGTGCTTCAATATCCGCTTGAGAAAATTTTTCAGTAGATGTGGGTTGTGTTTGTTTTCGCGCTTGTAGTTTTTTCCAAAGCTAATTTAACTAAAAACTTTCCTCGATTTCTCATTGTAAGGATTCGAGTTTAAGCGATTTTTTTTTTTTTTTTTTTTTTAAAAAGGACTTGGCATAAACACTTTTACGGTCCATAGCCTTACCTTACATTCACACAACATTCATTCAATCCATTCATTCATCCCATTCACACAAGTACAGTATACCCACCTGCGCATTGCATAGCTCCATGTCACCCTGTACAGTGACATGGAAGATGGGTCGGCCCATGAGTTCTACATTCCCATCAGAGGGTCATAGATGTTTTCAATTTAATCACCGATCGTAATCGGGAGATGAAAAATCCCTTTTGCATCCCGCCTCTGTTGGGATTCGAACCCGGTACCTCCCGATCCAAACGTCGCAGCTTTAACCACTGCGCTATTTGCTCGGTGAGTTAAACGATAAACTGAATCATTTAAATTTCGAGATAGTTGTGATTATCTGCAATTAACAGTGACATATTTAAAAAATCACCTTCGTTTATACACTTCATTACTACTCATTCAAGTGTACCTAGTTAGAAAAACTGATTATTGATTATTCATTTTCGTTGATTTACAAATCATTTTTAAATTGGGGTTTTAATTAAAATATTATTATTTCTAAAAACAATACAAAAGTCACGAACACATTTCGCAATAAATCTTTGCTTTAGGTAGATCTTTAAATAGATAGGAACATTTGTTTGCCAATTTGAATATTGTGTGAGCCGTATACATTAAGTTTATATTTCAGAGAAAAGCTACGTCTTTCTGTTATATTTTTTATGAATAAACAATTAAATTACACAAAAAACACCATTTATAATAAAATAATTTAAAAAAATATTTAACGTAAACCTTTACCTAACATCTAGCACCAACCACAAAATACTGCAGATACACGATAATGCACACACGAAATAGATGAATTATGAATGAATAATGATTTTGTCGCCTTTTTTGTATGTCAAAATCCCCAACAATCAAATAAATTCTCTCCGAAATCATTATTAACTCGTTTTGATGATTTTAGTAGTTACACGGTTATGCATTGTTGGCGTCGATATCAGATAAGTATATATATTTGTGTATATGAATTTAAAAGCGCAAATAAATTAAATTAATGCCAATTGTATAATCATAATACTTATGATTAGTTAGTGTAATTTCGAAAAACATGCTAGTCACATAGTATGGAGAAGTTTAATATCTATCATCTGCGAAATTGAAGTTTGAACTTATAAATATACTCTGCAAATTCGGTAAAAATAGACAACCAAAAGCATACATAATAGGATAATTTTATACAAATTATTTTGGACCATTTATTAGACATTATAAACATAACATTTATATTATATACACGTATACTATTTATATTCTGGTAGATGTATAAACATTTTATAAAGTATAATTTTGAACGGGTTTTATCCGTCATATAGATTAAGTCATCTGTGAATATATGGAGATTTAAATTCTTAAAAAATAACAGCATCTACATAATAAGTGTACATGATAAATAACAATTTTTACAAGTTATTATTCATTTTTGTTGTTAGAATTTTAGACTGAAGATTACTGTTTTTTTGAGATTGTGCAAAAACAAAATCAATCACGCATAAAATGAAATAGAATATATTACATGTAACGTAAGTTTTAATGCGAATTAATTTATTTTATATTAAGTATAACTAAAAGATATAAAAAATTTGATGCTGTTCTTAATAACATCAATTTATTCTATTCGATATACATATGTATATATACTCGTGTGTTCTGTGTTGAACATTTTAATTTGTATATGTCTAAAATCCTTGTACATAATATACATATATAACTAAGCTCGAAATCTAAATCTCAAAGTACATAAATTATCATGCTTTTGTAGTGATTCTGACAATATTTCTTATATTTTTTTTATGTAGAATTTACAATAATCAGATATTTTTATTTCGATATTCTGTTACGTAAGGTTCATAGCATCACCATGGTATAAAAAGTTACTATTGTATCAACGGATCAAATAGGAGGATTTATGGCATTTTAACCAATTTAATTCTGCTTTCGCAAAAGCAGTTGACGTAAATTGACCCCTCAGCAATTCTCAAAAATTATGGTGTTTTGTTTTACCTTGTGTTTACAATTTATTATTTACTAATTAATTGTAGCATATTAATTATAGTTGACAAACCAATACAGGAACTTAACAAAACATTTACGGGATTTGAAAGCAAATAAAAAAATTTAGATTTTTCAAAAAATTATTTGTTAGTATTTTAATAATATCAACCACAATTAAAACAAAATTTTAAAGCCGTAATTAATTTTTATATAAACTACCATAAAAATAACAACATCATTTGTTAAAATTAAAATAGACTCAAAATTCTTATTAAGTTATTTTCAAAGCTTAATATTTAAAATAAAATATTTACAATTATAATTTAAAAAATTGTTTTTAATTTTGGATACCATATTTCTTGTTATAGAAAATTCAATTTATAGCCTGGTGTACCATTAATTTTGCATATCTCTTTTTTACTAGCTATTTACATTTAGAAGAGAATAAGGTTTTTGAGTTTCGTAAAAAAAAACGACCCATGTCAAAGTATACGATACTAACAAAATAAAAAAATTTTGGTTATTTTATTTCAGTTTCGTCTTATAAATTTCTGTCTATGAAGGGTGGATATAAAATGTATTTTTTCTTAGAAGGCTTTAATTATTTTATGTTCATCGTAAGTGTATAACCGTTATTTATCCACACCAAGAGACGTAGATACAACAATGTAATTGAATAATGATTCGGTGGATTTTTTACGTACTTTTTTAATTAATAAAGTTTCTATATTATATAAAATTATAGACAATTTAAATGGTTTCAGTTATTTTGTGGTTTTACAACTAATTTGAAATAAATAATATTATATATGTTTAATAAACTGGGCTGTTTAATGCCGTTTTTGCTTTTATTGAAAGAATTTTTATCGATGACCTAGTACGACATCATTAACATTTACATTATAACTTTGAAAATTTGAAAAAGTTTATTCAAGATATACATATGCTTAGCCGTAAATCATTTTAGCATTTAATTCGTAAATTTTCAACTTCATTTCAATGAAATTGAAACCAAAATTACAAAATTCGATAATGTGGGGGACTTTAAACGCTTCTTGGTAGGCTCAGGATGGTTTAGCGAGTGAAGAGGAGCAAACTCGAATGTGGTACAGCTATGGACCATTTTTGTGTCTATGCTAGTCCTTTAGGACGGCCACCTTAACCTAACCTAATCTATAATTACTGTCAAAACATGAAAAACAATTAATAATGATTGAACGTTCATTTAAATTAGCGAAATGCATTTAAATTAACATCAATGAATACTTGTTTCAAATTTGAAAAATGGACGATGATCTACCAAAATTATTCAAAACGATAATACAATTTGTTGCTATTCAAAATGAAAGCACTGTTGTTATTCAAAGTTACTAGTCTATTTGTTGTTGTTAGTAAAGTCTAGATATAAATTACAAAAAGTCTAAACTTTTAAAACCCAGTTCTTTCACTCAAAAACGGCATTCATAAGAAGTATATTAGGTTTTATTAGAATTTATAGAAAAAAAATCACCGAAATACAAATCGCTTAGACTCAGTTACTTATTTCTTATAATAATTTAAATAAATTATATTTGGGAAGAAGAACACCAAGTTCGTGCTACCCGACCAAATGGATGATGGTTTGTCCTTCAAACCCATAAAATATAATTGGAAGAAAGTTAAGAATACAATTAGAAAATGTATAAGTCCAAAAAAGGCACCAGTGCATGATCTTATTATCGGAAATATGATAATGGAATGTCCAGAAAAATGCATAAAACTAATAACATTAATATTCAACGCGACGTACTGGTTATATTCCTCAAAAATGGAAGATATCTTTGATCACAACGATACATAAAGCTGGAAAAAATGAAACACAAATTTCATCATATCGTCCAATAAGCATTCTGCTTACAATATCAAAGTTATTTGAAAAAATGCTACTAACGAAATTGAAACCAGTATTAGAAGAACGGCATATTATTCCAGACCATCAATTTGGGTTCATGGTACCCAGCATGGTACCATAGAACAAGTACACAGAATTGTAAATGCAATCAAAAACACCTTTGAGGAAAAGAAATATTGTTCTACTGCATTCTTGCACAAGCCTTTGATAAAGTTTGGCATGATGAGCTAATATGCAATTAAAGGACTTCTACCGAAGAAATTGCACCCAGTTGTGCGAAACTATTTCCTTCAAAGGCAGTACATGGTTAAACAAAAAACTACAACTTATTTAAATGATATCAACGCAGTTGTTCCACAAGACAGCGTTCTAGGTCCAATATTGTACGTGCTGTACACAGCTGACTTACTTGTAACCAACAAAGTAGTCATATCAACCTTTGCCGATGATACGGCCGTCCTGGTGTCATAGAATAATTTCGAAACTGCCTCAAAGGAATTCTGTTCATCTAAATAAAATCGAGCACTGGCTGAAGACATGGCGCATAAAAGTGAACGAAAACAAATCAACTCACTTTACATTCACGCTAAACAAACGGACTTGCCCACCAGTGGAATTAAACGATATAAATATTCCTCAACAAACCAAGGTCAAATACTTAGGCATGGAACTGGACAGAAGGCTAACGTGGAAAAATCATATTGAAGCAAACGCAAACAAATAAAAATAAAATTTTCCAAAATGTATTGGTTGATGTGAAGAAAATCTCAGCTGTCATTAGCCAATAAAATTTTATTGTACAAAGTGATAATCAAACCCATATGCGTCAAACGGTAACCCGAAAATTCATAGAAAAACAATTCATCGATTAAACAATTGAAAGAACAACAATTCATCGAAAACAATTCATAGAAACACAATTCATAGAACCACAATTTCACGAATACACAATTCCTCGAATTTACAATTCATCGAATTCCCGTTATCAGGGAAAAATTCTGTATAGAAAAGAAGAATAAAAAAATTGAATGTTGATCATGTTGATCAACTTTCGATTTCAATTTTCTTGTAAATAATAAAAGAAGATTAAGTTAGGAATATGATGTAATCAATTCGGCAAATTATTTCGTTTTCTATATTTGTTTATAACAATATCGAATTATTTATCGAGTTTCTATAGTAAAATATTATAAATAAATTAATTTTATTCAAAAATTAATAAATAAATTATAGAATTTATATTTCAAGTGTATATATTTGTTAATAAAAAATACAATTACTTATTAAACATTCATTTGTTAATAACAAATTATTTTATTTATAACTATATCAAGTAAATCAGAATTTTTTGGACAATTTTTATAAACAAATATAGTGTTTTATTTAAAATTTCATTCAAATATTCATAAGAAAAAATAAAAAAAATTTGCCGATTTTTCACTATATTGTTAATAATAAATAAAATTTATGAACAAATTAATTGTTTATAAATTTATTATAAATAAATGATATTTTGTTGATAATATTATTCAATTTTTGGTTCAAAAATCAACTCGAAACTCAGTCGAAAAATCCCATAGTAAAATAACTAAATTCTATGAATTGTAAATTCGATGAATTGTTGTTCTAGCAATTTTCGTTTCCCATAGGATGGCTATATGAAAATTTTATAATTGGTCGCATTCGCAATTTCTCGAACAATATACATCGGAATTTGTTGGGACATATTTTAATCGATCAATAAATTCTTTCTTCTGGATTTGGCCATCAAAAATTTATTTGTTTATAACAATATCGAATTGTTTTATAGAGTTTTCTTGGTAAAAAACTATAAAAAATTGAATTTTATTCAAAATATTGATACATAAATTACTGAATTATACCACTATTGTTGTTAATTTATTTATTTATTTATATATAAATTAATTGTTTATAATATATTCTAATTGTTTATAATTTTTTTGGGCAATTTTTATAAACAAATATAGTGTTTTATTTAAAACTTCGTTCAAATATTCATAAGAAAAAATAAAAAAAATTTGCCGAAGTTTTAAATAAAACACTATATTTGTTTATAAAAATTGCCCAAAAAAATTATAAACAATTAGAATATATTATAAACAATTAATTTATATATAAATAAATAAATAAATTAACAACAATAGTGGTATAATTCAATAATTTATGTATCAATATTTTGAATAAAATTCAATTTTTTATAGTTTTTTACCAAGAAAACTCTATAAAACAATTCGATATTGTTATAAACAAATAAATTTTTGATGGCCAATTTTTGAAATCCAGAAGAATGAATTTATTGATCGATTAAAATATGTCCCAACAAATTCCGATGTATATTATTCGAGAAATTGCGAATGCGACCAATTATAAAATTTTCATATAGCCATCCTATGGGAAACGAAAATTGCTAGAACAACAATTCATCGAATTTACAATTCATAGAATTTAGTTATTTTACTATGGGATTTTTCGACTAAGTTTCGAGTTGATTTTTGAACCAAAAATTGAATAATATTATCAACAAAATATCATTTATTTATAATAAATTTATAAACAATTAATTTGTTCATAAATTTTATTTATTATTAACAATATAGTGAAAAATCGGCAAATTTTTTTTATTTTTTCTTATGAATATTTGAATGAAATTTTAAATAAAACACTATATTTGTTTATAAAAATTGCCCAAAAATATTATAAACAATTAGAATATATTATAAACAATTAATTTATGTATAAATAAATAAATTAATTAACAACAATAGTGGTATAATTCAATAATTTATGTATCAATATTTTGAATAAAATTCAATTTTTTATAGTTTTTTACCAAGAAAACTCTATAAAACAATTCGATATTGTTATAAACAAATAAATTTTTGATGACCAAATGCAGAAGAAAGAATTTATTGATCGATTAAAATATGTCCCAACAAATTCCGATGTATATTATTCGAGAAATTGCGAATGCGACCAATTATAAAATTTTCATATAGCGATCCTATGGGAAACGAAAATTGCTAGAACAACAATTCATCGAATTTACAATTCATAGAATTTAGTTATTTTACTATGGGATTTTTCGACTGAGTTTCGAGTTGATTTTTGAACCAAAAATTGAATAATATTATCAACAAAATATCATTTATTTATAATAAATTTATAAACAATTAATTTGTTCATAAATTTTATTTATTATTAACAATATAGTGAAAAATCGAAACTTTCGATTTCAATTTTCTTGTAAATAATAAAAGAAGATTAAGTTAGGAATATGATGTAATCAATTCGGCAAATTATTTCGTTTTCTATATTTGTTTATAACAATATCGAATTATTTATCGAGTTTCTATAGTAAAATATTATAAATAAATTAATTTTATTCAAAAATTAATAAATAAATTATAGAATTTATATTTCAAGTGTATATATTTGTTAATAAAAAATACAATTACTTATTAAACATTCATTTGTTAATAACAAATTATTTTATTTATAACTATATCAAGTAAATCAGAATTTTTTGGACAATTTTTATAAACAAATATAGTTTTTTATTTAAAATTTCATTCAAATATTCATAAGAAAAAATAAAAAAAATTTGCCGATTTTTCACTATATTGTTAATAATAAATAAAATTTATGAACAAATTAATTGTTTATAAATTTATTATAAATAAATGATATTTTGTTGATAATATTATTCAATTTTTGGTTCAAAAATCAACTCGAAACTCAGTCGAAAAATCCCATAGTAAAATAACTAAATTCTATGAATTGTAAATTCGATGAATTGTTGTTCTAGCAATTTTCGTTTCCCATAGGATGGCTATATGAAAATTTTATAATTGGTCGCATTCGCAATTTCTCGAACAATATACATCGGAATTTGTTGGGACATATTTTAATCGATCAATAAATTCTTTCTTCTGGATTTGGCCATCAAAAATTTATTTGTTTATAACAATATCGAATTGTTTTATAGAGTTTTCTTGGTAAAAAACTATAAAAAATTGAATTTTATTCAAAATATTGATACATAAATTACTGAATTATACCACTATTGTTGTTAATTTATTTATTTATTTATATATAAATTAATTGTTTATAATATATTCTAATTGTTTATAATTTTTCTGGGCAATTTTTATAAACAAATATAGTGTTTTATTTAAAACTTCGTTCAAATATTCATAAGAAAAAATAAAAAAAATTTGCCGAAGTTTTAAATAAAACACTATATTTGTTTATAAAAATTGCCCAAAAAAATTATAAACAATTAGAATATATTATAAACAATTAATTTATATATAAATAAATAAATAAATTAACAACAATAGTGGTATAATTCAATAATTTATGTATCAATATTTTGAATAAAATTCAATTTTTTATAGTTTTTTACCAAGAAAACTCTATAAAACAATTCGATATTGTTATAAACAAATAAATTTTTGATGGCCAATTTTTGAAATCCAGAAGAATGAATTTATTGATCGATTAAAATATGTCCCAACAAATTCCGATGTATATTATTCGAGAAATTGCGAATGCGACCAATTATAAAATTTTCATATAGCCATCCTATGGGAAACGAAAATTGCTAGAACAACAATTCATCGAATTTACAATTCATAGAATTTAGTTATTTTACTATGGGATTTTTCGACTGAGTTTCGAGTTGATTTTTGAACCAAAAATTGAATAATATTATCAACAAAATATCATTTATTTATAATAAATTTATAAACAATTAATTTGTTCATAAATTTTATTTATTATTAACAATATAGTGAAAAATCGGCAAATTTTTTTTATTTTTTCTTATGAATATTTGAATGAAATTTTAAATAAAACACTATATTTGTTTATAAAAATTGCCCAAAAATATTATAAACAATTAGAATATATTATAAACAATTAATTTATGTATAAATAAATAAATAAATTAACAACAATAGTGGTATAATTCAATAATTTATGTATCAATATTTTGAATAAAATTCAATTTTTTATAGTTTTTTACCAAGAAAACTCTATAAAACAATTCGATATTGTTATAAACAAATAAATTTTTGATGACCAAATGCAGAAGAAAGAATTTATTGATCGATTAAAATATGTCCCAACAAATTCCGATGTATATTATTCGAGAAATTGCGAATGCGACCAATTATAAAATTTTCATATAGCGATCCTATGGGAAACGAAAATTGCAAGAACAACAATTCATCGAATTTACAATTCATAGAATTTAGTTATTTTACTATGGGATTTTTCGACTGAGTTTCGAGTTGATTTTTGAACCAAAAATTGAATAATATTATCAACAAAATATCATTTATTTATAATAAATTTATAAACAATTAATTTGTTCATAAATTTTATTTATTATTAACAATATAGTGAAAAATCGGCAAATTTTTTTTATTTTTTCTTATGAATATTTGAATGAAATTTTAAATAAAACACTATATTTGTTTATAAAAATTGCCCAAAAAAATTATAAACAATTAGAATATATTATAAACAATTAATTTATATATAAATAAATAAATAAATTAACAACAATAGTGGTATAATTCAGTAATTTATGTATCAATATTTTGAATAAAATTCAATTTTTTATAGTTTTTTACCAAGAAAACTCTATAAAACAATTCGATATTGTTATAAACAAATAAATTTTTGATGGCCAAATCCAGAAGAAAGAATTTATTGATCGATTAAAATATGTCCCAACAAATTCCGATGTATATTGTTCGAGAAATTGCGAATGCGACCAATTATAAAATTTTCATATAGCCATCCTATGGGAAACGAAAATTGCTAGAACAACAATTCATCGAATTTACAATTCATAGAATTTAGTTATTTTACTATGGGATTTTTCGACTGAGTTTCGAGTTGATTTTTGAACCAAAAATTGAATAATATTATCAACAAAATATCATTTATTTATAATAAATTTATAAACAATTAATTTGTTCACAAATTTTATTTATTATTAACAATATAGTGAAAAATCGGCAAATTTTTTTTATTTTTTCTTATGAATATTTGAATGAAATTTTAAATAAAAAACTATATTTGTTTATAAAAATTGTCCAAAAAATTCTGATTTACTTGATATAGTTATAAATAAAATAATTTGTTATTAACAAATGAATGTTTAATAAGTAATTGTATTTTTTATTAACAAATATATACACTTGAAATATAAATTCTATAATTTATTTATTAATTTTTGAATAAAATTAATTTATTTATAATATTTTACTATAGAAACTCGATAAATAATTCGATATTGTTATAAACAAATATAGAAAACGAAATAATTTGCCGAATTGATTACATCATATTCCTAACTTAATCTTCTTTTATTATTTACAAGAAAATTGAAATCGAAAGTTGATCAACATGATCAACATTCAATTTTTTTATTCTTCTTTTCTATACAGAATTTTTCCCTGATAACGGGAATTCGATGAATTGTAAATTCGAGGAATTGTGTATTCGTGAAATTGTGGTTCTATGAATTGTGTTTCTATGAATTGTTTTTCTGTGAATTGTTTTGGGATCAATTGTTTTTCTAAAAATTGTGTTTCGACCAATTTTCGGGGAATCGCGTCAAACAGAGAACTCCTGCAACGAACCCAAGCGAAAATACTTCGTAGTACTACCATTGTGTTTATATATATAGAGCAACCATGAGCTAAAAAAAAAAATTACAATATCACCTCACCAGGAGCGCGGCAAGCAAAATCAAATGCTTTCAATGTATTTGTCCTTCCATCATTACACTATTACAGGCACTGACTATTCATACACATAGTAAAAGAAAACAAAATAAAACAAATTGAAAAATCCAAAACAAAATTTTTTTTAACGTTTTCTTTTTAGTTTTTAATTTTTTAGTATTTGATAGTTGTTGTTGTTGTATTGTTGTTTTGTATTTTATTTATTTTTTTAATGAAATTTATTTTATAATTTTTTTGTATAAAGTAGAATCAGCATTGTGATGATTGATTTGAAATGAAAATCATAATCCATAATATGTATGTAATATAATGTATGAGAAACCTGGCAATGAAACCTGAATTTTGCATGAAAACTATCCCCAAATCTGCTGACAAACAACATAAATCGATTTGAAATTATACAATTAATAAATTTTAAGATATTGGATATTGTATATGACCTGACTATCCGCTCGCGAAGAATTTTTGAAATTTTAAAATTGGTCGTTTAGATGCGAAAATTTGTTTCAGTAACTGGAGATCAACACTATAAGCTCCACCCCAAACTTGACAGCAATACTCTCTACTTGACAGCAATAAGATGGGGAACAAATAGTAATTTTCGTGTAATTAGTCTTCAGATTTCATATTTCTGAATTAAGCTCTGTTGCCACGTCAAGGCTTACACTTAACAGAGTAGGGTTACCCCAAACAAACTTAAAATATTTCAATAATTTAGTACTTAACAAAAATAAAATAAGCTTCATTTTCAATGACAAGCTTAATTAAAAAAAACATCTTATAATAATTCTAAAAATTAAATTTTAATTCATAAATATTTTTTCAATCTTTCTTTCTGTTGTTGAAAACAATTGATAGTTCTTTTGGAATAATTCCCTGACTTCTTTTTTTTATTTAAAGGCCTGTTGTTTTGTCGAACTTTTAATATTTTATTTTTAATATTATTGTCTTTAAGAGAATTATTAAAATGTTTAATAGTAAATCTAACTAAAACTTTCACAATAAAATTTAATATTTCGTCTTTATGAGATTGGCAATGACTGAAGAATTCTTTGTTTCTAGATATAACGGAAATCATATTAATTGACACATGCGGCTTTGATTTAAAATGTTTGAAAAATTTATCGAAAATTGAAGTAATTTCCTTTAAATCATTTTCAAACATATCTGATGGCGTAGTCAAACTTCCGCAAGGTAAGCGCTGCTCAGATGATTTTGATTTGTAAGCACGTAAATTAATGAGTTTTGCCGTTTTCTTCTCCAAATTATGAGATTCCTTAAAATAATTTTTACAAAATACACATTTATTTTTCGAAATAAATTTATGCGCAAACCATCCGGCGACGTATGCATTTGCACAGTTTTTTAAAGCAACACACTTAATAATTTTATTCTCGTTAATAATTTCGAGAATGTCTTTTATGTCATTTTCCTCGTGATCTTCTATCGCAGCTTCAATAGTCTCCAAAGAAGTTTCATCATCATCTATTTCACAGGTTATTGATGTGTTTAATGAGGTGCGCGACGTTTGTTCTAATAAATTAGTCGAATTGGAACATTCATATCCACTATAACTAGATGACTTTAAATTTTGAAAACAAATAATCTTGAGATTTCTACATACACGAAAGGCTGAAGGATTTTTTTCATAGCTGCCTCTATTTGTGCGAATCATCGAAATATTATTTTCAATTGGATCTTGATTTAAATGTGATGTGATTAGAAAATGCTGTTCAGGATCCCTAGAAACGTAATACCATAAACTTAATACACCATTAATGGTTTGTTGAAGGCCTGAAAAACAATAAGGAATCGTCATTTTCCCTTCAGATTTCCAAGAGGATATTTGTTGTGAAGCATTTTTTAAATTCCCCAGAATATCAATTTGCTCTTTGGAAATTGCATTCTTATCTGGATTGGATGCAAACCTGCTAACACTATTTAGATTATCAAACAGTTTATTGAGCCATCCAATAAACGTAGCTGTTGAAATAGCAGTACTTTTTTCAGTTTCAGTAAAAAAATCATTAGCGATCGCTGCAAAAATACCCATAGATACTCCTTTGCTGAATACTTGAGTAGCCAATTTTACTGATAATTTTTGAAAGGCATTCGGCCTTATATGCTCGCTGGTCAATTTATAAAAAACCTTAATTGTGCCATCATCAAAATCGAATATTTTTTCTAAAATTTTCCAGGAAACTGTACCAAATTGCGTTAGAATGTCTGCGTTCAATAATCTGTTTCTTACACTTTTGATCAAATGTGGCACATCGTATAAAAGAAATATCTTCTTCTCATTAAAGGCAAAGTAAGGCTTTGAAATAGAAGCTCCAAAAATTTTATAAGCGCTTCTATTGTTACTGCCTTGATCACAATTGACGGCACATACATCGAAACCCAAAAGTGTTATTTCTGAAATACAGTAACCAATAATTTTGTGCAGATCTTCTCCTTTAACGCTTCCAATATAAATGCCCAGAGATTGTTTCCAATTGCTATTTAAACCACGAAGCATAAGAATAAGAGCATGAGTTGCAATAACATCTTTTCGCCCTAGATGTCCGTGATCCATAAATCCATATATTATGTCTTCAGATGATATAAATTCTAATTCTGGCTTTATTGCCATTTCATCTAATAGTAAAACACATTTTTTATTCATTTGGGAGAGTTGTGCACTCTTAATACGAAGCATATCGATTACACTCTTCATTAGTCCCGGTGAGAACGGAATATTTGAATGCCACCTGCGAATGGTTGATACTGAAGGCAATACAAATTCCAATTCCAGAAGGTATTTGTAAAGCGCAGGAGATTTATAATAAAATTTTAAAAAAAGATCTCGCTCGTCGTTTTGCCATTGAGATTTAGGTTTATGGCGAAACTGAGACAAAATAAATGTTCTGACTGGATCACTTTTACTGCTGAATAGTTCATTTATTTTTCCTGTAACCAAATTATCTAATGGCTCTAATTTCTTTTTTTTTGGAGATCGAAATATAAACCGCGGAATTTTAGAACATGAAGGTTCTATTAAGACCTTGTTTGCAACATAATTTACTTGAGGAAACTGCTCTTCTCTAATTTCTTGATCTTCATTACCACTATTATTACAAATATTCCGTAGCCGGTTTGAATAAACTCTTAAATTAGGGCCTGCCATAGGCAAATTTCCCTCCAACGACAAATGATTTTCTCCAATGAATGGTGAAATTGATTGTACATTTTCGTTTTCCTCGTCTTGACTATTTTGATAATCTTGTAAAGATTTTTCTTCTAAAGAACGTTTTCGTCTAGTTATGGTGATGTGTTTTATATAAGGAACACTTTGTAGAACTTTACATTCATCATCCATATTTCTATGATCACACGAACAAATATTTTGATAGGGAATAGGATACACATTTGTATTTAACATTTTTTTTGTACCTAAAATACGAATATCTGTGTCGTAAAA
This sequence comes from Tipula unca, assembly GCA_951394425.1. Lineage (NCBI taxonomy): Eukaryota > Metazoa > Arthropoda > Insecta > Diptera > Tipulidae > Tipula > Tipula unca. The sequence continues at coordinate 108,306,912 of OX596381.1, forward strand.
GTGATTCTCGCAAAATTTTATCGGCGTTTTCGAAATTTCTGCAATATTTTTAAGATTTTTGTTGCCAGAATGTCTAATCCATAGATTTCGTCTATTATCATTTGGCAAACTAAAAAATGACAAAAAACTACCACTTCTCGAAATATTTAAACAACCTTCGTAGGCACAAGGATAGGAAGACATGATTATAATTTATATTACTCGTAAACAAGTACTGTAATATACGATCAACAATTATTTATTTTGCTTATTCAACATGAATTTCAACGATTTTTCTGAAATTTTTTGTAATAATTTTATTCTTATGATAAAATTTGATACACAATAATGATATGTTTATATACCAGCTCGAATGCGATTAAGTTAAAAACTGAAAAGCGTGTTATAAAGTAAAAATATAAAAACTCACACACACATATTTATATATATGAATAGCGATATAGTATGCAAGATCAATTTTTCCTACGCAAACGAAATTCATAATAATATTATGTATGTTTGTATACGTAGACTTGCGATGCAAAATAAAGAAAAAAAATATTCGACGGAATTTACTGTTTTACACCGATACATATGCAATGCAAATAATAATGAAGAAAAATTTAAAAAAATTGAAATCGTACATGGAGCGGTATCTATGGAGGTAATATTGTACTTTCGGATGATTCCACTATATATATAAACACAATGGTACTACCTATCTTGAAATTAAAACTATTAAAGAAACCATTAGAGAATTCAGTTCGAAATATTACTCAAAACTAGAGACACATCCCAATGAATTGGCCAGGGATATATTAAAACAGCCGCGATTTAGGCGACTGAGAAGAGCAGATTCACTTGGACTGATGAACCTGTAAATATATTAAATGCCTCGATTTTACATATAAATGTAATCAAAATTAATTAAATAGAGAACACTAATAACAAGTATTAACATTGGTTAAGACTTAAAATATGTAATAATTTTAGCTTAAGATTTGAATACTTCTTGTTAGTTTCTTCTGTAGAAAGATTCAAGAATAAAGCCATTGGCAGCATTAAAAAAAATAAAAAATTAAAAATCATAATCAGATTCCTGGGAATTGGTGAAAATGGTGAGAAACCAATTTGCTTAGCTAAGAATAGGAGATAAGATATTCAAAATTATAGCTCGCTTTAAAAGAATCTTCGATTAAGAGCGAAAAATGTTATAGTAAATAGTTAATCAAACTCATTTTTCGATTTATTCTCAATAGTTTTCGCTTGAACCCTTGATACTCTAGTCTATAATTATTTGTCATTTGATCTAAATGCAGAATATGCATAAAAATAAAGGTTTTTTCTTAATAAAACTTGTTTTATAAAAATAATTTAATCTAAAAGTAATAATTCAAAATAAATTTTGTTGTACTAATATTTTCTCAGAAAATAAAATAATATCAAAAATAATTTAAAAAAATATGTATTTGCTTAAAGCTCTACATTACTTAGAATAAAAATCAAACTTGATGTCGATATTTAAATACCATGAAATGCGTCTAAAACTAAATAAAATCTTGCGTCTAAATAAAATCTAAATAAATAAATTAATGAAATAAATTAATAAATAATAAAATAATAAAAAGCTCTAATTAAAAACTAATTAAAAGCTCTAAATAAAATCTAAATAAATAAATTAATAAAATAAAATAATAAATTAATAAATAATTAAATAATAAAATAATAAATAAATAAATAATAAAATAATAAATAATAAAAATTAATAAAATAAAATCTAAATAAAATCTTGCGTCTAAATAAAATCTAAATAAATAAATTAATAAAATAAAATAATAAATTAATAAATAATTTAATAATAAAAAGCTCTAATTAAAATTATTAGAATAAAAATCAAAGTTGATGTCGATATTTAAATGCCATGAAATGTGTCTAAAACTAAATAAAATCTTGCGTCTAATTAAATTCTAAATAAATAAATTAATAAAATAAAATAATAAATTAATAAATAATTAAATAATAAAATAATAAATAAATAAATAATAAAATAATAAATAATAAAAATTAATAAAATAAAATCTTGCGTCTAAAACTCAATAAAGTCTAAAACTAAATAAATCTTCGCTATCGAAATTTACAAAATAATATATGAAAAAATTGTTTTTCAGCCACCTATGAAATCTAATTAAAAAAGAGTGAACCAAAAAATACACTATATTTAGTTGAATCTTACACCATTTTTGCATTGCAGACTCAAATATTTCAATAAATTACAAATTACAAATTTACAAATTAGTGGAAAATATTGAGACGTAAACTATAATAAATTTAAAATAAAACGTGTATTACTCGCTTGGAAATATATTTAACTAACATGCAAAAAAAAAATTAAATCAATACTTAAGTTTGTGAGGTCAAAAAACGATTTGTACGATACCGAGGTTTTGTACGATACCGAGGTAAATTGAGTAAAGTAGAGCCTTAAGTAAATTTTTGTTTTGTATATTTCACTTGTTTGCATACGATGTGTCTGATTGTTTGAAGTGTTTGATTTATAACCTAAATTATATTTTGTGATCCACAGTTTACCCATTTGTTTAGAGATTGGTAAAAATGAATTATTTAAAATTTTTAGAATTTTTTTTCTTTTTTTATTACAACTGAGATTACGCTGATCTAGCAATTTATCTTTCAAATACAAAATTTACATTTCTTATATAACTCTCATTTGTTGGAGTGTAATCCAAAGGCTAGTCCCATGATTGATTAAGCCTGTTTACTAATTTTAATTTGGTAAGTTCACTAGATCAAGTGGACTCGTTCTTTGGAGTCTTCTTTCAACGACAGCGTTATCTATCATATGGCGGTTATGGGGGTTTCCATGTTCCTGGAGCCTTATTGCGTGTTTGGCGGTATGCAGTTTTATTTCATCTTTGATCATGAACCAACCGTAGGTCTCTGAGAAGTTCTTCATTTCATGTGTATGCTCCGGGCATTTACGATGCTATGAAGAACCTTGTTTTGAAACATCTGTAACATTTTGTTGTGTGTTTACTTTTCTGCTCTCCAGAGTTGGATATCGTAGAACCGGCTTCAGTATTTACCGATATAGGCGCAGCTTGCCGTGAATTGTACGCTCAGAGCCATTACCCAAGAGCCAGTACAATTGGGGGAATAGGCTTGAGCATACTATTTTACGTTCTAACGTTCTTTCAATTATGTTTGTGATTCTACGCACCTGTTCAATTGTAGAATGTTTTTCACTGATACCAAATTGATGTGGAGGAATTAGTTGTCCGTCCTCAATTATTTGGTTTAAGACTCTTTAGTAGTAATTTTTACTTTTTTGACATAATTGGCAGCAAATAAATTGGCCTGTATGATTTTTTATCGTTAGGTGGTTTATCAGGTTTTGCTATCATGATTACTTCTGCTACTTTCCCTTGCCGCGGAACATATTTTAACCGAAAGGTCGTTTCGTCATTGATTACGTGTTGTAGCTTACGAAATTCTTTATCAGGTAGAGCCTACCGGGGCTTTTTTAACATTCATTTTGCTTTTAACTTCTTCTTTTAATTCTTTGAGAGTTACTGGGCGTATAACTCACCTATAGCTTGTGAATTGACATTATATTTTCGTTGGCAGTTTGTTTGTCTTCGTAGTGGTTGGAAGATTTCCTGGAAGTACTCCGCAAACAGATCAGCCATCTCTTTGAGACCTCTTGCCGAGGTGCCATCATACTTTTTAAGACGAGGCACTTGCATATTGGGTCTTTTGAGATCTTTCTTCGCCTTCCACAGTGAATAATCAGAATTTTTTTTATTACCGTCTTTATAAGAAGGGATTTGAGACTGTTACATAAATTGTTAAGAATTGTTTTGTTCTCTGGTGTTCGATTAATTTGGCAGGTTTTACGTGCCCGTCGGTTTTCTCTTTCCAGCTCTCTAACTTCCATTGGGTAGAATATGTTAAGCCTCTTCTTTTTTGGTATAATGGTGGTGCTTGCCAAAGCAGCATTGTAAATTGTTTCATTTAGTTGTTCCAATTCGTCTTCCATCTGGTAAGAATTTCATATCGGTACCTGGAGATTGATTTTTTTCTCCATTAATTCATGAAACAGTTCCCACTTTGTTTTTGAATTGGTCAATCTGGGACCTGGGTGCACTTTCCCTTCGAATTACCGTTCCACTGACTATTATGTTAACCGAAGAGTAATCCGATACTAGAGAATGGCTGTTTCGAATGTGAATGTAGTTTTGAGATATACCTCTTGCTACATAAAAATCTATTATGGGCCAGTATGTTGGAGCACCACCACACTAAAATTCACATTTTGATGTCTTCTCTACTTGAAACAATTCTTTACTCTTTGATGGTCGTAAGTCTAAATCCCCAATATGTGTTTTTCGCATTAAAGTCACCCCGAATAATAAAATGACGTCCTAGCGAGGGAAGGACAGTATATTGCAGAGACAGTCAGCTATCTGTGTTTAAAGTGGATCTATTCAGTAGTGACTTGCATTGTTTCAGGATCAATGGAATGATAGAAGTTATAACCCCGGATTTTAACAAACTGAAGGTTTTACAAAAGTTTTTTCAGATATTAGGAAAATGTCTATTTTTTCTATACCGGGTGTTTCTTTTAAACTGAGACGATCAAATATCTCGAAAAATAGCCACTCTACGGAAAAAATGTCCATAATCAAAATTTAATCATACCGCGGGGGAAATACATTAGTGCAAAAAAATAGTCCCCCACCCCCGCTTTGTAGGTGGGGCGGGGGTAACTTTTAAACTAAGATAGGAAGCCATATTTTTTATTGCAGATACGGATTCTACGACTAAAAGTACGTATGATTTGAATGAAATATTTCGTTCGGTTCATGATAGATGGCGTTGAAATCGACGAAATTCAATTTTTTCAATTTCTCCTTCTTAGAACACACGCATTCGATTCTGCAATACGTTTGAAATAAAAAACATCACGTTTTCATTGGAAATACTCGAAATTCGTCATCAAAACAATTTATTCAGTTTTGTAAATCTAAAATAAGTGTTCAAAATGATGGCCTGCGACTTCAATGCACTTATTAATCCGCATTTCAAATGATTGTATACAAAAGAGAAGTGTGTCTGGTTGAATTTCAGCACACGCATTTCTGATTCGCTCAATAAAGTTCTCACGTGTTGTTGGTTTTTGTGTGTAAACTTTGTTTTTGAGGTAGTCTCACAAAAAAAAATCTGGCGCAGTAAGATCTGGTGATCTGGCGGGCCAATTTATCGGACCAGCTCTACCGATCCAGCCACCATTGAAATCACGATGAAGTATTTCACGTGCCATCAACGAATAGTGTGCAGGACAACCATCATGTTGAAACCACATGTTTCGTCTCACTTCTAAGCTCAAATTTTCAAGTAATATTGGCAGTTCATTTTCCAAAATGTTTCGGTACATTTGACCATTCAAGTTGCCTTCAATAATGTGGGGGCCTATGAGTTTCTTGCCAATTATTTCACACCACACGTTGACAGTCCAAGGACGCTGATGTTCAACTTGACAAAGCCAGTGCAGATTTGTAACACTCCAATAATGCATGTTGTGTCGATTAACCGTTCCATGGTTTGTAAAAGACGATTCGTCGGAGAACATTACGCAACGAAAAAAATTGGGGTTTCGTTGTATTTGTTCACGTGCCCTTTGACAAAAAGTTACCCGATTTTGGAAATCAACGCCATGAAGATCTTGGTGTAAAGACACATGATATGGATGATACTTGTGCCGTTTTAAAATTCTCCAAACACTGGTGAGGGGCAATCCGGAATCGCGAACTATTTCTCGTGTACTAATATGATGATTATGAGTAACTGCTGCCAATACAGCAATTTCATTATTTTCTCCAGTGACTGTTGCTCTACGGGTCCTCTTTTTCGGTTCAACATTTCCATCAGTAATAAATTGTTTGATAGTACGGCCAAATGAAGCACGTGAACGAATCCTATCCGGAAAACGTTGAGCGTAAATAGCAACAGCATTTCTGGCACAGTTAAACGCTCCATTCTAAAGTATTTTGTCGTTTATTTTGCAATTTCGAAAAACATGAAGATAAGAAATAACACAAACGTTAAATGTGATTTACAAAACTGAATAAATTGTTTTGATGACGAATTTCGAGTATTTCCAATGAAAACGTGATGTTTTTTATTTCAAACGTATTGCAGAATCGAATGCGTGTGTTCTAAGAAGGAAAAATTTAAAAAATTGAATTTCGTCGATTACAACGCCATCTATCATGAACCGAACAAAATATTTCATTCAAATCATACGTACTTTTAGTCGTAGAATCCGTATCTGCAATGAAAAATGTGGCTTCCTATCTTAGTTTAAAAGTTACCCACGTCCCACCTACAAAGCGGGGGTGGGGGACTATTTTTTTTGCACTAATGTATTTCCCCCGCGGTATGATTAAATTTTGATTATGGACATTTTTTCCGTAGAGTGGCTATTTTTCGAGATATTTGATCGTCTCAGTTTAAAAGAATCACCCGGTATACATATATAAATATTTGTATTTCTGAAATATGCTGCATTATCTGTTTCGCATTTTTTTTTAAAATAAATACCAACACATACATACATTAATTAGAGACTGTTCGGCTAGTAGATTTATTGTCTTTTGAAAGCTGAACAGTATCCCTATTTTGTACACGGCTACAGGCCCGTCTTTTAACTGGCCATCTGCACGCTGCATAGCTCCATGCTAGCCTGTACTACCATGAACGATGAGTCGGCCCATGAGTTCTATATTCCATCAGAGGGTCATAGATGTTTTTAATTTAATCAATGATCGTAATCGGGAGATGAAGAATCCCTTTTGCATCCCGCCTCTGTTGGGATTCGAACCCAGTACCTTCCGATCCAAACGTAGCAGCTTTAACCACTGCGCTATTTGCTCGGTAAGTAACTTTCTGAATAGCATTCCAGATTGCTATTCTGAAAGTTGTGTTCTTATCTATCATTTTTTATCGGATTGCGTGTTGGAAGTAGCATTTTTCAGTTGATCAAGTATCATGTTGTTCAGATTACTTTGGTCATCTAGCCGCTTTGTAATAGCTTCAATGCTGTTCATAATGTTTTCCATACTTCGGTTATTTTCAGAGCTCATATATTTTGTTGAACCCAAACCTTGCACTACCTGAGCAAATGTTCTTCTTTGCCCTGCGTTGCTTGGTTGTGGATTTTGATCCATCTGATTTAATGTTTGAATCCTTTAATTTTCGTGATTTTGCGGTTGCTTTCTTGGTTTATTTCTTAATTTTGTTGTAGTTGTAGTTGTTTAGCAACCTCACAGCCTCTATAATTAGCCGGATGTTTATCCTTACAATTGGCACATCTCTCCCTATTGTCATCCAGCGAATGAAAGTTTGGGTGTTCTGAAATACAAGAAATGTTTGATTGATTTTTTTTAATTGAAATTCTAAAGTCGTTTCAACATTGCTAAAGTTTTACATTGTGGCCGGGTATTCGTTGCAAATATGTATATCAAGGTTATCCCTGTTAACCCTATACATCAACAACTTACACATTTTCGCAATATTCAACGCTTATGTAGTCGATTTTTTGAAAATATCAAAAGGAATTGTGCCACAAAAATGTATAGTATTGACGGGAATTTTTGGTATGTACCTAGGTATCCCGGATCCATTCTATAAATTTAAGAAACATCTTTGTACTGGTCTTATCTTGTTATATGTAAGAAGGATGTAAGGAAGGACCGCCATCCGGGAGCCTTTTGGGCATATGTACATTCGAATTAAACATCAAATTAAGTGAGGTTAGTCTACAAAATGAAAACATGTATACATTTTAACCAAATATAAAATAATTACATATACACACATATATTCGTAATCTATACTATTCATTATAAAGTTAATGATGTTCCACAATCCTCTCATAATATGTATAAGTATATCTATATATATTATTATGATGCCTTAATTAACCATATCAAAAATAATTGTAATAATTACATTAGCTATATGTACATTCTTTTATTTTTTATATTACTAATGTAACTGTAACTGGTATATTATGTTACATTATATTTACATTAGCTTTTTACAAAGGGTAAAACGATTTCTGTTTTGTTCCAAAAATCTTAAATATGTAGTACCAAAGTTCAGTATTTTTATTTTTTATTGTTATAATTAAGACGTCTCTGTAAAAAAAAATCGAAATAATAATAATAATAATTTTAAAAAAATTATAAAGAACATCATAATAATAATTCCCTTCAATTCAAATATCAATAAGCTTTTATATCTTTTCCGTTTCCCTTCATCAATGTTTTGATCTGACTTTAAACAATTTAAAGATATATTTTTTTAGGGTAGTTTCCTTTTTTGTTGTTTATGTCAAGTCAGAGCAGTAATAAAATGAAAGAAAATATTTTATTGTTTTTAATTTTCTTTTTATATTTTTAGCCTAGTTGTATACGAGTATTCTGCTTTCCAACATTTTTTTTTTATTTATGTTTCGTATAAATGTATAAAAACCAAAATAATATTTATATTTCTATTTTATTGTAATTTTATACTTTATGAACACCTACAAATAAGAATAAAAAACTTGTTGGCTGTATCTTTTCTTTTATAAACCACATCGATATGGTTATTTTATGGATATACGAAAATATTAAATTTCTAGAATTGTTGTTCTGAGTATAAGCTCAGAAGGGGAAAAATGGGAATCTTTTGAAATGGGCTTATAGTGATGTTATATTGTTTTGTGAGTTAATTTTTCTGTAGAGTTTTTTGGTAGATAACGAATTCAAATTGTTTGGTTTTTTATTGTATTTAATTATGTAGGTGATATTGTGGCAATTTTATTTTTGAATTTTTTCATTCATATTTTATGATTAGGGTTCTACAAAAATCATAGGGCTAATAAAACTGTTTTTTCAATATTCATTCTCTGTAACATTAATCTGGTATTTAACCTTTCACAGTAATTACATTTGACAAAATAAATTTGAAAAAAATATAGAAATATAATTAGATATTACCGTAACTCTGTTATTTTGACAATTTCAGTTATTTTTTATAGACACAATTTCAACAACACATATTACTTTGAATTGGAAAATTTTTACCAATATTTATTTATATTAAATTAATTATTCAGTAATTGAACGGAATTTGTAGATTGCACTCATTATATAAAGTTAGCAATAACTTGGTTATATCAGTCGCTCCTCTTAAATATTTTGTAAGAAATAATGTTGAATTTATATAATAATAATAATAAATAGTATTAAATGCCATTACTGCCCCCTTACTGAGTCAACAATTTAGCTCCAACGGCCCTCGATCCTGAGCACGGTCCTCATACTGTATAAGACAATCTGAAGAGGCCAAGTCATTTTCTACATCGTGGAGCCATCATATGGTGGCTCTCCTTTCAGAGATCGCTGCACAATTCGTTCCGGATCAGCACGCAGAACGGGACAGAGCCAGCGCACTCGCTGAGATCTTACTTCATATACAATATCGGGGATCTTCATCAGATCTCTGATCTCGAAATTGTACAGAGCTCGGTATGTACCATCTTCTCTCAAATGTAAGGAGACACCTCTCGTACTCATCCGTCAGCGCCCAACTTTCGCATCCAAACATAACAACGGGCCTGATCAACGCTTTGCAAAGCTTCAGCCTCACGGCACTTGATAAGTGTGCATGACTACCAGCTGCCAGTCGCACTTTAATATCCGCACCCACACTGTTATCGTGAGTGATAAGGGAACCCAGATATTTGAACTTCCTCACTCCCTCAAACGTGTGGTGGGCACTACTAAAATCTGGTGTGCCATGGTCCCTAAAACCAGGAATCAGGTATTTCGTTTTGGACTAATTGATCTGAAGTCCAACTGAAGCTGAAAACTCTACAATCGGATCAAGTATTTCTTTCACTCCGTAGCTATTCAGTCCAATCACGCATATGTCATCTGCATATGCAAGCACCTGATTGGACTGGCGATATAAGATGTTGCGCTCAGGCACTTCAGTTTTACGAAAGATGTACTCCTACATGAGATTAAAGAGTATCGGGGACAGAGCATCTCCCTGCCGAACACCCGAGTTAACTGCAAATATTGTCGATAGCCTGATCTCAACTTTAACACAGTATTGAGACTGCGTCACTGTCATCCTGCACAGTCGTACCAATTTTGTTGTAATTCCTAGGTATTCCAGGGCAGACCACAAACTCTCTCGATTGATCGAGTGGCCTATGACTCCGTAAATCCAGGAAGTCATAATATTTAAATAGCATCATCCGCAGCGAAAAAACCTGATCAGCGACTGATCGATTCGGACGAATTCCTCCTTGATAAGTAATCACCAATATGTCCCTCAGTTAGAGTGATGATTCTATTCAATTTAATGTAGGACAGTTACTTGTATGCTGTGCAAAGAAGAGCTATATCTCAATAATTCTCACACTTCAAGCGATCTACCTTCTTGAAAATGGGGCATATCAAGCATAATTTCTGTTTGCCATATTTATCGAATAAGGTCGAAAAAACAGTTCCACAAAGTATCACCTCCAAATATCAAGAGCTCAGAATAAATGCAGTCCATCCAGGTCAGCGGTTTCGTTTTAATCTCTGCATGACCTTAGTGAGTTCCTCATATAATGGATCTTCAATGGAAATCTCCAGTCTGTATTTGAGGTGACTCAGCCACAGTCTGTGACGCATGATGTACACCACGCAGGTCGGTAAAATGTCCATTCCATGCGTCGAGTAATGCGTCGATGTTGACACAGAAGTTTCCATCCCGGTCCAGAATGGCGGTTGATGCAGGCCTGAAAGTATGGTGCAATCTGGTAATTCCTCTAAAGAAATTACACGAACCGCGCTCATTGTGAGTTGTTGTACTTTCAGAACCTCGGGCTTCTACCATTCTCGCATTTTCCGTCTACAAATTCGCTTAGCTGTGCTCCTAGCAAGGAGCAGCCTTGTTTTTCCTCGCGATTGTGAGACGTGTTGAACTTCACTAGGGGCTATATTTTGTTGCTCGACTGCAAGACGACACTCGTCATCAAACCAATCATTGTTGGGTGTGACTTTCACTATACCTCAAGTCTGTTGAGCAGCACTGACAACCAAAGAATTTAGTATACTTCCCATATAGAGTTCACACTGGTAATTAGATTCCTCAATGTTGTCGCTGACAAGATTCTAATATCGTTTCTTTTGATCTTCATTTATCAGACTTTCACAGTCGAAACGCCCTACTGTTATATTAACACTTGGTGAATTTGGGTATGGGAAGTTTTGCGAGGATGGTCCGTTTCTAAATATATTTGTTTATGTGGGAAGAATGTGCTTGCTACTCAAAGGCCATGAGCAAATTCAAAGTACATCATTCTCTCACCATTATCGGTTGCAATTTCGAGTCGGGATTATGAACCTATATGTTTTCACACATACCGGCCTGGTATCTGCCAGCTCAAAAGCATTAAAGTATCCATTACCAATTATCATTCTAACATCGAGTTTGCATTCATGGAAAGCATGTTGAAAAACAATTTAGGTTTACGAGACATTTAAGTGCTCCCCGACCACAGGGGCCACCTAATTTAAATACTTTCGTTTAGATGAAAATACAAGAGCTAAAAATTTGGTCAAGCTGCGTACATAACATCGGGAGAATTTACCATAGTAAATTTTTCCCCTTTATTCCAGTCTTTCGATCAATCAAATCGCTTAAAATGATATAAGCCCCTCCTACTTGTCCCATACAGGAGTTAAAAAAATTCTTTAAACAAATCTTTGAGCAAAATGCATCGCAGGGTTACCAACTAAAAGAATTTTTTTTTCTAAATTATGACTGTAATACGCAGTGTACTATAGATGAACTGCATATTATAGTTTGCTGTTTTTGAATTTTGACATTTCATTTGATTTGATTTTTCGATTCCGTGTCACCGATAATTTTTGTGTATATCATTTTAATGATATTTCGTGTAGCTATTTAAGTTTATTATAAAATTATGTAATATTGTAATAAAATTGCATTTTTATATAATATAATTATTACATATAGTCAATTAAAATAAATGGTTTTCAGTAGGTATTGTGAATTTGTGAATATTCAAAATAAACCGTAGTAGAGATAATAATCCATCATAGAGATGGGAATCGTTTTGTCCGACGGTATACCGATGTACCAGAAATCACCTTTCGTCAATTGATTAATATTAATTATTATATTATTTCTTGGCAGTAAAAAGTACAATACAGTTCCAGAATGTCTCCGTTTAATTTCGGATTGTGTTTTGTTGTTTAGTCAGTAAATCAGTCCCCAAATGGCCATATGTATATTTTACTCCTTTTCGTTGAATTTATCTGTTATTTAAAATCACCGCTAAAACTAATAAATTAAAAAATCTACAATAAGACATGTTATCTCAAAAGGCACAATAATAAACAATTTGGTATTAACACAGCCAATCTCAAATTGATAATGAAAAATTTGACTAGTCTAATGCCAAACAAAATAGGCTAAATTTTGAGCAAAAACATCAGTGCCTAACTTCAACTCAATACTATGGTAAGTTCTCCCGCGGTTATGTATGCATACTGCACAAACGTTATTGTTTCTCTCAACATGCTATAAGCAGGATCAAATTCCTTACCATTTTATTATTGTTAGAATGTGTATACATAATGATTTTTAGATTCAATTCACATTTGGCTCATCACACAAAACCTACCTACGTATGTATAGTGAAATATTTTTACCATGATATTTCTGACATTTCTCGCGCATTCACATTTTTTCGACTGGCGCCGTTAATATTTTCGCGATTTTATATGTTACGATACATTTTCCTATTTCCATAAAAAAATCATAAATATGTTACATACATACCTACATATATACATATGTATCTGATACAATAAAATGGATATAGTGATACAGTTTAATGTTTTTTTCGTTCGTTTATGTGGTTTTATAAATATGTTTAGCTTCACCCTATACATATTTCTGCCGACATTTCACAAAATTAAAAAAATAGTTCATGGCATAAAAATATACATATCTATATAATTGTAAAATCCCCATAATAATGCGACTATGCATAATTATGCGAAACAACTTATTTGATATATTCGTAGATACAGAGTTAATTTTATTTGAGGAAATCGGTCTAAAAATATAAGCGTTTTAGTTGTGATAAAGTATGTGGTAATCCATGTGTAACAGTTTGTTTTAACATTCTTCAAATCCACATGTTAATAACTGTTGCAGACTCTTCCTTGGTTGATCCACGCAGCATATTTCAGCCGGCTAGCTTTCAGTGGCTGGGGGGGTTTTTTTGTGGACTAAGGTCGAGCTAGTTATTGCTGCATTATGTTAAATATAATTACTTTTCAAAGGTTTCATACTGTAGGCTTAGGAAAATTCGATCACATCACCAGAGGAAAAATAAACAAATTAAGCGAACATCATATTTCCATTAATTAAATAAAAAAATGTAATTATCATTATATAATAAATTTTTAATGATTCTATCATTTATTCAGGATTTTTTAAAAATAATTAACAATAAAGAAAAGCACGACCAAAAATGATAATATGAACATATAGGTTCAAAAATAATATGCTTAATTTAGCTTTACATAAAACCCAATAAACTTAATTCTAATAAAAAATTATGGCCATAAGAAAACTTAATTAATAAATGATAAAAGCTTGAAATGAATATAATGTAACTTTTAGGATTCTAAATAATATATGTATATACGAGTATATAGCAAAAAAAATGAATCTAACATAATTGTAATAATAGTTGTAAATAATAGTTGTAAATTATAGTTGTAAATTATAGTTGTAAATTTAAATATAATTTAGGATTCAAAAAAAATATAATAATAATATAAAAATATATAAAAAAAACTTAAATAATAACTTGCGATTTTCTTTTGGATTGTATATTTTTTTATCTTACGAAGCGTTGCGGATCCGATAACATATGTACGTCCTTTTTGCCACTTTAGATCGTTTCAACAAAAACAACCCAACAAGAGTAACGGTGATATCTTTTAGATTACTGTGATATCTTATTTTTAATTTATAATTTTAGTATTATATTAGTTAATTTATTTATTATTATAGTTTTAATTTCACTTAAATGATACATTGTCCATAAGCTTCAAGCTTGATTTTATTTTTATACCCACAGTTAATTATACCACTATATACATATTAATTTATAGGCATAAGCCACCGTTCTTATACAGCAATATATTTGCTCTTAATTTTAATTTCTAATAGTAATATATTAGAACACTTTTTATATAGTTTATTTTATATTATTTATGAATAACTTTTAATTTTAATTTTTAAACACTTAAATTAAAATATTGTTGATAAATTTTCAACCAATTTTATTATTTTTTTATACTATATATTATTGTAATTTTTAATATCGTAGATGCCAATTTGGTACCTATCTACCATTCAACAGTTTACAAGATACTGTCGATCATCCAATTTTTCATTCTTGTTGTCGATTTCAAAATTCATATACCACCATAACAAAAAACCTGTACAACCTATATATACAATCCATAATATGTAAACGTATTTTTCTTTTATGACACCATGTACATAAATATAAGTTGTGCATAATTATGTATATAAACAATACTTATATACTTACTTAAAAATAATTTAATACATAAAAATACCATACAGTAGCTTAATAAAGTGTACCATAGCTAAATTAAAACGGCCGATACGGATCATAATTATTATTTTTTTTATTTTTATTTTCTTGATAAACTCCGAATTCAATTTAACGTTACAAATCGTGGGGCAGACCCAGCACCCTTGAGAGAGTCTCAAGCCGGGCATGATTAGCATCAGTTATTTTAATAATATTAACGTAATAGAGTTGAATTTACATAATGTCGCTATATTATCTTAAATCCTTCGCATGGTAAATACCCATCAATTTTCCTTTGTTATCTGCCACCTCGTAAGAAACATTGCCAATTTTCCTAATTATTTGACCTTTGATAAATTTAGGAGCCAGTTTAGCTGAGAAGTTTGCGGCCGCGTTACTTTGGATAAAATTCCGGACGAATATGCCTTGTCCTATTTCGAAAGTTCTTGGTCTACTACGAAGATTATATGTTGTTACGTTCCTTTTGTACGCGTTATGCAGATGTGATAAAACTAATTCTTGAGCGGTCGAAAGTCGATTATTGATGTCTCTTACGGACGCTTGTCTATCGCTTAGAAGATTAAGATTTCGCATAAGTTTGAAAGAGGAACCATGGGTTACCATGTGTTGGCCAAACGTGAGAAAGTTTGGAGAGAAGCCGGTAGAATTGTGGACTGCATTTCTTAGTGCCAATCCAATCTCATCGATATACGCGTCCCAGTTTTTATGGTTAGCTTTAATATATGAGCGTACTGCAGCGAGAATCGTTCTATTCACCCTCTCCGATGCATTTGATTGCGGAGAGTATATCGGTGTAAATTGATGAAGAACACCATAATTTTCCAATAAATCTGCTGGCAGTTTCGATTTAAATTGGGGTCCATTATCGGTGGTAAGTATTTCTGGCACACCAAAAATACTAAATACACGCTTTTTCAAGAAGCTTACTACATTCTGAGCCGTGGCCGATCTAAGCGGCTCCAGTATAACAAATTTAGTATATTGGTCCAACAAAATTAGTAAGTGTGTATTACCTAACCGACTCCGCGGATATGGTCCCAAAAAATCCATGTATAATTTTTGGAATGGGCGATATGTCTCCGTAAATTTACCCATTTCAGGCTGTGTAGCGTAGTTGACAGCTTTCGTGGATTTACAAGTTTCACACTTACGTATATAATCTCTTACATCACTAGCCATCGTAGCCCAGTAGTACTGACGTTGTAGGATTTCTAGCGTTTTGGTCTGACCCAAATGAGCTCCGGTAGGTGAATTGTGTGCTTGCTTTAGTAAGGATGGTGCTAGAGAATTTGGAATAACCAATTTCCATGAGGAAATATCACTAAAAGAATTATCGCAATTTGGAAGTATATACAGTTTTCCATTCAGTTCTTTAAAATTCGTTTTAGCCGAGGTAAATGGTGTCTGTACAGTGGCGCCCAAACTAAATGCATAAAATTAAGGGGTTACATATAATATACAAAATAGATTGAATTGTTTTTTTTTCAACGTGGTATTAATAGTTTCCTTTTTGTTAAATTTTAATGTGGATTCATTGTTGCGAGGTGCTTCACATTTATTCTGTCTTAAGACATTATTTAATTTTTGATTTAATGTGTAAACGTAGTTCGCACAATTTATTAATCTTCATTAATTTTGTAAATTTCCTTTATATAATTTTTATATTGCAGTATCGTATTGTATCCATATTAAGTATGTTCGAGAGTTATCTCTTGTGGATTGATTACAATACTCAGATCCTGTGACTTTGATTTTACCGTTTAATTTTTGTTCCAAACATAATAGCGCAAATTGTTACAACGTTATTATGCAAAAATATGCGTTTGATAATTTTTACTTCCGTTGTAAGAATAGTGTTATTATTATTTTTTTCAATAATCAAGAATTGTTTTCTGGAAAACTTCTAATCCGGTTCATAACCGTTTGAAAGTTCTTTGATAGATGTTTTGAAGGAAGGCAATCATGATTATTATTTCAAAACACGTTGGATTAACATTTAATTATACCAAAATAAAAATACTGTAGAGGTTGGGAATAATTCAAACCACATTTCCAGGGGAACATTGTTATAAAATATTTCTTTAATTATATAAATATTTTTTTATTATTCAATTATTTCATAGTTAAATACTCGTATTTATACACATTGAATTCAACTACCTAGTTTTTTTAACTATAATTTAAATATTCTCTGTGCTTACACTTTTATTTTAATAATATTAACGATACCAAAAATTTATTTAAAAATGGAACCTAAATATTTGAGTGTTGATGAGATTGAGGTTGAATGTTTGATTAGAAACATTTCTGGCTCAATAATCGACCATTCCACAGTTTACAAGATGGCTACGATGGCTAGTGATGTAAGAGATTATATACGTAAGTGTGAAACAATGTTTCTTACGAGGTGGCAGATAACAAAGGAAAATTGATGGGTATTTACCATGCGAAGGATTTAAGATAATATAGCGACATTATGTAAATTCAACTCTATTACGTTAATATTATTAAAATAACTGATGCTAATCATGCCCGGCTTGAGACTCTCTCAAGGGTGCTGGGTCTGCCCCACGATTTGTAACGTTAAATTGAATTCGGAGTTTATCAAGAAAATAAAAATAAAAAAAAATAATAATTATGATCCGTATCGGCCGTTTTAATTTAGCTATGGTACACTTTATTAAGCTACTGTATGGTACTTTTTATGTATTAAATTATTTTTAAGTAAGTATATAAGTATTGTTTATATACATAATTATGCACAACTTATATTTATGTAAATGGTGTCATAAAAGCAAAATACGTTTACATATTATGGATTGTATATATAGGTTGTACAGGTTTTTGTTATGGTGGTATATGAATTTTGTAAATCGACAACAGGAATGAAAAATTGGATGATCGAGAGTATCTTGTAAACTGTTGAATGGTAGATAGGTACCAAATTGGCATCTACGATATTAAAAATTACAATAATATATAGTATAAAAAAAAAATAAAATTGGTTGAAAATTTATCAACAATATTTTAATTTAAGTGTTTAAAAATTAAAATTAAAAGTTATTCATAAATAATATAAAATAAACTATATAAAAAGTGTTCTAATATATTACTATTAGAAATTAAAATTAAGAGCAAAATATATTGCTGTATAAGAACGGTGGCTTATGCCTATAAATTAATATGTATATAGTGGTATAATTAACTGTGGGTATAAAAATAAAATCAAGCTTGAAGCTTATGGACAATGTATCATTTAAGTGAAATTAAAACTATAATAATAAATAAATTAACTAATATAATACTAAAATTATAAATTAAAAATAAGATATCACAGTAATCTAAAAGATATCACCGTTACTCTTGTTGGGTTGTTTTTGTTGAAACGATCTAAAGTGGCAAAAAGGACGTACATATGTTATCGGATCCGCAACGCTTCGTAAGATAAAAAAATATACAATCCAAAAGAAAATCGCAAGTTATTATTTAAGTTTTTTTTATATATTTTTATATTATTATTATATTTTTTTTGAATCCTAAATTATATTTAAATTTACAACTATAATTTACAACTATAATTTACAACTATTATTTACAACTATTATTTACAACTATTATTACAATTATGTTAGATTCATTTTTTTTGCTATATACTCGTATATACATATATTATTTAGAATCCTAAAAGTTACATTATATTCATTTCAAGCTTTTATCATTTATTAATTAAGTTTTCTTATGGCCATAATTTTTTATTAGAATTAAGTTTATTGGGTTTTATGTAAAGCTAAATTAAGCATATTATTTTTGAACCTATATGTTCATATTATCATTTTTGGTCGTGCTTTTCTTTATTGTTAATTATCTTTAAAAATCCTGAATAAATGATAGAATCATTAAAAATTTATTATATGTATAATGATAATTACATTTTTTTATTTTATTAATGGAAATATGATGTTCGCTTAATTTGTTTATTTTTCCTCTGGTGATGTGATCGAATTTTCCTAAGCCTACAGTATGAAACCTCTGAAACGTAATTATATTTAACATAATGCAGCAATAACTAGCTCAACCTTAGTCCACAAAAAAAACCCCCCCAGCCACTGAAAGCTAGCCGGCTGAAATATGCTGCGTGGATCAACCAAGGAAGAGTCTGCAACAGTTATTAACATGTGGATTTGAAGAATGTTAAAACAAACTGTTACAGTGGCGCCCAAATTTAAATGCATAAAATTTAGGGGTTACATATAATATACAAAATAGATTGAATTGTTTTTTTTTCAACGTGGTATTAATAGTTTCCTTTTTGTTAAATTTTAATGTGGATTCATTGTTGCGAGGTGCTTCACATTTATTCTGTCTTAAGACATTATTTAATTTTTGATTTAATGTGTAAAAGTAGTTCGCACAATTTATTAATCTTCATTAATTTTGTAAATTTCCTTTATATAATTTTTATATTGCAGTATCGTATTGTATCCATATTAAGTATGTTCGAGAGTTATCTCTTGTGGATTGATTACAATACTCAGATCCTGTGACTTTGATTTTACCGTTTAATTTTTGTTCCAAACATAATAGCGCAAATTGTTACAACGTTATTATGCAAAAATATGCGTTTGATAATTTTTACTTCCGTTGTAAGAATAGTGTTATTATTATTTTTTTCAATAATCAAGAATTGTTTTCTGGAAAACTTCTAATCCGGTTCATAACCGTTTGAAAGTTCTTTGATAGATGTTTTGAAGGAAGGCAATCATGATTATTATTTCAAAACACGTTGGATTAACATTTAATTATACCAAAATAAAAATACTGTAGAGGTTGGGAATAATTCAAACCACATTTCCAGGGGAACATTGTTATAAAATATTTCTTTAATTATATAAATATTTTTTTTATTATTCAATTATTTCATAGTTAAATACTCGTATTTATACACATTGAATTCAACTACCTAGTTTTTTAACTATAATTTAAATATTCTCTGTGCTTACACTTTTATTTTAATAATATTAACGATACCAAAAATTTATTTAAAAATGGAACCTAAATATTTGAGTGTTGATGAGATTGAGGTTGAATGTTTGATTAGAAACATTTCTGGCTCAATAATCGACCATTCCACAGTTTACAAGATGGCTAGTGATGTAAGAGATTATATACGTAAGTGTGAAACTTGTAAATCCACGAAAGCTGTCAACTACGCTACACAGCCTGAAATGGGTAAATTTACGGAGACATATCGCCCATTCCAAAAATTATACATGGATTTTTTGGGACCATATCCGCGGAGTCGGTTAGGTAATACACACTTACTAATTTTGTTGGACCAATATACTAAATTTGTTATACTGGAGCCGCTTAGATCGGCCACGGCTCAGAATGTAGTAAGCTTCTTGAAAAAGCGTGTATTTAGTATTTTTGGTGTGCCAGAAATACTTACCACCGATAATGGACCCCAATTTAAATCGAAACTGCTAGCAGATTTATTGGAAAATTATGGTGTTCTTCATCAATTTACACCGATATACTCTCCGCAATCAAATGCATCGGAGAGGGTGAATAGAACGATTCTCGCTGCAGTACGCTCATATATTAAAGATAACCATAAAAACTGGGACGCGTATATCGATGAGATTGGATTAGCACTAAGAAATGCAGTCCACAATTCTACCGGCTTCTCTCCAAACTTTCTCACGTTTGGCCAACACATGGTAACCCATGGTTCCTCTTTCAAACTTATGCGAAATCTTAATCTTCTAAGCGATAGACAAGCGTCCGTAAGAGACATCAATAATCGACTTTCGACCGCTCAAGAATTAGTTTTATCACATCTGCATAACGCGTACAAAAGGAACGTAACAACATATAATCTTCGTAGTAGACCAAGAACTTTCGAAATAGGACAAGGCATATTCGTCCGGAATTTTATCCAAAGTAACGCGGCCGCAAACTTCTCAGCTAAACTGGCTCCTAAATTTATCAAAGGTCAAATAATTAGGAAAATTGGCAATGTTTCTTACGAGGTGGCAGATAACAAAGGAAAATTGATGGGTATTTACCATGCGAAGGATTTAAGATAATATAGCGACATTATGTAAATTCAACTCTATTACGTTAATATTATTAAAATAACTGATGCTAATCATGCCCGGCTTGAGACTCTCTCAAGGGTGCTGGGTCTGCCCCACGATTTGTAACGTTAAATTGAATTTTATCTTATACATTGTACATTAACACGTTTTAATTTAGCTATGGTACACTTTATTAAGCTACTGTGTGGTACTTTTTATGTATTAAATTATTTTTAAGTAAGTATATAAGAATTGTTTATATACATAATTATGCACAACTTATATTTATGTAAATGGTGTCATAAAAGCAAAATACGTTTACATATTATTGATTGTATATATAGGTTGTACAGGTTTTTGTTATGGTGGTATATGAATTTTGTAAATCGACAACAGGAATGAAAAATTGGATGATCGAGAGTATCTTGAAAACTGTTGAATGGTAGATAGGTACCAAATTGGCATCTACGATATTAAAAATTACAATAATATATAGTATAAAAAAAAAATATAAAATTGGTTGAAAATTTATCAACAATATTTTAATTTAAGTGTTTAAAAATTAAAATTAAAAGTTATTCATAAATAATATAAAATAAACTATATAAAAAGTGTTCTAATATATTACTATTAGAAATTAAAATTAAGAGCAAAATATATTGCTGTATAAGAACGGTGGCTTATGCCTATAAATTAATATGTATATAGTGGTATAATTAACTGTGGGTATAAAAATAAAATCAAGCTTGAAGCTTATGGACAATGTATCATTTAAGTGAAATTAAAACTATAATAATAAATAAATTAACTAATATTTATATCCATTAACTAATATATGTTTGTGTATATATCTATATAATACTAAAACTATAAATTAAAAATAAGATATCACAGTAATTTGAAGATATCACAGTAATTTAAAGATATCACAGTTACTCTTGTTGGGTTGTTTTTGTTGAAATGATCTAAAGTGGCAAAAAGGACGTACATATGTTATCGGATCCGCAACGCTTCGTAAGATAAAAAAATATACAATCCAAAAGAAAATCGCAAGTTATTATTTAAGTTTTTTTATATATTTTTATATTATTATTATATTTTTTTTGAATCCTAAATTATATTTAAATTTACAACTATAATTTACAACTATAATTTACAACTATAATTTACAACTATTATTTACAACTATTATTACAATTATGTTAGATTCATTTTTTTTGCTATATACTCGTATATACATATATTATTTAGAATCCTAAAAGTTACATTATATTCATTTCAAGCTTTTATCATTTATTAATTAAGTTTTCTTATGGCCATAATTTTTTATTAGAATTAAGTTTATTGGGTTTTATGTAAAGCTAAATTAAGCATATTATTTTTGAACCTATATGTTCATATTATCAATAGACATCAATAATCGACTTTCGACCGCTCAAGAATTAGTTTTATCACATCTGCATAACGCGTACAAAAGGAACGTAACAACATATAATCTTCGTAGTAGACCAAGAACTTTCGAAATAGGACAAGGCATATTCGTCCGGAATTTTATCCAAAGTAACGCGGCCGCAAACTTCTCAGCTAAACTGGCTCCTAAATTTATCAAAGGTCAAATAATTAGGAAAATTGGCAATGTTTCTTACGAGGTGGCAGATAACAAAGGAAAATTGATGGGTATTTACCATGCGAAGGATTTAAGATAATATAGCGACATTATGTAAATTCAACTCTATTACGTTAATATTATTAAAATAACTGATGCTAATCATGCCCGGCTTGAGACTCTCTCAAGGGTGCTGGGTCTGCCCCACGATTTGTAACGTTAAATTGAATTCGGAGTTTATCAAGAAAATAAAAATAAAAAAATAATAATTATGATCCGTATCGGCCGTTTTAATTTAGCTATGGTACACTTTATTAAGCTACTGTATGGTACTTTTTATGTATTAAATTATTTTTAAGTAAGTATATAAGTATTGTTTATATACATAATTATGCACAACTTATATTTATGTACATGGTGTCATAAAAGAAAAATACGTTTACATATTATGGATTGTATATATAGGTTGTACAGGTTTTTTGTTATGGTGGTATATGAATTTTGAAATCGACAACAAGAATGAAAAATTGGATGATCGACAGTATCTTGTAAACTGTTGAATGGTAGATAGGTACCAAATTGGCATCTACGATATTAAAAATTACAATAATATATAGTATAAAAAAAAAAAAAAATTGGTTGAAAATTTATCAACAATATTTTAATTTAAGTGTTTAAAAAAATTAAAATTAAAAGTTATTCATAAATAATATAAAATAAACTATATAAAAAGTGTTCTAATATATTACTATTAGAAATTAAAATTAAGAACAAAATATATTGCTGTATAAGAACGGTGGCTTATGCCTATAAATTAATATGTATATAGTGTTATAATTAACTGTGGGTATAAAAATAAAATCAAGCTTGAAGCTTATGGACAATGTATCATTTAAGTGAAATTAAAACTATAATAATAAATAAATTAACTAATATAATACTAAAATTATAAATTAAAAATAAGATATCACAGTACTCTAAAAGATATCACCGTTACTCTTGTTGGGTTGTTTTTTGTTGAAACGATCTAAAGTGGCAAAAAGGACGTACATATGTTATCGGATCCGCAACGCTTCGTAAGATAAAAAAATATACAATCCAAAAGAAAATCGCAAGTTATTATTTAAGTTTTTATATATATTTTTATATTATTATTATATTTTTTTTTGAATCCTAAATTATATTTAAATTTACAACTATAATTTACAACTATAATTTACAACTATAATTTACAACTATAATTTACAACTATTATTTACAACTATTATTACAATTATGTTAGATTCATTTTTTTTGCTATATACTCGTATATACATATATTATTTAGAATCCTAAAAGTTACATTATATTCATTTCAAGCTTTTATCATTTATTAATTAAGTTTTCTTATGGCCATAATTTTTTTTAGAATTAAGTTTATTGGGTTTTATGTAAAGCTAAATTAAGCATATTATTTTTGAACCTATATGTTCATATTATCATTTTTGGTCGTGCTTTTCTTTATTGTTAATTATCTTTAAAAATCCTGAATAAATGATAGAATCATTAAAAATTTATTATATAATGATAATTACATTTTTTTATTTTATTAATGGAAATATGATGTTCGCTTAATTTGTTTATTTTTCCTCTGGTGATGTGATCGAATTTTCCTAAGCCTACAGTATGAAACCTTTGAAAAGTAATTATATTTAACATAATGCAGCAATAACTAGCTCGACCTTAGTCCACAAAAAAACCCCCCCAGCCACTGAAAGCTAGCCGGCTGAAATATGCTGCGTGGATTAACCAAGGAAGAGTCTGCAACAGTTATTAACATGTGGATTTGAAGAATGTTAAAACAAACTGTTACAGTGGAAAATTCGTTTTAGCCGAGGTAAATGGTGTCATAAAAGCAAAATACGTTTACATATTATGGATTGTATATATAGGTTGTACAGGTTTTTGTTATGGTGGTATATGAATTTTGTAAATCGACAACAGGAATGAAAAATTGGATGATCGAGAGTATCTTGTAAACTGTTGAATGGTAGATAGGTACCAAATTGGCATCTACGATATTAAAAATTACAATAATATATAGTATAAAAAAAAAAATAAAATTGGTTGAAAATTTATCAACAATATTTTAATTTAAGTGTTTAAAAATTAAAATTAAAAGTTATTCATAAATAATATAAAATAAACTATATAAAAAGTGTTCTAATATATTACTATTAGAAATTAAAATTAAGAGCAAATATATTGCTGTATAAGAACGGTGGCTTATGCCTATAAATTAATATGTATATAGTGGTATAATTAACTGTGGGTATAAAAATAAAATCAAGCTTGAAGCTTATGGACAATGTATCATTTAAGTGAAATTAAAACTATAATAATAAATAAATTAACTAATATAATACTAAAATTATAAATTAAAAATAAGATATCACAGTAATCTAAAAGATATCACCGTTACTCTTGTTGGGTTGTTTTTGTTGAAACGATCTAAAGTGGCAAAAAGGACGTACATATGTTATCGGATCCGCAACGCTTCGTAAGATAAAAAAATATACAATCCAAAAGAAAATCGCAAGTTATTATTTAAGTTTTTTTATATATTTTTATATTATTATTATATTTTTTTTGAATCCTAAATTATATTTAAATTTACAACTATAATTTACAACTATAATTTACAACTATAATTTACAACTATTATTTACAACTATTATTACAATTATGTTAGATTCATTTTTTTTGCTATATACTCGTATATACATATATTATTTAGAATCCTAAAAGTTACATTATATTCATTTCAAGCTTTTATCATTTATTAATTAAGTTTTCTTATGGCCATAATTTTTTATTAGAATTAAGTTTATTGGGTTTTATGTAAAGCTAAATTAAGCATATTATTTTTGAACCTATATGTTCATATTATCATTTTTGGTCGTGCTTTTCTTTATTGTTAATTATTTTTAAAAAATCCTGAATAAATGATAGAATCATTAAAAATTTATTATATAATGATAAAAAAAAAAAAAAATAAAAATAAAAAAAAAAAACAAAAAACAAAAAAAAAAAACTGTAACAGTTTGTTTTAACATTCTTCAAATCCACATGTTAATAACTGTTGCAGACTCTTCCTTGGTTGATCCACGCAGCATATTTCAGCCGGCTAGCTTTCAGTGGCTGGGGGGGTTTTTTTGTGGACTAAGGTCGAGCTAGTTATTGCTGCATTATGTTAAATATAATTACTTTTCAAAGGTTTCATACTGTAGGCTTAGGAAAATTCGATCACATCACCAGAGGAAAAATAAACAAATTAAGCGAACATCATATTTCCATTAATGAAATAAAAAAATGTAATTATCATTATATAATAAATTTTTAATGATTCTATCATTTATTCAGGATTTTTTAAAAATAATTAACAATAAAGAAAAGCACGACCAAAAATGATAATATGAACATATAGGTTCAAAAATAATATGCTTAATTTAGCTTTACATAAAACCCAATAAACTTAATTCTAATAAAAAATTATGGCCATAAGAAAACTTAATTAATAAATGATAAAAGCTTGAAATGAATATAATGTAACTTTTAGGATTCTAAATAATATATGTATATACGAGTATATAGCAAAAAAAATGAATCTAACATAATTGTAATAATAGTTGTAAATAATAGTTGTAAATTATAGTTGTAAATTATAGTTGTAAATTTAAATATAATTTAGGATTCAAAAAAAATATAATAATAATATAAAAATATATAAAAAAAACTTAAATAATAACTTGCGATTTTCTTTTGGATTGTATATTTTTTTATCTTACGAAGCGTTGCGGATCCGATAACATATGTACGTCCTTTTTGCCACTTTAGATCGTTTCAACAAAAACAACCCAACAAGAGTAACGGTGATATCTTTTAGATTACTGTGATATCTTATTTTTAATTTATAATTTTAGTATTATATTAGTTAATTTATTTATTATTATAGTTTTAATTTCACTTAAATGATACATTGTCCATAAGCTTCAAGCTTGATTTTATTTTTATACCCACAGTTAATTATACCACTATATACATATTAATTTATAGGCATAAGCCACCGTTCTTATACAGCAATATATTTGCTCTTAATTTTAATTTCTAATAGTAATATATTAGAACACTTTTTATATAGTTTTTTTTATATTATTTATGAATAACTTTTAATTTTAATTTTTAAACACTTAAATTAAAATATTGTTGATAAATTTTCAACCAATTTTATTTTTTTTTTATACTATATATTATTGTAATTTTTAATATCGTAGATGCCAATTTGGTACCTATCTACCATTCAACAGTTTACAAGATACTGTCGATCATCCAATTTTTCATTCTTGTTGTCGATTTCAAAATTCATATACCACCATAACAAAAAACCTGTACAACCTATATATACAATCCATAATATGTAAACGTATTTTTCTTTTATGACACCATGTACATAAATATAAGTTGTGCATAATTATGTACATATATAAACAATACTTATATACTTACTTAAAAATAATTTAATACATAAAAATACCATACAGTAGCTTAATAAAGTGTACCATAGCTAAATTAAAACGGCCGATACGGATCATAATTATTATTTTTTTTATTTTTATTTTCTTGATAAACTCCGAATTCAATTTAACGTTACACATGGATACTCTAACTGAATATTTTAAATTCACATAAATTAATATACAATAAAATATACCAATTAAAATAAACTTATTTTTTCGATTTAGAGATTTAAATGTTCGTATAAATATTCGAAAACCATCATTTCAAAGTGGAATCATCTGAAAGTGAATATAGAATTTAACAACAACGTTGTATAACAATATGTTACATGTACAATTATCGCACTCATTAAAATATAATTTTAAGTGTTTACGTGCACTTATTTATATTAAACTTCAAACAAATTGAATATTTGTTACAAAGATAATTGAGTTTTTACAACTACATATGTACGTACATAAATACATTTATCATTTCTACAAGGGAAGGTCGGCTATTTGAAGAATCAATGTTAAACATTGCTAAGTTGATCACAGTTAAAATGGAATTTAATAAAATTTAAACATCAACAAATACTCGTATTTGATAATATGGATGTAAAGGATTGAATTGAAGGATTGTCTTAAATGAATTAATTTTGATTTCTAATATCTACACATTTTTGTTGCCACCCTCAACCTTGGAATGATACTCAAATTTAGTTCCAACGAGAGGTTTAGTTTGACATGCCCGGGTCAATCTAAATTTTTAGAGAACATCATTGTAATCTGTAATTGAATAATTTTTTCTTTTTTTTCTTTCAGGTTAGCTAAAATCAGTGCGGACTATTCCAACCATGCAATGCAATTTGACGCATTCCGTCAATAACTATATTTAATTAAGGTATATTAGTTTAGTATATATACAATATTTTGTCCTACAATTTTAGAAAACTTCATATTTTAATGTTGTTGAAGATGTTCACAAATTTGTGTAAAATACATACTATTTAATTTAATTTTTTATTTATTTTGATAAATTTGTAACTGTCATGAAAACTAATATATAAGAAATTATAGAGGAAAAGTTTTGATTTCCAAATGGCTAATAGCAAATAATGATAAAGGTAAAATACACTTGTTCTCTTATTCATATAATTTTGCTTTTGACGTGAAACGTCAACTAATCGATAAAATGATGAAATCATATACAGACGTCAACTTCTAGTTGTTGTTCAATTTTATAACCAATGGGAAGGATGTTTCTTTTTTAGATCTTAATTCAAATTTGTATTATCGAAAGTATCGGGTAGATTAGGATGGGCAACATATTTTACAGACCGTGTGATTTTGCTGCATTTAGCAGATAGCTCGGAGTTTACGATCTAGTAATAAACGAGTTTTCAGATTATGTACGTATACTCGTACACACTATAGCTGGGTTGCTGGTGGTGATTATTTGGTAAAATTACTGATGGATCCTGCTCTGGATTTTTAATCCAATAATTTGTTTGTATTTATGATACACATATTGAATTAACTATTATATATTTTCAAAAATATCGGCATAATAAATGAGTTTATAATTAAATTTTTAACTGGTTTTTACACATTTTTTTAACTAGAAATACAATTCTTATTTTTTTATTTATTATACCAAATAAATGTGAACAATATACACGTCCACGAATTTTAAAAACTAACCCATTAAAGACTGATACTCGTACGTATGAAGCTTACATTCCCATTTACTAAATGACATATTATTTATATAGTAAACATTTATATGTGTATGTACATAAATAATTGTATCATAAAAATTACAAACAATGTTATTAAACAATAAATTGTAGTAAATTAACAATTTTCTGTTAGGTCAATTAGTTTTACATGTATTTTATAATTAACAATTTATAAATTTTATATCATTTGTATACAGGGAATACGGTGTTAAAATAATGAAAAATGTGATATTCCAAAGCGTGCCGGAAATTAGAACCAAAACTATCGGTTTTCTGTACAGTTTGGAATAAGAATATTGAATTTTTCAATATTTTAACATATAGAATTAATAGTATATAGCAACATAAAGTTGTTCAAAAATAGTTTAGTATTCACCAGAACTTCCGGTTGTCTGTACGATTTCCTATATCGCATATTTCAATATTTAACAACGTATTGATTGCATAGTTAGAATTTCGGACACGATTATAAAATATATAAAACATGTTGGCTTAAAATATGTAGTAGTTTTAATGAACAGTTGGCCAAAAGTTGTTTAGGATTCACCAGAGTTTGCAATAAGGCATTTTTCAATATGTTCACACCGTATCCCCTACTTAGAATTTCAGACACGATTTTAAAATAATATATATAAAACCGAACAGATAATATTTCGTTTAGAACAATTTATTATTAATTTTTTTTGTAAATTTTGCGATCAGGAATTATGTACATACATGAAATATCATTTTATGCTCATTTTTAATTAATGTTAAAAAGCTAGCATACCATAAAGTCATTTTATATATGTGCCAATCCATTCACGCTTTTAAAATGCGGCATGATCTAGTATAAACTTTCAACGTACGCATAACGTAAGGCATAACATTAATTCTTTTCTAGAGTTTCGACTGTATATACATATATATATTGCTTAAGAAATATGGCATCGTGCCGATTTGAAATCAGTTTATTTTTTGAATCTATTTATCATAAAATAAAACATTAATGGGCATATATAATCAATTTAATACTTTGTATTAATATTTTTTATTTTTTACTCATTCAATTAATAAAATATTTGCATACAAGTACATAATGGAAAAATATTTATGTTTGGGATGATTATTTGTATTATTCTTTTGTTTGGCTAAAACCAAAATTTAAATTAATGTTGGAAATTATAAAACGTACAATTTATTGTTTTATAGTGCATTTTTATTAATTTAATCAATTAGAACATTGATTGATTAAAGAACTGAAAAATAAGAATTGTAAAATGGCCATATGATTCCATACCATGGTGTGGTTTAAAGTTAATGAAATATGAAATTTGATTATTCAAATTTTATACAATTTATAAAATTAGGGGATACCCCATGTGCCCGACAGACCCCAAATACGCAGTTTGGCAGCAATCAACTGATGTTATGTGAATGATGCATAAAATAAAATTTTGAAAGTCGCGATTAATTCAATCTGCCAAATAAATAAATTTTCATCTAAAAATGGCGCATGCAATTGAATTAAAACAGAAAAAATTGTGAAAAAAAAAAAAAATTTGAATAAAAATTCATTATATTGCGCAATAATTTAAGTGTGTATACTTGATCAGTCAAGTTTTGGTCTTCTCATTCTCACAAAATAATTTACTAGCTATTTTATTGCGCAATACTTAACCCGAATTGTGGGACATAAACAACCCAATGTACAGCAACAGAAATTCAAACCGTCTTTCAAAAATTATTAGAATATATAAAATAACATAACGGATCAAGAACCGAGGGAAAGTATTTTGATTAAAATTAATGCTTTATCGTTGAATTTTTTTACGGCTCATCATATGTTCAAGTGATTCCCTATTTTTAAATGATTAATGTGAAAAGAACACACAGTTTAACACCAAGCAATATCTTCGAATTGCACTTCACAAATAAATGTGGAAGGGAGGAAAAAAATATAAACGTGTGCTCTGGCGCATTTAAATGAATGATCATATATAAAATACCAAAATATAAACAATAATAATTTTGTGAAAGTGAACCAAACACTCATGATTATCACAGCAAATACAACGAGAAGAAATATATGAATACAATTGTTTATTTCAATTTTCCAAAACAAAAAGTTATTGCATAAATAATAATGTTTGTGTAATGAGTTATATTGTTATATACGCGTAGTTATATTGTTTAATACTTGAACTACCCAAGTATTTATACTTTCGACTATTTTGTGATATTTCGAACTCTAATACTAAACTTATAGGTCGATTCTGAGGTTAAAACTATTCAGAGTATCACAGCTAAGAGGCTTTTTGGTAAAGATTTTTTTAAAAAGATTCTCTTAATTGGTATTCTGTTGGTAGTACTTTTAAAATTTCTTTTAAAAACTCTCCAAATATAATTCAAAAAAATTCTAGACTTGTCAGTTTGGTGTTTTTGTTTTTTAAAAGATTAATGTGAATTGGATATCATTTTTATAAAGTAAGTAATTTGATAATTAGATGGAAAATATACGTCAAATACGTTCCTCCCGAACAACTACGGAGCAGCTTGAGACGTATTTATGCCGGAAAGAATACTCCAGAAAATGTTTTCCGGAGTATACTTTTAAACAACAAAATGTTTTATTTTATATCCACAAAATATAAATAAATAATTAATTTTTTCAATTTTATTATTAATATATGTACACATAAAAGTGACAGATTATTTATTTATTTGCAAATATATTCCACTATAAACGTAAACACAAACACACTTTACAACAAATGTTAAAGTTATGATGCTTATTACCACCTATTTGAGTACCTCTCAGTTAAGAGATTTTTTAAGAGAATGTCACAACTGAATGAGTACATGCAGAATCGCAAAATTGTCTTACCTAAGAGAAATATCTTAACTAATAGATATTTTCTAGTTAAAACCTCTGTGACTATACGCCAGAATCGCACAATTAGTTTCATTAAATAAGTATAAACGTTTCGACTTATGCGAAGTAAGCATATGCATTCTATAGCGATAAGTCAAAACTGGACAAAACTCAGTATAAAAAATTTGTTTGTGTATAAATATTTTCTTACCTATTTTAAAAATAAATTTGGCGGGAACAAATTAAGCGTTTTAATAATTATAAAAATTATATTTCAGTACGGCATTATATAAATAAAAATACAAAATAATTACATAATATACAAAAATACATAAAAAAAAATTGATAAGAAATTTGTATGTTTTGCATAGACTTCTTTATAACTATATTAGACAATCTTTGAGCTCGTCTAAAAATACCACTAGACATTTCTTTATTGAGATGGCTTTATTTATTAAGATGGCTTTGGTACTATAATATAGATTGTTATAAGAATACGTAAGAAGTATATATTTTTCAAATTATGTGGATTATCATAACATCACTGTTTATTAAAGATGAATCGTGAACTAAGCAATTTTTGATACACACCGAAAAAGTTTTATTTACATTTAATCACATGAAAACGTAAACACAAATTTAATTCACTTTAAATTTCAATCGAGCGTTTTATTTATACAATTTTATTTTTAATTATGTTTATTTATTTTATTTAAAAATGAAATAAACTTTTATTTATTTAATTCTCATTTATTGATTTTTGTTTATTTTTATGCTATGTACATTAAATTTATTTAAATAAATTTTGCTTTTGGTGCGCGTACATCATAAATATTCGCACGGCAGCGAGCGGGTGTAATCCTCTGAATATTTGTTTATAATGCAGTTTTAATTTGTAGTTCGTTTTATTATAGTGTAAAATTAATATAATTTTTTAATTCTTTTTGGAGGTAATTATTATGACGATTATTGTCTAGATCTAGAATAAAAATAATTTTGTACTATATTATGAATATTACTGGCCAAAATATATTGTAAAATTCATTGCTAAGTGGTATATTTTTTTCATGCTGCTCCGTTATGGCAATTCTGTTAAAAGTCCTTTAAATAAAAGTTTTGATGTAGAAACTAAGCTCGTTTTGAACTGGTTAATATATTATATATAAATATGGAGATAAGAGACGCCAAACACGTCGTGCGACAAAATCTACAAGATCTAAATTTTATGACGCACTTATCTGAACGTACCATACTTTGACTTCGCGACTATTCAGTTGTCATTCAATTCAAGTGTTGAGCTGTTTATGCCAAACAAAAGGACAAATAGATTTCCTGGAGAAATAAAAATAAAATATTGTGCTGTTCCTTGAATTGCGATTTAATTTTGGTTTGAGCATATTAAAACAAATCTTTTTTCTATATTTCTATTGACCACGGAAGTTCATGTTTTTAAAGTTCTGATACATAAAATTATCTATATATAAAAGTAAAATACCTCATATACATATGTATAACTCGTGCCACGGTCCACTCACATTTAAAATTTATAATAAACTAGCGGGACCCGGCGCGCTTCGCTGCACCCAAATACAAAAAGAAACTTAAATTTAATTTGATTTTGTTTTATTATAAAAACTTTAGTTTTATTTTGAAAAAAAAATTAATTTAATACAATGGTATGCACAACATTTTTAATTTTGTTTTGCGGTGCATAAATGAATAAATTTTTTGGTGCTCCCACTCTGGAAGATGCGACATATAATTGCCCATGAGAGAAGCACGGATCTTCCAAATTAACTCCACACACCTGCAGAGTTTGGCCTTGCGCTTTATTCACGGTTATAGCAAAAGATAATCGGACGGGAAATTGCAAGCGTTTGAAATCAAATGGCATGTCTGTTGGAATTAATGGAATGCGCGGTATCAACACATCTTCCCCTTTTGCTGTGCCAGTTAGTATTGTTGCTTCAATCAAATTTGGCATTAATTTTTTAACTGCAAGTCTTGTCCCATTGCAAAGCTTCGGTGAATTGAGGTTTCGAAGAAAAATGATTGATGAGCCAACTTTTAAATTCAAGCAATTCGGTGGCATACCAGGTGGTTCCAAAGAATTCAAGAATTCGACTGGATAATTGATTGCATCTTCTTCATTCATGGCAGTATCGATTGATTTATAAGTAACCACATCACCTGGCAACTTTTGTTGAATTATAAAATTTATTTCATTCACATTTACATTTTTTGGTGCCAAAATTGCGCGTTCTCTCAACCAATTATGATTTTTGTAATTTTGAATAATATTTGGAAAAACGCGATCAATCAATTCATTTTTTGATGGTAAAATGGTACAAAAATTATTAGGTAGCGTGATGAAACCCATTGACATCACTTGCAATTTTGCCCTCTCCAATCTTCAATAACTGTTTCGAAAACTCACGTACCGATGGATCATTTTGAAGACTAACACGCATATTTATATTAAGCGATAGCCTTTGTACATGTCTCCACAAAGAAGTCCTTTTCAAACATGCATTAATTTGATCGGCTGGAGTTGATCTCGGAATGACGGGCAGCGTTTGTCGAAAATCACCAGATAGCAATATTAATGCACCGCCAAACAGCTGTTGATTACAACGTAAATCCTGTAATGTCCGATTCAATGCTTCCAAATATTTTTTATGTGCCATTGGACATTCATCCCATAAAATGATTGATGTTTGTTGCAAAACTTTAGCCATTCCAGAATTTTTTGATATATTGCATACAGGAGTTTCAACGGTTTGCACATTTAATGGTAATTTCAAAGCTGAATGTGCGGTTCGGCCACCATCCAATAATGTAGCTGCAATACCGGATGAAGCAAGTGCCAATGCAATTTTTTGTTGAGAACGGATTGTTGCCAATATTGTGGAAATCAAAAATGTCTTTCCCGTTCCACCAGGAGCATCCAAAAAATATAGGCCACCGGTATTGCCTGTTACAGCTTGCATAATTGTATCATATGCATGTCTTTGTTGCAAATTTAATTGAGAAATATGTGTTTGAACAAACGCGTGTAGTAAACTGCAATTATATTGTTGTTCGCGTCGTAGTTCACGCTCAAATATGTCGTGCATTGGGCGATTTGATGCAACCATACCTAATTGAGCTAAAGCCTTATTTGTCATCATAAGACACATATCCTCAATCATAATCAATGCTTCATTAAACATTTCTGGTGTACGAATCAAATCACGGTTATTTCTTGCATGTTGAAGTAGAAGTAAAAAGTCTTCAGTCATACAATCTTTATACTTATTCCACAATTCAAGTGGATTTGCTGGAAAACATGTTGATATGATTATCGCAAACAACATACGTATTTGTTTTGGTGGAGCTGTAATTGCAGCATCATGAAGCGTAGCATCCCAATGGGTATCATCTTTAAGCAAATGCAATCGCTGGCATGCATCGCGATATGTTGCACACAATTCACCACCAACAGTTCGCAAATCTTGAAATGACGGTGGCCCACGTACGTTAACCAACAACAACCGCAAATAAAAACATTCAACATTATTTGGACTAACTGTGTAAATGCGTCCCAAAGTATCCGTTGAAAAAACACCGGAATAACCATCGACAGGTGTTCCTTGCTTGCGCCGTTGAAATTTTTTTGTTGATGCATTCCAAGTGAAGTACTGAGGCACTTCAGAATACAGTAATGTTCGTGCAAATTCATCCGATTCGCATAACTTGAAAAATGCTGTTAGTGTAGTTTCTGGCGACTGAACTGCTCTTTGTGCAGCATTTGCATCGGTAAAATAAACACGTTGGCCATTTTCAAGATGAACTGCCAAATGTACAACAACGGGATGCCTGTCATGGATGGGAAATGATAAAATTCGCCACACTGCTTCATTGGTGCTAATGTATCGCCCCATTTGATACTGCAAAATTTCATCAGTTCGATTTTCATCAGCCACTCCGAAAACTGCCATATCGCTGCCCTTATTGACATACTTGCAAATATATTTGATAGATTTAACTGAATTGCAATATTCGACATTGATGTGTGCATTGTAAATTTTTGACAATATTGGCGAATAAGGTACTATCCAACAATTATCAACTTCAAAGTCTTGGCCTCGGCTTTTAATAATGGTCGATTTACCATTATCTTGAGTTGATCGTCGTCGATACAATGGATATCCATCGCCACCATGAATGGTGTCAGCGATCAATTGTTTGGGAAACCGCTTTGAGCATTTGCCATCAACCATGCATGGTGAATTTGGATTTATTTCACCACACGGGCCGTGTATCATATTTTTCGTAACAACTGCGAATAATCCTGGATCGATGGTTTGATCAGGAATTTCGGCCGATATGACACTATCAATCATATCAGGTGTGATTTTTTGTACTAACCATATCAAAATGTGTGCGTGCGGCAAACCTCTTTTTTGCCACTCAATTGTATACATATAGCAGCGCACTTCTCCAAATACACGAAGTTTAACAATTAAATCCATTAATTTTTTTAATTTTTGGTTGAATACACGCGCTGTTATATCGTGACGATCGGTTGGTACTTGACCGTCAAACAAACAATCAGCCACATCAGTCCACTTTGGATTGCAAGTAAATGTAATAAATAAATCTGGTCTGCCGTAGTAACGAACATAAGACATCGCATCCTGCGTATACTCATGCATGTGACGTGGACTACCGATATATGATGATGGTAATATAGTGAAGCGGCCAATACCACTCACATTTACATCGTTCCTTATCGCATCACGTAAATGTATATATTCTTCCGATCTCAATCGGGCTTGATTGTGACGAATAAAATTCAATCGTTCAGTTTCGATTTTGGCATACATGTCAACAATATATTGATGACACAGTTGATTGCATCGCAAAATGTAATTGTCTTGTTGATCACGAATCATCAATCGATATGAATAAAAATTCATCGCACTAACTTTTTTGTTAGTTTCTTGACCTGCAAAGAATCAAAAATGTTCGATTAAGAAATTTGAAATATTACTCAAAGATTACAAAAGAAAATAATCAAAAATCATAATTTTTGTACCAGTTGTTGGATTTATCATTGGTATGTTGATATGATAAGCTTCAGCACCTCTCCAATATAAAATCGGATATTGCAATGCATCATAACAACGGTGTAGTTCGGAAATGCGTTTTAATTGCTCATTTCTTCGGAACAAAATAATATCCCTTGGCCGAGTTTGTTCACCAACTATTACGATTGCTACTTCATCAACAGTTGGAGCATTGAATCTCCGGGCATGTTCTCCGATTGGTGTTCTATCGGCACTGATAATAATTGTGTAGTCATCGGAGGGCATCCGATCCAGTGCAGTCTTAAACAAATCCACCAATGCATTATACTCATGGAAAAATCTTTGCAGACGAAGAACAATTTCTCTTCTTACATTCCGAGCAATTGCACAGCGTTGATCCAATTCCTGATCCTCATTACCAACGAAATATATTTGTAAAAACTGATGATCAGCATCTGGAAATGGTAACAATGCCCCGGCTCTATGATATATCTGGCCTTGAATCTGTAAAATTTGCGAAATATATGTACATGATGGATCGGAATTTATTCCATTAGCTGTAATCACCTTGAAAGTCTGCATAAATCCATCTCTTATAATATTCGTAGCTCCAAAAGATGTCATTTGGAAGCATGAATTGTATTTTCGAATATTTGATAGGAAATGCTTCGACTCCGGTGAATTATCATAGATCGACGAATGTAAAAGGATCTGGTGGTGGTTCCAATACTGGCAGTTTCACTTTCCCGCCAGCACAGCACATGCCAGGAATTTCGTTAAGATATTTCAATGCTTTGCAATGCACACATTGTACATTCATGTGGCCAATATAAGCATGCATACTGTAATCAGCGGTGCTGTCATAGTTAAAAGCCGCACGTTCCATTTGTCGTATGGTTCGAATTGAAGTGCGTCTCCGCCGATTTACAGGCTCTTGGTTATCAGGAGATGTGCTTCGCTCTGCTTGCTGGTCAATGCTTTCCTGACGCTGCTCTGCAGTATGTGTTCGTCTATGTGCTGATACGGAATTCGTGCGACGGGTACGTCTCCCAAGATTTGATCGCTTTCTTCCAGGCATATTAATAAGCAAATCTAAACATATTATAATTGTAATGCATTTGTATTAATGTGTAGTAAAAGTTATCAAAGCCAATGTTCAGTGTTCAAAGCAAAGGTTCACACACACACACACACACGTGGTTTTTAGGTGGTAGGAATTTGCCACTGTTGCTGTGGTGTTTGTCCCACCGATGCATCGTCTTTCGAAGATTTTCCACACGTTACCCAACCCCACAAAAACAAAAAAAAAAACACACACACACACACACGCATACGCACACACACACACACATACGCACACGCACACGCACACACACACACACACACCACATAACCTTAATCGTCTGGAAAATACGAAAAAAAAACAACACTCACCGGCAAATGTAAATTGTTCAATCAGAAATGAGCACGGCAAACTGAAATTCACTATAATCGATGAAAATTTACTGGAAATGTACAAAAAAAATAGAATTAAAAATCACTTCGAATCAGTTTTCAGTTGCGATGAACTTACCTTGCCTTGCGTAGTACTTACCAAAATGTGTGAGAACACTGGATGGCCAACAATATGGTTGGTTGAATTTTACGCAGTTTTGTAAATTAAAGACACGTTATTTTCTTGTTGGACTGTGACTTTATTGAAATTTTGTTGAATTTGCATCAAAAATAAAGGTACAAAAACAAACTTGGAAATACCAATGGAAAATTATCAAAATTATTAAATGATTCACCAAACACGATGAATGCCAATAATTGATTTTGATTGAAAATAATTGATTTTTGTTATTTCGATTTTTTTATGTCAAAACAAAAATATTCTGTGATAAACGGTTAAATTTAAATTATGTCGCTGATTTTTTTATCTACTTGTTCGCATTTAGTAAATTTTTAGTAATTTTTTCATCCGTAACACAGAAGGCATTATTTACAAAAATCAATTGAAATCATATACATAATTGATTTATTAAAAATCTTTAACAACTCACGAGCGGCTCGACTGATTTAGACCACACTTCACATTAACCATCTACACATAAATACAAACGTTTTTGCGTGATGCGGTTATAATGAATTGTAACAATATTTTATATATATATATAGATTTGCCAATTTCCTACGACTTTAAGTACCCTCTCTCTCTTTCATGACATGTAGATGTAGGTATAACATTATTAAATTTATTTGTATGTTCAGTTAATCAATAAGGAACACTCATCTATAGATTCTATAGAATATAGAGAATAAACTGTAGACAAATATAGTTTAATCCTTATTAAACAAAACTAGTGGGTACGTACAGTTTTAGTTTATGTAATTTTATTACATAAATTTGTAGTGGTTGTGTTGAAGAGCGTCGTTGAGGTTATTTATTTTATTTATAAACATATTTTATTTATATTTTAATTAATAAATTTTACTTATTATTAGTATTTTAGGTAACTTATAAGCTAATATTTGAGCAGTCAGTTAGGTATTAATTAATTAATTAGTTTAGTATGCAGAATATACCCCCTTGAAGTTATCCCAGGATTTCGTCCCATGATTTTTTAAAAATACCTCTGGCAACACTAGCGTAAATAATCCATCCCAGACTTTTTAAAAATACATATAAAATTTGTACAGTTGTTTATTCCAGGATTTTTTACATATATACTATCCCACACTTTTTCGTCTACAAAAAAAATATGTATGTATACAGTTAGTACCAAAATATTTATCCCAGACTTTTTTAATATGTAAAATTGATTTGGTGGAATATAAATTGTTATGTGCAAGTCTTTTTAAGGACGGCTAATTTCTCTTTCCGATAAGAACCTGTTAGCAACCAATACGCCAGCTTTAATAATTTTGTGACAGTTGGAATTTCTGCCATATAAATACATGTGGCGCGTTGGCCAACTTTTCAAAGTAAAGCAAAATCGAAAAAAATTCGTATGGCTAAGCTTTTATAGGGTCGGTTTTTTTCTCATATTGATTGAGTTGGAGACCTTGCTAGCCACCACTGTGCCAGCGTTGATATTTTTTTGACCGTTGGAATATATTAATATTAATAAATGTGGCGCCTTTGCCAACTTTTCAAAGTAAAGCAAAATCGAAAAAAAAATCGTATGGCCAAGCTTTTATAGGGTCGGGTTTTTTCTCATATCGATTGAGTTTGAGACCTTGCTGGTCACCACTGTGCCAGCGTTGATATTTGTTTGACCGTTGGAATTTCCGCAATATTAATAAATGTGGCGCCTTTGCCAACTTTTCAAAGTAAAGCAAAATCGAAAAAAAATCGTATAGAGAAGCTTTTATAAGGTCGGTTTTTTTCTCATATTGATAGAGTTTGAGACCTTGCTAGCCACCACTGTGCCAGCGTTGATATTTTTTTGACCGTTGGAATTTCCGCAATATAAATAAATGTCGCTCATTTGCAACTATTAATATTTACAATTTTTTTTAACCAAAAAAAATCAAACATTACGATTGGTTATGGTTTTTTTAAAAGTTGAACGACTCAAAAACAACACGACCATCCCCATTATGTCGAGCCCAACAATGTACAAAACACTTATTAAGCTATTCATCATATGTTTTATTGTTTCATGTCTCGAAAAGAAAACTTTACAAATAAACGATAAATGTAGTAATTAACGGTAAAATACGTCATAAATAAATAATCATTCATTAATTTCTGCTTTTAAGAGGATAAAAATGTTTTTTAATTAATTACTGCATTTGGTTTAATAATTTTTTTCAATTAATCTAATGTATACGTTAGTTAATGAATGTTTTCAAATAAAAAAATCCATCAGCCAATCCTCTTAAAAATCCATGTACATATATGCAAGGATAATTCGAATTTAATATTAAAATAGAATAATGCAGTAAATCCATTTTCACACGCATGAACGTATATATTATAATTATAAGGTATTAATCGTTTAGCTTAATTCATTTAAATGTTAGTTGTATTATTGAAAGAATTTTTTCCATACGTACGGATTGCATATCTCTGTAGCATACAGATGTATACATGGTAAGTATGTAATATTTGCTAAAGAAACTATTTATAAGGAGGAAGATTATTGATGAAGATGGTTTCTGCGTCTAAGCTGATCAAAAAATATATAAGGTGCGTTTTGTTTCACTCAAATACATCAATTTTTTGATAACTCTTGTAACAGAAAGTAATAGTTAACATGAGATAAAGTTACGTCCGCAGGGACTGTACATAGCATTTTCACTAAATTGCCAATGTCGACATCAATATAATATTTTCAACTTAATAATAATACAATAAGTTATACTAATCCAACGTGAAAAGTGAAAGTAGGGCGCTGACGGATGAGTACGCGAGATGGCTTTTTACATTTGAGAGAAGAATCATGCGTATGATTTACGGCCCAAAACGCGAAATAGATGGTACATATCGAGCTGTACAATATCGAGATCAGAGATCTGATGAATATCCCCGATATTGTACATGAAGTAAGATTTTCAGCGAGTACGCTGGCTCGGTCATGTTCTGCGTGCTGATCCGGAAGGATTTGTGCAGCGATCTCTGAAAGGAGAGCCACCATATGGGTAGGCGTTGAGGCTGTTGCGGGTGACGATGGCTCCACGATGTAGAGAACGACTTGGCCTCTTCACATTGTCTTAGACAGTATGAAGACCATGCTCAGGATCGAAACCGTTGGAGTCAAATAGTTGACTCAGTAAGGGGCCAGTAATGGCCTTTAAAAACTGATTATTATTTATATTTTCAATTAATGCTTATCATCAAAATAAATAAAACATATGTACACTAGCCCAAAATTTAGATGAAATAAACA
Source organism: Tipula unca (assembly GCA_951394425.1). Classification (NCBI taxonomy): domain Eukaryota; kingdom Metazoa; phylum Arthropoda; class Insecta; order Diptera; family Tipulidae; genus Tipula; species Tipula unca. Next base: position 108,348,415 of record OX596381.1, read on the forward strand.
GTATCGCATTTCACTGGTGTGACAGGAAATGCTCTACTATATATATTTTTGATTATTATAATAAAGTTCATACTGTTAACACTATAAATAAATACTGCTTCTCAAAATAAATTTGTTATAAAGAATAAATTATTTTATTATATTAATCCGCGACTGCTAAATAAAGAACCTAACGTATATATAGTGAAATAATGCATGAACATAGCCAAAATCACATCAAATACATTTATTTAAATTGATTAAACAATTAAAAATTACAATATTTCGTATTGTGCCCTTTGGATCTAATAATACTCTGTAAACTCTTAATCAAGAAACAATTTTCTTCTTTAGTTTAGGGCAAATTTTCTGCTATTATATACCAAAATATCTCATTTCAAATGCTCTCTATTGCTCATTTGGTGTTCTCAGGTCTTCACTTAAGGCTTTTTGACATTTTCTTAAACGTTGCTGATTCATCCTTCATATCCGTTTTATGTAAAATATTATATATTATCCGAGGATTTGTCGTCAGCTTTTCTCATTGAAAAAGATTGGCAGCTAATGTTGGAGTACTAAGCTTTGGACATTTTTGTATTTGTGGACTTGCTTATCGGAAGCACATGCGGTGCCGACGTTTCGAAACCATATTCTAAAATTTGATTATCTGGAAGTTATAAAGTATTCCTTAAAACTTATTAAAGAATGGTTATTGTTCAAATCATGTTTGCCATACCCTTCCCAATCACCTCAATTTAACGACATCATTAGTTTATGAAATTATTTGGTACCAAAGGTACGAGAAAGCCAATAATCAGCCTAAACGCTTAAGTAGTGTAGGAATTGCAGAAACTTACCTCGAAACTAACTCAGAGGTCAGGTTTCTCAATTGCAAAGAATGCGCAAACTTGCAATATATTGTTTAATGCTGAATGCCGCGACACAATACCAGATATTATTTATTAATCGTTTAATCATAATAATCCATTACATTCTTTCTATCGTTTATTCTTTCTACTCATTTATTATGTTATAGCATAATTTTATTAATTAAAAACATTTATTTGGAAAAACTGATCCCAAAAATTAATAATTATTAAGAAATAACCAGACGTGCACTAAATTAAATAAAATTACTTAATTTTAATACCCCAACATTTTTATACAACTCCAATTATTTTGTAGTAAAATGAACAAAAATAGATAAAAAGGTTTTTCTAGATACGATAAAACAATTTCATATCATCTCCTAATTATAGTATAAAAATGAGTTTAGCTTTTACTTTTGCTTGTTAATATTTTTTGCATCGTAAAACTACGCATTATAATAATTGGATTAAATTGTTTGTAATTGATATAGTATCTGAATTATAATTATACACGTAAATTTGTATAACTCGTTAAACTAGCAGTTTGCAGATCGTTACATTCCAATACAATTAGTGCGATTCTATATAAATGTTGTAATTTTTTTTTCTTCTATATGTTATAACTTCCATGAAAAGTTCATTTATTGTCTCAAGGCGTTGCCACATGACAAAAATATCGGCGAAAGCCTGGGACCGATTTTTTCATTTATGATTAAACGATTGCATATTTTTGGCTTAAATTATTCATAAAATATATGAAATAACTACAATTAGTAAATAAAATCATAAATTTATAATAATATAACAATTTTAATTGAATAATAACAGTTTTTCTATTTTGTCGGTCCGACAACCGATTTTTTACTTAAATGATATAAATTTTGTCGGTTCCGAACGATTTGATGCGTCACCGATATTTATTTTCATTGTGAGTATAACCTCACTTCGGTGATAATTAGGTTTTGTTTACAAACGTAGCTGTTAATCTGTACAATATATTCAAAATTAAAAATGAATATGGTAATAATTTGATAAATTATATAAACTAAATGTCAAAAACTCATGACAAAAAAAAACAAACAAACAAAAAATTTTGTTTCATTTTTGAATGCGGATTAGGTATATTTTAATATTGCTTGCTTTCTGTATTCGCATTTATAAAGCTTTCTGTGTGTTACAAAACTGTGGATAGACAAAATCTTCAATTGTAATCGATTTTGGATACGAACCCAAAATGGACTATCAATTGAAGATTGTTACTATGAGCACAGCTCTATATGAGTACATGTTGGTTTATCGATGCACAATGGATTTATGAGAAGTCGCGGTAAGTAACCCGGGCACTACTGCCCAATTTTTGAATTAAGAAATCACGCTGGCTTTTGGATATACAGTAAATGCTCGATTTGTGCAACACATTAAAAATCAAGCCAATTGCAACGAGCGAACATGGCGCATCTATCGAACTAATGTAAAAAACGTCATTTAAAGTTCTCCATTTAGCAGAAATGCTAGAATAATAAGATATCTTTATGTGCTAAATAGTAAATACAATTTTGAAAATTATTAGACAATATATTATAAGTACTCGTATGTACAAAATTTATATTCATGCAAATCCATATTAAAAAACAAACAAATGAAACGGAAAAGTAGCTTTATTCAATATAGAATTCATCACAAATTTCAAGTAAAACTGAAACAAAACACATTAAAATTACGTATGTAAATAAAAAAATCTGTACATTTGTCTATATGAACCTGAGCATATACTAAAATTGTTAAAAGTAATTTCACGATTTTCTAAAAAAAAATCGGAAATGCTGGTTTGCTTTAAGCAATCGTTCCGATTTAGTAAAGCACTTTCTCTTAAATTATGAAGAATTATATAGTCTTCCATATTCCATTGCAATTTCATTTTGTTGGGCCCACTGAAGCTTTTTATTGCATCCTCCAGTTTGATATACGGATTAGCATTGGTTGATGATGAACTGGGTAACGGATGTGCAAAATTAAATTCATTGATCCAATCGTTGACTTCCTGTGTCGAGTACTCATCCTTGTGTGGCAATTGTGCCAATACTAATTGAATAGTTTCCACTTCTAGCCTAGAACGCTGTAAATTATTACGTAGTTCACTTAGTGGTGCATCGTCCTCAGAATCCCACATATCCGATCTTTAATTGAATTTTAGGACATTCCAGCTGTTTCTAATTGATATTTGCTTAAGGCTATTCCAAGCATTTACCAAAATCATCACAGTATTTTTCAGGTTGAATTTCTTAATTGCCGATTGCATATTGTTCTCACCACCTGTTACGGTATGCGCCAATAGACTCTTTATCATTTGTTTTGATATTATTTATGATGTTTTGGCCCATTGGTTGGAGAAGCGCAGTACAATTCGGTGGAAACTTTATTAATGTTAAGCTTAATCCGTCGATTAATAAATTGGAAACACTTAAACACAAACAGGAGTCACGAGTCAGAAAATTGAGAGATGGTAATACATACAATACATATATATGAATGTAAATTTTTACACCTAGATTTATTATATAGATATTCATTTAACAGCGTTCTCTAAACCTTTTCAGTACTTTTTCGGCTAGTAAAAACAAAATGTTGCAATTATCGAACTCAAAAAAATAAAAATGTTGCAATTACCAAAATTTTAGGTATCTTTTCTTGATTTGCACTTATCGAAATTTGGGAGAAGCAAATGTTGCACAAATCGAGCATTAACTGTATTCGTCCATTTATAAAATGTTGGTGAGCGTACTCCGATATAATTTCATACAAATTGTGAAATCGATCAAACTATAGGCCAATGAAAAATCAGCCTTTTTAAAATAAAATTAAAATACATACGTATAGTCCTATTCAGATCTTAAAAAAATTTTTTTTTAATTGTTCTGCGCAGCTTTCAGTGATGTAGAAAAAAAAATTATAAAAATTTTGATGGGTCGCATTTATCTTAGGTAACAAACCTAAATAAAATGATAAATATCCAATAAAAAGAATTATATTTCAGTTTTAATACACAAAATATTCAAAATGATTATGTATTTATGTTATTACAATTATATTTCAAGTGAAAATTAATAGGTCAAAAAAAAATTGCACGCCTTTTGAAAACAATGTCAACATTTAATTTTGGTACGCACTAAGGAGAATAAATGACCAAATGATATTCGTATCGAACAAAACCACAACAACATAAAAAGCAAAATCGGTTTTCAATTTAATTCTTAGTTTATCGAATTAAATATTAATTTCAAAAGTGTCAGTGATTATAAGTTAAATTATAAAAACATTTTGTGATTAAAAACGTTCCTTTTCTATTTAAATACAAATACAATATAAAAATGTAAACAATAAACATGAATTATTGTACTTAATACATCACTGTGTATCCGCCATATTCTATCTGCGCATTATCTGTCAGAATTCCAGCGAGATTTGAAAACTACTATACATATTGCAAGGGGAAAAATATAAAAGTTTAGTAATTTTTTTCGACTCATTTTTCGCTGGAATTGTGCAAACAAAAGTTGTAAAATACGTCTGGTAAAATTGCAACAGAGGGTCCCACAATCGCAAATTTCAGATGTCATGTGTCAATACCATCCGTCACTAGACCAAATTAAAATTTTCAGACAGATCTGTCATTTAGTTCAGTTTTGACAGCCATTGAAAACAGACACCATTGTTTTTTTGCAAACATGCGGAAAAAGTGAATTTCGTGTCTCATTAAACATTATTTTTTGCGTGGAAAAACCATTACGCAAACCAAAACGAAGCTTGATAAATATTATGGGGACTCTTCACCATCGATTAAAATGATTGACAAGTGGTTTACTGATTTTCGTTGTAGTCGTACAAGCACAACTGGTTCCGAACGTTCAGGACGCCCAAATGAAGTCACCACACCAAAAATACTTGACAAAATATTTGACACGGTATTGCAAGACCGCAGTGTGAACGTGCGCGATATAGATGAGATAGTAGGCAACATTTGAATACGAAAAGGCTCTCCGTGCGTTGGGTGCCGCGTTCCCCTACAATCGACCAAAAACGCACACGTATGAATGACAACTTCAGAGGCAGGTTTGGCGATGTTCAAGCGAAATAAAAAGGAGTTTTTGCGTCGTTTCATAACTGTGGATGAAACATGGATCCATCATCATTAAGAACAGTCTAAACAGTGAATTTCTATTGGCGAATCTGCGCCGAAGAAGGCTAAGGCGGTTTTATCGGGCAACACGGTCATGGCCACAGTTTTTTGGGATGTACGCGGCATTATCCATATCGATTACCTTCAAAAGGAAAGCAGAGCAACGGCGAATATTACTGCCTAATTACTGCCTAACTTACCTAACTTACTGCCTAATTACTGCCTAACTTATTGGACCGTTTCAACGACGTTTCGAAAGAAAAACACCCGCATTTGGCGAGGAAAAAAGTTCTCTTCTATCAAGACAATGCACGGGTGCATACGTGTGGAGTTGCCATGGTCAATCCATGAATTACACTCCGAATTGCTTCCACATCCGCTTATTCTCCAGACTTAGCCCCCTGCGAATATTTCCTGTTTCCCAAATGGCTCGGCGGAAAGAGATTCGGCTCTAATGAAGAGATCATCGATGCAACAAACGCCTATTTTGAAGGGTTGAAGGTAAAAAAATTCGTAAAAATTTAAAATTATCAATATATTTACTCGTATTAAATTTGGTGATGTACGTACATAGAAAACGTAGAAAAAGAAATTTTGTTAAATTTTGACTGTCTTTGTAATAATCTTTTGATTCAATTCATTACAAAAATATCAAAAAATTTAATTTCCTATTTTCTTAGCTTTTAAAAATTAAAATTGAAAATTACATTACGCATGACACAGAAAACAGAATCTTATTTCGTAATAACGAATTCTAGATTTTAAAAACAATAGACAGATTTTAAAAACAAATTAGTTATGGATGATAAAAAAAATCGCCTCACCAAAATCTTTTATACTAACAATTTGTTCAGAGTTCATACCAATCATCCCTCGTTAGCAGCTCTAGTTAGCTATGTAGTGTAGAGTGAAATATTTTTTTAAATCTAATTTTGATTTGCAATCGAATAGAAAATTACAGTTTGCTGTTTAATAAATTGAGTTTACATATAAAAATGGCGCGTTAAATTTAATTTTTAATATGGAAAAATTGCATGCTGCACATAGCTATCCGAAGCAGTTATCAAGGCCGAATAAAAAAAACCATAACTTGCTTTAAAAAACAAAAACTAAAGTGGTAACCACGGATGACATAAAAAAAATTAGGAAAATAACGTAAAAAAAAATAAGAATGCGATAAATGGCATTTCTGTGTATTCGCCCATGGAAAAAATAACGTAACGTAAAAATCCAACGAAACCTCGTTAAATTTCATCTGTCACATAAAAAAAATTAGGAATGCGAAATTTTTCGCCCAAATATAAGAAAAAATAAGAGAGATGGCAAAACAGATGTTTTATTTGATATTTTAAGGAAAACAAAAGGGAATAATATTTTCATGCGGTGGTAGCCATTTTAATATATATTTCTATCTTATGATTATTTTTTTCATACATATGTATATATTTAATTATATTTCTATTCAATTGTTAATCGAATATAAATAATTTTTTAAAATTGTACGAATAATTTTTATTAAGTGTAAATAAAATATTGGAATAAATAAAATATTGGAAATTTTATTGTTCTGCTGTTACAATTTGATTAGATTTCATCATAGTTTAAGAAATTATTTATTAAAATTTGATTTTAAGGAAATAATAGGACATAGTTAACAATATATATATATATATATATATATATATATATATATATATATATATATATATATATATATATATATATATATATATATATATATATATATATATATATATATATATATATATATATAGGTTAACTATACGTTTAATTCGAAATCTAAACTGATTTAATTGAAAAATTAATGTTCTATTCGAAATACTCATGTGATACACAAATAATGAATAGTTATGCAATAATAAAAAATGTAAACAAAACAAACGCTGTCACATAAGAATTATTATGTTTCTATGGTTTGAATGTCAAAAAAAAAAAATTGGTTTCGATAAAATTCTTATTTTTTTTTATGTTCATATTTTTTCTATGGTTGACTCTTAATTTTAGCATCAAATTACGCCCAACATTCACAATGTGTTCATGATATGACAAATTTGAGCATTTTACGGTTTTGGAACAATTGAATACATCATGTTGTCGATATGAAAAATGCAACTCCAGCTGGGGTGGTATGTTGTCACATCACTTTTTTCGATATTCGATAAACGTTTTTGTTTCTCTTTTCAAGAACAAACCTGTACGCCATTTCGTTTATTCAATTACGCTGTGTCTATTGCGTTCTCAGCCTATTAGAATAAATTTGCACGCTATCCCTTTTTCTTCATTCGATAGCTATCAAAAATTAAAAAAATGGTGATATTTTATCGAATACATGTATAGAAATAGAAACGAGCAGACCATGAATACAATATGAATTGTGGAATTGCATACGAAATAGCATATCATTTTGTTCTTTGAAAAAGAGACACAAATGTCTATCGAATATCGAAGAAAGTGATGTTACAACGTTACACCCTGCAGAATACGATGTAAATGATAAAAATGTAGAATTTGTTAATGTTGGTCTTTAAATAAAAGCTGTTTCAAACAGTTCTATGTGAAATCTTAGTATGTATTAGATATACTCGTATATAAATATATATCTGTGAAATATATTTATTTTTATTTTCAATATATGCTGGTAAGTAAATTATCCAAAGATATTTTTGAAAATCGTTTTATATTGTACCCACACAATTGAAACGTTTAGTCAATAAAGTGATATAAAGTTTTATTTTTATAGGTTTCATAAATTGTTCTGCGAGTTATTGTATTCTAAATCAATACGGGTTCATGATTTCAGACACTTGGATTTCAATGTTTAATTTAAAACGGAAATCATGTCACGATTATTGTCATATAGAAAAAAAAAACAAATGACACTTCAACATAAGAGCAAAGAGAATAGATACTATGTATCTATTCTCTTTGATAAGAGTATTAACAATAAAATTATCTACGTTATTTATATGTGCGAAAATATTTCTCATACATGATTTTTGTTAATCGATTCATTAATTTTTTTTAAAATAATCATATCAAAAATATAGTTTTATATGGAGTGGTTAAAGCTGCGACGTTTGGATCGGGAAGTACCGGGTTCGAATCCCAATAGGGGCGAGATGAAAATGATTCTTCATCATTTATTTCGATCGGGATGATGATGAACACATCTATGATTCTCTGTTGAGACAGGCTGGCATGGAGTTATACAAGGTGTAGATGGTTAAAAAATTCGGACCTGTGGCCGTCCTCGATTTAGGTGGCAACGGCGTAAGGCAAGGAAGCAAAAATAAGCAAACTGCGAAAGAGCCGGGAACGCCTGGAGCCCCATAACAAAGTAGAGAATAAAACAAAAATAAATAAATAAAGTTGGAATAGTCTGTGGCTGTAATGGTCTATGTAATCACATTGACAAGATTTGGTTCTATTGTATAAGCCCACAAATCTTGGGCGTTTGATTTAATGTTTGAGAACGCCTTTTCGATTAGATTGAATATCGGGGTCATCGGGAGTAAGGCGGAAGAAACTATGGGATGTGGTTTTAGGATGTTTCAATCAGCTACTTTATTTCTAACGTTTTATGAATCGGGGCATTCATTATGAAATAATAATTGTTGCCCATGCAAATTTCAAATTAATTCTGAGACTAGACCGCTAGCATTGCAAGTAGAATTTGATATTAGTTTATTATGGATAATACACTGATTAGTTAAACACGCTATACGTAATTTATGCTGAAACGTAATGTATATGCTGAAACGTGTAACGTAATTTATGCTGAAATTTTGTAATATTTATTAAACAGCATTATGAAAATTATGGTTAATTACTTGAAAACTGAGTAGCATATTTTTTCCACTCCATTTCAACACTAGCCAATTTCAATGTAACCGTTAGTTTACTTAGGTCGTTTTGCATACTTGAGACGCTTAGTGGTAATTCTTGTTCTTCAAGGTTTTGTTGGGCAACGTATAAACAGGGTTAGTTTCAACTATCCGTTCAATTTTGGCTAACATTTCTGCGATTAGATTTGGCGGTCGATTTGCTCCTTTCTTTTTTACTAATAAATCTCAACCGTTTTTTTCGTAACAACTAAGCATGGCACTGGGGGGCTATTATGAAACTTATCCGAGTTTCTGAAAATGGAAAATTCATGCTATACATATTTACACATTTGTTTTCACTATTAGTAAATTTTTCATAATTCAGTTTTATACTTAAAAATTACATATCATAATTTAAAAACGTTCTTAATCGTAATTTTACTATATGTATATTATTATTTTGTAAATAAAATTGACTAAAATACGGAAATTATCAATGTCAGCAAAATTGTACAAGACTGATTACAGTTATTTAGAAATACATTTTTTTTGCTTTAAAACACATCAATTAAGGTTACATACAAACGTTATAATTAACCGAATGAATAGTTGGTTGTTTATTACATTACGTCGTGGTCGATGTTGAACATATGTCTGTTTATTTTTTTAAAGCTTTATTATTAACGTAATATATTCATTTTATATAAGTACGAGTATATGTTTATCGGTATATCTCGTTTTATTAATAAGCATGCAGTATATGAGATGAGATGAATTTGTAATAAAGTAACAATCATTTTCAAATTAAAACAAAATAATATTCTATTCCAGCAAAATTTAGAAGTAGTTAATGCGAATTTATGATGGCGGAATTCAGTCAATTAAATCCACATAACAGAAAATAGATAACAAAAAAGTTGACATACAAACCACATATTTAAACGGCGTAAGCCGTAAATTTAAATTTTCGATCTATGTACAGGTACTACAAAAAAAGCTGAGATTAATTATCATTCATTTTTCAATAATGATACTCTGACTCTCGCAGAGAAGTCAAATCTCCGCAGTCTGTATTAGAGGTAACTCTAAAATAGTAACTTTAGCGTATTTTGGTGGATTATACACGCTTACTACTGTTAGTTTATATTTTTCAGTTTTGATGTTTACTAATGTAGCTTGTATTTCTTCTGTTGCATACGCTGACTTTTCATTGTGAAATATGTTTTCTATAATTATAACGGCATTCCCACCTTTAGCCGAGTTTTCAGGGTGAATAGTGTGGTACACTTTGTAGCCTCTAAACCTAATTGACATACATTTTTAATTTTTTTCTTCAATTTTACTTTTGAAGGTTATCATTTTGGTAATTAAATGACATTTCGTAAGCGTCAATTTATAATAAGTTTTAATTATTTTTGTTTCATGAAATTTTTCTTGTAGTTTCCATTGTATTATGACAACCAATTTTTTCAATTAACAATCGCTAAATATTGCTTTGAATTTGTTTTTAAAACTAATTTTCAAAACTACTACCAGTCAAAAAAAAAAATTAACTCAAAAAAAAGTTATTCTGTTGAGATAAATTAACTCCGAACGGATTAGAGTTAAATTGTTCTCAACAAAATACACCTCTTCTTGATTGTTCGTCGATTTAAATTTTTGTTTGCTCATGTTTTTGTCTTGGATTGTTTGTAATTCTTTGGATTCCATGCATTTCCCCTGTAACTTGCTGGGTGAGCTTCTCCACAGTGTAAACAAAATCAGGTGCTTCATTTTCTGTTTTCAAACATTCGTCTGTGCTTTACAGCACATTTTACGCATCTAGGTCGTTTAGAACAAAATCGTTGTGTATGTCCATAAACTTGACATTTTTTGCACTGCAGTATCAGTTTATATTTTTTTAATGGATGAACTTCTATTTTAAAACCCAAGATATTTTTGATTTCAAAGATGTTGCTAGTATCTTCATCTGTTTCGGAAGTTAACGTAAACAAATTGAATGGCATTTTTGTTTTCCAGTTTAATAACTGCTTCGGTGATTTTGAATCCTCTTTGTTTTAAGTAGTTCGTAACACTTTCTGGCTTGCAATAATGATACAGATTTTTGAACGTTACTATACTTATTTGTTTATCTTCATATGTGTGCCATACAAAAGTGCCATACCTAACATTCTAGTTATTTCTCTATATTTGTATCGGTCTTTAACGTTTAGTTTGACTGAGTCACTACATATTTAGCAGCAACATTTGGAAACTATCTTGTTGAATCCATGTTGCTAATATAATTATTCAAATTCCTTCAATAATTATTAGTTGTGGAGCAGGTTGCTCCGTAATTTTTAGTTGATCTTGGTTTTCCGCTTTATTTGTATTTGTATTGGGTAGTGTAAGAGTATTTATTATCCTTCTTTTTTAGACCTCACCCTTATCTACTCGGTTACTTTAGGTAATTGCTCTTCGTCCGTACAGTAAATCTTAGTAACCTACAGAAATAGGATCGAGAATGTGCAAAGAACGGCCTGTATGCTTATAAGCGGGGCGCTGAGGACAACACCAACACGTTCCTTAGAGGTTATGTTCCACCTTCTCCCTGTCACCAACTATCAGCCGTACCTCAGTGGAAATGTCTTCAGAAAGGACACTCGAGGAAGGAACTCGAATCTAGACCACGTTACACCAATATTATACTTCGAGAAAGGGTTCCGAACCACGTATCCTTCAAGAGGATCTTGGAGGAGAGGGTCGCTATCGAGAACGGAAGCATCACAGTTCTTTATGGATGGCTCCAAGCTACACGGTAAAGTAAAAGCAGGAGTCTTCTGTGATAAATTGGAATTAGATAGAGTTCATCTTCCTGATTAATGCAGCGTGTACCAAGCAGAGGTGATAGCGATTGAGGAGATCTTGAATAGGTTGAGATATAATGTGGTATTCTCGATTGATATCGCAATTAATGTGGTCAATCAGGCAGCAATCAAGTCGCTGGAGTCAGTGTTTCTGACATCAAGAGTGGCGTTGGGTTGCCACTTGTCTCTAAATGAGATGAGTAAGCATTTCAACATAGTTGGGGTCCCTAGGCATGGTACAACTCTCCAACTGCTACCGCAAAGGGCAAATTTGCGGAGGCCTACTACGGCGCTGAAGACAGCGCTTAAAAAGAAGCAGTAGCTTCAGCGAACAAATGATTTTTTTTCAGCGAGCAAATGATTTTTGCAGAAACTGTATGAACGAGGAGGAAGAAGAGACTTTAGTCCACTTCCTATACTCATCTCCGACTTTAGCACACAGAAGGTATAAACATATGGGTAGGTTCTTAATAGACAGCCACTCTGATCTCGAAAACTGTAAAGTGCCAGATATATCATGAGTAGCACTAACTGGTTCAAATAAAGGTAATAGGGAAGTAAGATCCTGTGGTATCAAAGAACCCTCACCGAACTAAGTGTGCCGTAGCTACCACTCTAACCTAGCCTAACCCTAGTAAAAAGCCTAAATACTAATGGCTTTTACTTAAGAAATTAGTAGATGTACTTGAGTTTTTAACTTTTCAATACCGTTTTTCAAAAGCTATATGAAAAATAACTCAAAGTTTCCTTGTAAAACGAAAAGTCTATATACGTAGGTAAAACCCGTCGTTTTTTGATTAAAATTCGGAATGATAACCTTTTCTGTATAGTAATAATATTTAGTGGGTTTGCTAGGTAGTCATATTTTGAACGGTACACTAAAAAATTAGAAGATAAAAAATAATAAAATGTTTTGTTAAAAAATAATAAAACCATACTATTTACGTCGTTGTTTACGGATTTCAGTGGATATACGCTCGTCATAGCTATATAACTGGTATACAATGCAAGTTTACCGTACTTTAAATTATTTTCTTCTAAGTTTAACCTTCTAAAACACGTTTTGTTGGTTTTAAAATATCGTCGCAGTTAAACACTTGTAGAATTTATTTTCAACTTTTTCTATACATTAATTTTATTTCAAATAAAGCCCATCTGGTAATTTTTATATTTGGTTGGGCTTGAAAATCTGTGGTTAGTTCCATCATTTTTTTTAATTGGACAGTATATTTTCGTTAAATTTTTCTTTCGACTATAGGGTTACCTACCAAACCTCGTATCTTAGCGTTTTTGCATGTTTTAAATGATGTTTATTTATTTCGTCGTTGATATTCCATCCTTAAATCCCGATAAAGATACTAATTTCTTACATACCAGGGTCCATTAACAATACTCAGATGAACTTTGTTTTGGAGTGGCTGAATTATTTTGACATTTGTCTTCTTAGTACAGCAATAGCCGTATATCTAGGTTATGTGTAGGTTTAAAAATTTGCCGATGGAAGAGCAGTTTATTGTATATGGTTAGCTCTGTATTTCGCCCAATAAAACATTAAATTTTTCTGGACATAAACTTAATTTGTTTCTTTTTCTTTTTCACGTGCTCTTTCCACCTTAGCATAGCAAAAAGAGTTTTGCCTAAATTTTAGACTTTTTATGGAATAATAGGTGATATTTAAATTTAACCACGTTCGATTGAGGTGAATTAACTGAAGGAACTGAGGTGAAGCGTTCGATTCACAATTACTAACTTCAGTTAATAACTGAAAATCTGAATCAATTGAAGAGATCTTTTCCTTAAGTAGATACTTCAACTGAATTATTATTATTGGTTTGTCATTGAATTTAATTTCGTGCTTTTAGAAGATTTGTGATATATGTATATATTATTGAATAAAAAATTATAACAATATAAAATATATTAATTGACATTTATCTGAAGTGAACATTATCAATCGAATGGGTCGCTTTTCTTCAGTAGCCTAATTAAGTGAAGAGTAATTCAATTGTCTGAAGTGACAGTTGTGTTTATAGTTGTTAAGTTGCCGACTCTAAAAATAAAATCCAAAACACTAACTACCTACTTTTTATTTTTTTAAATTATTATTTTAGTTTGAATAAATTTATAAATTTTAAATTCACATAATTTGAGTCAACTGGAAAACTGCTGTTGATCTTCTGATTTTAATTTTTTGTTTTTAATACAAGAAATTATGATTCCTGCTACAAGTTAAACCCATACCAAATAACAATATTAATATTAATACAAATTTACGAAAAGGATAAACACCAAATTATTTGATCGTTGACAACACAAGATGAAATGAAACAAATGATTATAATGACAATTGCATTGATACGAGTACATCTCAAACATGGTATTGCATTGCTAATTTAGTTGTACGGGAAATATTATGTTTGTGAGTTGAAAATCGGATTCTAAAATGAATTTTGGGTGAAGTTTCGGAATATGGCCAACAGGAACGGAACCTGGCAGATTATAATGAAACTCGATGCGGGGTGTTGGATGCAAATGTGATTATAAAATAATTTTTAGGTGAAGTTATGGAATATGGCCTACTAGAACCGAACTAACTGGTTTCTTGACCAATCATAATAAAATTGTACATGTTGGATGGAAATAGGATTTTAAAATTATTTTTCAATATAAGTCTTGAATATGAATCTGGAACGGAACTAGGCTCTTGACCGATTATAAATATATCCTTAATTTTGTAGAATCACTTAAGATAATAAAATATATCCTCCATTAAAATAACGGATTTGTCTTTCAGTGAAATCGTTTTTTAAATACATGATTTATAGAGAAATATTTTACCTTATTGCCGTTCATCAAAATCTGGATTGACGGGAACAGTATAATTACAGTACATATAATAAACACATAACATGTGTGAATCCTGTATCAAAAGAATCATACATTTTTATAATATAATTACTAAAGTAATTTTATTGCTTGGTTTTCCCAAAATCTGTTTCTTCTATTCATCCATTTTTCCAAATTTTAAACTTAAATTAAATTTATTAAATATTATTTATAATATTAAAAGAAATCTACCTATAGATGAAACAAATTTCCGAATTTCATCACTAAATCCCAGAGAATAACGAAATTTTTAAAAAACATAACTGTTATGATATAAACTGAACATACGATAAATAGTGTTTTCGATAAACTGTTTGTTTTTAAGACAATTGTACATCAATTGATTTTACAATTATCTTAAAAATTAATCTAAATTTAATCGCTGCATTCGTTGGCATGGTAAGTAGCGCGCTTGCTTTGGTATCTAAATGTTTCGGGTTTTAGGCGACCAAACAATCACGGTTGGGTGCTTTTAATATGTAGGAATGACGTGTGTGTTTGTTCGAATAATGGCACCGTGAGTCTGTTTGTGGCCTTAAATAAAGCAAAAATGTGTTAATTCTATTATTTATATTTCTGTACTACTAAAACAAGATACGCCATTATTATGTACAATAAATAATAAAAAATTACCATTTACCTCGCGTGAATGGCTATGAAACAACTGTTTCCGCATGTTTACAAAAAAAAAAAAAAATTAAAACCTTTTTATCGAGTTTATTTTGGTCGACAGCCCTGCGATCCAACCGTTTAGTCGCCTTCTACGACAAGCAAAAAATACTGTGGTAGTATTCTTAAAACATGTTCGTGCAATTAAGGTTTACAAGACATGTGTGTGTGTCCCAACTACAGGGGCCAAGAAAACTATAATACCTAACTATAAAATCAGTAGGTATAATCGAATTTCATAGATATCGACGCTCACAGATTTGATTGATTGGTGTTGTATTTAATTTGTTTTACTGTAACAAATTTATGTTCGGTGCATTACAACAATTGTGAAATTTACTATGTGAATTATATGTATTTAACGATGCAACACACTATTAAAACAATAACGAAAATTTAGATTTAATTTAACCAATGCTATTTAATTTTATATATGTTATATGTATTAATTACTATCGATTCTGTAATGTCGAGTGTTTAAATGGCACAAATGAATCGATCAAAACAGTAATGTTTATGTTGACATTAGGATGATTTTGGACCACAAATAAGAATACGTTCTTATGAATTATTTCCCCTTTGTACTAAATTGTTATGTTTATCAAATAAAAAAATACTGGTTTTATTTAATTTAAATTTTTGTTATTGTTTTACATTACGTAAGTATTGGTATCTGTTAGTTCCAGTGTAATTGATCTAAGTTATATGTGTATTATAATATATGGACATAATATAATGCTTCATAATTTATACCGCTGATTAAGGACACCAAACCTAATAAAAATAGTCAACTTTTAATTCTGGCCAAATCGTAACATTTATTTTTCACCATATTAAAATTTTGCTAAATACAAATTACATCATTACTTGATCTTTATGTAGCTAGATGGATTTAAAAGCTTGGGTTATTCTACAGAAAAATTTATTTATTCCAAATAAGATTATTCTTACCGAAATGATTGCGAATAACACAAAAAATGGCTACATCTATAGAAACTAAATCAAAACAGATTAATAAATTTTACACGTTTTTGTTTATAACTGTTGATGGCACAATTGTCTTTAAAAAAAAAAGTTCAGCAAGAAAGCTAAATAAATAAACATTTCCGATAAAATAATAACAACGATTCTCATATACCCTAAAATAAAAGCAGCAAAAATTATTCAGAATACTTTTAACATAAAGTGAAACTTTTTTTCTTATATTCGGTATACGTATACGTATTTCCTATTATCTGTTTTTTCTTTATCCTCATGACAGGATTCCTTTCGTTATTTATTTTTTTCGTTGCGAGATAAATTTCAGATAATACTGAAACGGAATAGTAATGATGTCATTTTGCATTATTAATTTAAATGAAAATGAGACATATAAGTGACATGTTAAATAAGAATAAATTTAAAGAAAATGTTCTCCTCATGGATTAATCAGAGAGTTATTTAAAAAGTTTTGTTTAAAGTTTAGTGACCCTTGATTTTCATTCATATCAAATATTTAATTTTATAATATAAATATAATGTGATTGTTACTAAATAATATTAATAATAGTTTTAGGGTTTATATGTAGGTGCGTATAATAAATAAACTAAATTAAGTTTTAAGAGTGAGCGATACCAGCAGTTTAAGCCCTGAAGACATGAAAGTTTGCCAAATTACACATAATTTAAATAATTATTTACAGGTTAGGTCAATTATTTAAGCTTCGAACTGGTGGCAAAAACTATTAAGAATTAACTAAAAAACTTAGCTTCTTTACCATTAATATTACACGAAACGAATACATATTCAAAAATCTATGGTTTGAGTTCTTATGAAGACCTATTCATTGAGTATTGCGAAACCTCGCGGAAAAAAAATTTCGTAATTAGATTTACAATACTTATCCTGTAATAACTCGTTTATTTATGGGTTGTATTACATTAAAAAAATTAGGTTATTCTTGAACAAAAAACCAATGTGCGTTCAGAAAAAAGTATTTTTTTACCTATTGCACAAAATTGTACCACCAAAAAAATGTTTTTGTTCAGCAATTACGGGAAGCGTAGTACCTTGGATAAGCAAACTTGTTAGGAACCAATTATAGCGGGATTATGTGCCGAGTTTTTCTGCTTCCACCGCCTCGCCAGTTAGTTTAAACACGAAAATCGGAGGACGTAGGACGGGGGCAAGGTTAGCAAATTTGCTAACATGTAAATATTTAAAAGGTGTTTGTTTATAACCCTTGCTAGTGTCATATTTAATTTTAAGATTGATTTTAATTTGTGTTTTCTTTGCAGCTATTCTTACTGGTGGCTGCAACAATTTTACATTGCCACGCAAGTCTGGTACTTATTAATCAAAATTGGCAACAGAAATATGTATTTTAATACCATTACGTTTTAACAAGACATATTAAAAATAATTTTTCGGTTAGTTTTGTTAAATTAAATTGTCACTTTAACAATACTTATCAGAGAAAATTTTGCCCAAACTGAACAAAACGTCAAAGTAACAAATTGTACATAGAGCTGAAAAAATGCATACATGATTTATAACAACAAGTATTTGAATTTGAAAAGTCGTGTTACGAACTTACGGCGTTCGCTAGTCGAATTGTCAAAATGTCTGTAAGGGAAAGGTTTCGTCAAATTCCTTAAGGTTTCTTACTGATTTGTTAGAAACTCGCTGGTTAGGCTTTAAGAAAGTATGTTTTAAATCTAATAAAGGCCATTGGATTATACGGAAATTTTAGAAGACTCATAAATTCTGAACGTCCTTGCAGCACTATATTTCAGATCTTTCTAAAGCTGTTCAGCTAATGAATAATTTTTAATTTTTTAGAGATGTTAGCAAGAATAAATTCGCATTTTGACGGGAAAGTTATTATTACGCTTCTACTCCCAAGTTAAGAGGAAGTAGAACAGCAATTGTATCAGATACTATATTAAATTCTATCTCACTAAAACTTATCGTGGGTAATATTTAAATCAATTAATGAGCTTTGGATGCAATTCTTCATTTGTATAAAACGTTCTAGCATATAGAGCGCGTTCTTATGTTTATAACTTTATAGTATTAGCTGCATTTCTTTGCAGAATATTCCGTTTGCATATTTTTGTAATATGATCAATTTAATTGGAGATTTTCTGAATAATCCGACAAATTGTCTTATTTTATTGATTAAAGGATATATTATATTAGTGGATTTGGAAAGACCATGAATATGACGCACCTCATTGTCAACTGCAAATGAACAATTAATTAAATTATCATTCAGTTCTTCTCCAAAACGTTTATTGCATCAATTTCATAGATAAAGGCTATATCGAAAGTTAAAACATATTCAGTTTCATAAACAATATAGATAGGCTTAATAACGAGTTGGATACCGCGACCTAAACACAGTTGCTGTTATGGTATTATCAATTTTCCTTGTTTTGTCAGAACTGATGCCCAATTTTCCTTGTTTTGTCATAACTGTGGTAATACGTAATAATTATTTAGTTTAGTTTCTAATAGTTCAACACACTTTTCGGTAAGGTTCCAAAAATTTTTTTTCGATTGAAGATTTATTTATTTATTTATTTCAATTTCGTCCATTTATTTTACCCAAAGTCAAATTAAATTTGTCTGCTTTGATTAATGCGCTTTTAATTACACTTATCAGTTTGTATCCTTAATTCTGCGTTATAACTCGTTTGGAATATTAGTAGTCCCGCACTGATAGTCTTTTTCTAGTATCATTTGATTTCGTAATTATATTAAAAGAGAAACAATAATTTTATCTTTTGCCGCCTTACGTGTTAGTACTATATAGATAGCGATTCCTCGTTGTTTCGATTTATGCGTTGTCGAGGTACTTTCACTTATCTGAAGATTTTTTTCGTTTGCATCCTGTTTTAACAAGTTTATATTGTGGTGTTTCAGATGTGTGTGAAGTTCACTTGTACTACCACCAACCGGTTTAATTATCCTACCGCATTTACTTCATTTCGCCATTAGACCTTTTTTCAATTAGGTATAAAAACATGATAAATTCTTATTGGAACTTAACGTTTTATATTTTTCAAAAATAATTTCTTCGGCCGTATGATAAAAGGCTTAATGAAATAATCATAATAAAACTAATTTACTTTGGACTGTAGTCGGGAGGCACTTACATGTCTTGTAAACATTAATTGCACGAACATGGAACGTGCATTCACTTGGAGCGTCAACGGCCTTATCACGTACATGAAGGAGTATCGGCTGGAGCTCGTTGCTCTTCAAGATGAAACTAACTGGCCTAAAAATTGGAGAACATGGGTTACGTTACTCTACAGTGGGGATGACCTCGGAAATCTTGGAGCTGGATTTCTTCTTGGGCCGCAGGTAAAGAAGGCTGTTTTGCAACACACAAACAAATACATTAAGAAACATGGATGCATCCTCGCGAAACTTTCCGCAGCCCAATTGACCACGTGTTAGTTTCAAAAGGACGGGCTCGAGTTGTTGGAAATTTAGGTACAAGTCTTGGAACACAGCGAAACTCATTGAACGTTTCGACTGCCTGATAAATGATGATCAAAAGAAACGATATTAGGAGAATCTTGTCAGCGACCAATTTGAGGAAGCTAATTGCCAGTCTGACTGAGTGAACTCTGTCTGGGAGGTACTGAAAACTTCGGTTGTCAGTGTTGTTCAACAGACTTTAGGTATTGTGAAAGTCAGACCCAAGAATGATTGGTTTGATGACGAATGTCCTCTTGCAGTCGAGCAACAAAATATAACCTATAGTGAAAGGCAACAACGTCTCACAACCGCAAGGAAAATACGGCTAGTCTTACTGTACATTCAATTTGCGTCACAGACTGTTGTTGAGTCACCTCAAATACAGACTGCGGAGATTTGCATTGAGAATCCTGTTGTGCACCCCTGATAAAGAAATTCATTCATTCAATTCATTACCACCTTTTATAAATATAAAAGTAATTTCAAAAGTAAACGCCCATTTATAAATCGAATTAAAGAAAACACCTAGATATAGCTTAAATTAAATTAAAACACCTAAATGTAGACTAAATACTACACGCGCACTCTCTTTTTAAAATACAGTGCTAACCTAAATAATAAATCGAATAATCAACAGATTAATACAAAACACAAATTTTGCAATCAACAGTGAAAATTTTAGTATGTCAATTACCCAATACATAAAACTACATAAAATGCACATTTGACAAAATTAATTATAAGTTCAGTTAACCCAGAAATTAACCAAAATTTTAGTATATATAGTTCAAAAATTTGTAATCAAAATGAGTTGTAGCAGTTGCAGTCAAAGTTAATAAATAAAATAGTTAAGTTAGAGTCAAAAATAAAAATCCGGTGTTGTAAATCAAAATTCGGGAATATCCACCAGACAAGTAAGTATCTCTCATTAAATAAAACAAAACAATACTGTCATAGTCCCCACCAGTGGTAAGCGGGTATTGTTCAACGCATCAACTACTAACCTCAAGGCACCGAGTGAGTCTCCTTTTAATTACCTGCCACGGCCAAGGCGGAGTCAGATACGCAGCGTCTGTGGGCGCGCAGACTCCTTTCTGGTAGTTAAGGTTACTCATTCCCAAATTACTTACTAACATATGTAATACCGTTAAACTTCCTCACCCCTTTTGACGAATACACTTACTTAATAGTATTTCATTGCTGCCTCAATCATTACATATCTCTTAATACTACGTCATATATCGGTAAACGGATCTACAAGACAACTCACCCGATTAACACACACTAACAATAACATCTAGAAAAGATTGACTCTACAGATCTCATACACACATAGTCCCTAATATCAACAATTTATCGACAATATCCAAACTCTTACATCTAAAATAACAACCATTTAATAATATCGACGCTATCTCAATCCCCACGTATAAATATATACAAATTAACATTTACAAACACTCTGTATAAACAAATTAATTAATACAATATTGGCGCTGCCGAAATTCGCACCTGTGGCGAATTAGTTAGGTTAAAATTAAACAATAGAGACCCACATGTTCAAAGATTCACCATTTGCATCAAAATCCGGTTTGACATCGCGATCCCCAACTAAACAAGCTACCGACACACCTACAGTACACAATACTCGTAGTAAGACTGCACGTCAAAACGACAATACACAAGTCCCCCGACCAATAAAAATCGAAGTGACAGACGACCTTCCATCAACCAAAACTAACGACAGAACACCGACTACTCCTACAATCCAAACTCCACATACACCACGACCTACAAACATAACCAACACCCGTAATACACAACACCTTAACAAAATGAATCCGCAACAAATACACCAGAGCGTAACTAGCTTAGTACCAGAATTCAGTGGAGACGAGACCGACCCGGCACAAACCGCAACCAGCCTTGCGAAATTCCTCGGAGCATCAGATAACATCTATAATAGACTAGAAACAAATGACGAAAAGGAAGAATTCAACGGAATCATCAAGTACCGGCTAACAGGAACCGCTTTCACCAGGGTACACAGACGACGAATAAAAGACTACCCAACATTGAAAACCACTCTGAAAAAGATGTACAATCCAGTATACTCATTGACAGAACTTGAAAACAATTACATGAGAATACGACAGCAATACGGAGAGTCTATCAAAAGTTACGGCTACAGACTGGGCGAAGCACTAGACCTGTACAAAATTGGCTACAGATCAAAGTACGAATTAGCAAACCTGGACGACACCTACACCAACCACCTAGATGCAAGTAGTGTGGAAATATTCAAAAGAGGACTGACAAACACAATATTGAAAGAAAAAGTAGCAACAATTGCAGCAACAAATATAGACAAAATAATCGAAGAAACAGAGCGAATCGAGAAAATACTAACAATAATAACTGGCGAACCAACCCAACACGTAATCCCTCAACAACCACAAACTCTACAACCAACACAAAACCAACACATGGAAACTCCAACTAGAAGAAACCAAATAATATGTAACTACTGTCAAAAACCAAACCACACGTGGGATATATGCCGCACTAGGATATTTAGAGAACAGGGACCAAGAAACATTCAATACCAAAATAACCAATACCGAACGAACCAACCATACTACCGAAATTCACCAATCAATTATCAAACACAAAGACAACAGAACAATCAATACTCCCCACAAAATCAATACACTGCACCACCCAGACAATTTCCAAACACCCCCACAAGACAAATCACATACACTCCACCGCAACAAAACAATTTTACAAACTACCGACAACCCACAATCCCAAATTTCCAAGACAGACCTCCTAAATACTGCTCACACTGCAAAACAACAAAGGGACATACATTCGACGAGTGCAGAAGCAAATTTCAAACAAATAAAAACTACAACACGGGACAATATCGGAACCAACCGCGATCAAATGAAGTAGAGAACTTAGGAAACCAATTCAACGCAATGAAACTCAACACAGTCATCCAACAGCCGATGGAAAACACTGCTACACACAGACAATATAGAAACCAGGGAAACGACCAAGGATCCAGCCAGCAGTAGGAGAGCCGCCGCAGTTGGATCCAGCCGCAAATAACAATGAACACCAAACGCAAATAACAAATGGACATGAATATTCTCTCCCAATGGGTATGATTCCAGAAGCATACCTGAAAACTACAAAAACAAAAGACGCAAGACAAAACACACATGATTCTCAAGTTAACCGACAGAGTACAACTACTCACGTTAACGGAACGAATCGAAAATTAGTTATTAGGAAAACACAAATAGTCGCCAGCCCGACACAAAACCAATATTCTCAAGTTAACCGACCGAGTACAACCACTCACGTTAACCGAACGAATCCAAACGTAGATATTAAGCAAATACAAACAGTCGCCAGCCCGACACACAAAGCCGTTGCCCGACCAACGCAAATAGTAGAATTTAAGAAAACAGACGAAGACACAAACGAAACAAGCCCAGACGCTTACCAAATAAACGAATTAAACAATATAAATATCAAACCAAGCACACACGAATGTGAACCAACTCGAAATACCAACTTCAAACCCATCCCAGCTCCCAGACTGTCCCTTTTAAACAAACAAAACTCACCCCAAGAACCCAAAACCAGAGCATACGAACAAATTCAACCACACGAAAGAAACACAATACACGAAAACTCAAATGAAAAAACTCCCTGCAAAGCAACTAAAAATGACACAAATAAACCAGAACAAAGTAATATCTTTGACGAGCAAGAAGACATACTAGCAGACTTATTCCATCTAGAAGAACCTAGACACATTAAACTTATATCAAAATATAAAACAAATCGCGACACAATTACACCGACAATAGGAGACCACAAACCGAAACTGCTAATAGACTCAGGAGCAGACGTATCCTTACTTAAGATCAAATACGCAACGAAAGAAGAAATTAACACTGACATGAAAACAGCATTAACAGGAATAGGAGAAGGAGAAGTAATAACGATAGGAACGATCGACGCAGACATACAACTCACCAACAACCTAACTATTAATCACAGACTACACGTAGTACAAGACAATTTCCCTATAACGGAAGACGGAATAATAGGTAGAGACATGTTCGAAAAACATAAAATCGACATATTATACAGCAAAAACATGCTGAAGATAAACGAACACTTTGTACATTTTTCGAACGACTCTAAAAATACGATCACACTCCCAGCAAGGAGCGAAACATTAATAGAAATACAAACCCCGACCGACGACCAATACATATCCAATGCTTCAGAAATAATCCCAGGAATACACACTCCACACATACTCTTACAACCCAAAAATCGAAAAGCCAAAATCTTAATTGCCAACACTCTGCCAGAAGACACAATACTAAATGAATTTTACCCTGAACTAAGCCTCTACTCACACCAACACGATCAACAAGCACAGTACAACTCGAATGATAACCGAACAGAACAAATTATCAAAATGATATCAGAAAATCTAGACCCAACCAACAACGTTGAGGAAAACATGTCAATACTGACACTTTGCACAGAATACGAAGACATATTTTTCCTAGAAGGAGACAGACTGACAAGCATTAAGGGCGTACAACATGATATAAACTTGTACACAGACACCAAACCAATCCACGTTCAAAGATACAGACTTCCACAAACACACAAAGATGAGATAAACAGACAAGTCAGCGAAATGTTAGACGAAGGAAAAATCCAACCAAGCATCAGTCCATACAACAGTCCACTGTTAGCAGTACCAAAAAAAGCAGGAAAGGACGGAATACCGAAATGGAGAGTAGTAGTTGACTTCAGAAAATTAAACGAAGCAACAATAGGCGATTCATTTCCACTCCCAAACATAAACGACATCCTAGACCAACTAGGGCATGCTCAATATTTCTCAACCCTAGATATGGCAAGTGGTTACCATCAAATCGAAATGAACCCACGAGACTATCACAAAACTGCCTTCAGCACAGATTACGGACATTTCGAGTTCACAAGAATGCCTTTTGGACTCAAAAATTCCCAGGCCACATTCCAAAGAGCCATTAACCACATCCTCCGTGGATTCCAAGGATTAAAAGGATTCGTATACCTGGACGACGTAGTCGTCTACGGGAAAAATTTAAATGACCACAATACCAAACTAATCGAAATTTTTGAAACTTGTCGAAAAAATAATTTGAAACTACAATGTGCGAAATGCCAATTCCTCAAAAAAGAGATCACATTTCTTGGACATCTTATCACGCCAGACGGCATCAAACCTAATCCAAAAACAACACAAGCAGTACAAGACTTTCCACAACCAAGAAACATAAGAGAAACCCAATCATTTTTAGGCCTAGCGAACTACTACCGCAGGTTTATCCCAAAATTCTCAGAAATAGCAGAACCACTCACGAAACTCACACGTAAAAAAGTACCATTCGTATTCACAGAAGAAAGTGAAAAAGCCTTAAATACACTCAAAGCATGCCTAGTAAACCCACCAATCCTTAAGTATCCCGATCTAAATAGACCATTCATCCTCACAACAGACGCAAGCGACTACAGCTTAGGAGCCGTACTATCACAGACATACGTGACAGGAGAATTTCCAATCGCTTACGCCAGCAGAGCGCTAGGCAAATCAGAAAGAAATTACAGCACCATAGAAAAAGAAATGCTAGGAATATATTGGGCTGTGAATAATTTCAGACCGTACTTATACGGGAAAAAATTTACTATCGTTACGGACCACAAACCACTCACAGGAAATTTAACAAAAATACCAAACCGCATACTAAAGTGGAATTTAAAATTGTCAGAGTACAATTTTGAAATAATACACAAGTCAGGGAAACTAAATACAAACGCCGACGCACTAAGCAGAATCAAATATAACGAAGTACTAGCAATCACCAGAGCACAGAACCAGAAGACTCGGGAAACAATAGAACAACAAACTGCGGAACGAAAAGAAGACGGGAACGAACAAGCTCAAATTAGGTTGAAACAAACGGATATAACAAATAAAACTAACATAGAAATCGTATTAGATCAGAAGAAACGTCAACAAATACTGGACGAGTACCACAATTTACCATTAGGTGGACACGCAGGTACATGGCGAACGTACAAACGAATAAAAATGTTATACTACTGGCCCAACATGCTGACAGACATAAACCGATTTATAAGGAAATGCCATCTATGCAAACGAAACAAGAACCATAGAAAAACAAAAGTCCCACTACAAATTACAACCACGTCAGAATATCCATTTCAAAGAGTAGCATTCGATATCGTAGGCCCTTTGCCGACAACAGAGAAAGGAAACAGTTACATTCTCACATTCCAAGACGACCTATCCAAATTTTCTGGAGCAATCCCAATCCCAAACCAGAATGCAAATACGGTAGCAAAAGCACTTTGCGAGTATTACATTACCAAACACGGCATTCCAGAGAAAATCCTAACCGACCAGGGCACCAACTTCAAAAGCAGAACATTTGAAGATGTATGCAAAGTACTCAAACTTAAACACTTAACTACCACAGCATACCACCCTGAAACTAACGGGGCACTTGAAAAATCCCACAATACGCTCAAGGAATACTTAAGATCCTTCACTGATACCGATAGAAACAATTGGGATGAAATGTGTCACTACGCCGTATTCGTCTATAACACTACACCACATTGCGCTACACATTATACACCACACGAATTAATTTACGGTAGACCAGCATTAATACCAACAGCGATAAAAAAGGACCCAGAACCTACATACAACTACGATGACTACGCTTCAGAATTAAAAGCCAGACTAAGACTTGCGCATGCAATCGCTCGACAACGACTCATTCAAAAGAAACACATAACCAAAGCACAGTACGACAAAAAAGTGAACAATATACACGTAAGAGTCAACGATCTTGTATGGTTAAAAAACGACATGAGAAGAAACAAACAAGACCCGCTATGGTTAGGCCCATACAGAGTAACAGAAATAAACTCTCCCACTAACACAACAGTCCAAATCAACAAACGACTAGTAAAAGTACACAACAACAGATTAATCCCACACCACAACTAGAAGCCAAAACAAAATAATAACAACTCACCTCCCAGGTAAACAACAATGGAGACTACTAAAATGAAAGAACAACCCGAGAAAACCACAACAACAACAAATAAAAAAATATCAATAGAGGAATACAGAGAAAGAAAAAGAAGTTCTCCCAACATACAAAGAGAAAATAGCACTGAGAAAACACATACCGAATCAGGGCCGAACAAGAAAAGGAGCAGAGGCGGAAGAGTGAACAAACTGAAAAAAGAAAGAAAAGAACTGGAAAGAATAAATAAGATATGCACCAAACCAAGAGATATGATAGCCATAAACAACAAATTAAAAGAAATAAAAAGCATGATCAAGAAAAATGTCTAAAACAAACAAATTAATAAATAAAAAAAAAAAAAAAAAAAATAAATAAAAAAAAAAAAAAAAAAAAATAAAAAAAAAATAAAAAAAAAACACGCGTTTCCATTTCCAAGAACTGAAAAACAAAACAATGCGAAACATAACTCCTAACACACTACACATAAATAAGACACCAGAGTAAACTCCCAACGGTAAAGAACACAAAAACGAAAACAAAGCAAAACTATAGTCGAAACCTGATAACAAAAAAAAAAAAAAAATGCAGTAAAAACTCCATGTAACGGACACAAGACACTACAAAACAAAAAAAAAAAAAAAAAAAAAAAAAAAAAAAAAAAACCAAACAAAACCCTGACTCAACAAAACAAAAGAATATATAACGACGCAAAAACCAAATATGAAATCAGAACAAGCCAAAAGCCGCAACTATGGAAAGCCGTTTAACAATTGAGACAAACAGATGGGGGTCGTTCGACCGCCTAATCCAGAGAATGATGGACATCAGGCGGAACTGGGAGCAGGGGACGATACTCGGGGTCAGCCACGAAGCACCGGACAGCTTCGGCGAAAGATGCCGACAGGTCCGGAACATCCGACGCCGCTGGCGGAGGCCAGCACGACGACGACCGCACCAAAGGGCTCGACGGCAAGAAGCCGAGGCCCAACCACCACTGCCACAGCCAGTCGAGGAGGCCGCACCCGAACACGAAAACAACAGGGACGAGCAGGATGACGACAGTGATGTCGTCATCATAAGAATAGAAGAGATTGAAGGAGAATAATGTACAAATCAATAAAGGTTCTAAATAAAAAAAAAAAAAAAATTTTGTTGAAACAAATGTTTTTATAAAAGTGCGGAATAACCAAAAACCCAAAAATCCTCACCAAAGCAACCCAACCCCAGACAAACAAAAACAATAACCAAAATCCAACTCCAACACACACACAATATTGACAAAAAACAATTAAGGAACACAGATGAACTTCCACCAAGACTGTGGAGTCTTGACGCATACAGACCACCAACGTACCACACAAGAACCGATCCACGAAACAAACATTACACAAACAAACAAATGGGCAACCAGACAAACGAACGGCCCGAACCGAACAGACGACCACTTCCCAAATCAAAAAAAAAAAAAAGGGGAAAAAAAGAAAAAGAAAAACAGACACGTATAAAACACCGAAAAAATATCTTCCACAGAAATGAACATACTAGCGATAATCGGACTAATCTCCTTGGCAACAGGAACTCATTTCGAAAATAGGAAAATCAAAAAC
Source organism: Tipula unca (assembly GCA_951394425.1). Lineage (NCBI taxonomy): Eukaryota > Metazoa > Arthropoda > Insecta > Diptera > Tipulidae > Tipula > Tipula unca. The sequence continues at coordinate 108,376,918 of OX596381.1, forward strand.
ATAGGAGCATTTTTTGAAAGTATATCCGAAATGGACACGGTCAACAAAAATTTAATAATAATCACCAAAATCGGCATACCCAAGACAAAAGAATTAACAGAGACACTAACAGAGTGCATACACATGTTAAAAACCCTATGCCAAGAGCTAACGGAAAAAAACCCTGACGATTTATGCAAGTCATTCAGACACGAACTAAAGTGGCACGTAAGCGAGATCCAGCGACAGGAGGGCAAGCTGAATGACATGTACGGAAGACAAAAAAGAGGACTTATCGACGTAGGTGGCAAATTGTCAAAATTCGTATTCGGAACAATGGATCAGGAGGACGCTACGGAAATATACAGTAAACTAAAAACCTTAGAAAATAACCAGGTAAAACTACTAGACGTAGAAAAACAACAAATAGCAATAATCAAGACAAACTTCGAAGCTCTATCAAAACCAGTAGACCAATTACAAAATGAAACGAACGAAATACAGGAAAAACTGAACCAGTTGATCACCAGAACAAATGATCAAGACACATTTATAGAAAGGAAACAAAACCTTACACACCGCACCGCGGAACTAACAGCCCTAATCCTTATACAATGCATGCACATAAATAAACTTCAAGAAGACGCAACAGAAATAATAACCGCACTAAACATGAAAAAACTGCACCCACTAATAATAACCCATAACAAAGTAGTCGACATAATACGCACCCATTCAACGGATGCAAACACAAAACTGGAAAGATTCGAAATCCTAAGACAAGTCGTAAAAACAGACCACATAGAAATAAAAGGACAAGTCATGATTAAAATCACAATCCCAATAATCGATAACGAAGAATACACACTATTCAAACCATACATACTACCAGTCGTCAGAAGAAACGAATACAACATATACGAAATAAACACCGAGTACGTAGCAATAAACAGTCAAAAAACGAAGACAATAGAATTACACACAGAAGACGTCAACCGATGTGAAAAAATAAACGACAGCCTAGAAAAGGATTTCCTGATATGCCACAACACGAAGCCAATCCTACCAATCCATAATCCACACTGTATAGCGACACTATGGAACAACCCATGGAATGCAGAACAAAACTGCAAATCACTACCAACGAACTCTCACAACATGATAGTGAAATTAGAAGCCACAAACACATTACTTTACTCGATGAGCACAGAAACGAACATAACAATACAATGTCAAAACAACACAGAAAAGTTGCAAATTATAAATAACGGACTACTGATCTTCAAAACAACATGTAAAGTAACAACAAAAGAATTCACAATAATAGTAATAGGATACCCGGAAACAATCGAGCTAGAACAACAAGAGATACTGACTGAGTCAAGTGAAGAAGTAATCAGGAACACACAAAAAGACGACCAAGAACCCAAAAACAGCAGAATACAACTCATCGACCACAAGACACACAACAAGCAATTTTTAGAACAAACAAACAAAATAATTCAACTAAAAAAAAGCACAGACGAACTAAAATTACAGGAAGACCATAACCAAACAACCAAAATCACAACTGGAATACTATCAGGGACAAGCTTACTGATGTTTATAGCGATAACCGCAATAGTAATAAAATACAGACGGAGAAAAACAAAAACAATAACAATATTAAACTCAACACACAAAGCCAACGAATCACACGGCAACAGAAACAAACAGAACAACGACAAAACAAGAAAAAGAAAAACACATGAAAATGACGACGACACCACCACTGTATAAAAACCATTCCAGACAAAAAAGAATACTTCCACGCCATAAATTAACAACCCGCACATTCCATAACCGAAACTCATGCATCATAAATAAATTTACAGTGTCAATAAAACCAATGATCGAACTAATAAGAGGCGATCCTGAGTCACTAATTAGAATGGATGATCCAATATGGAACATAATCGAAGAAATAGGAAAAACACCACACCAGAAACAACCAAACACAGAAATAGATGAAATGAGAACGATAGGCCTGGAAATACAAAATATGATCCAAGAAATGAGAGAACACGAACAACGGAAACAAAATACCAACAACATTAACTTTAACCGACATAAAACACGCGGGAAATATTTTCAAAAAAAAAACAAATTAGCCTTTTCTTCATCGAACAAACACTAACACTCGAGGAAGAACAAGCTAAAAATTAAGAAATTAAAAACATAAAACTAACACATAATTAAGACAAACCTAACATAAGCAAAAAATAAATTATATTATAAAAACAAAAATCAATCATTTGTGTAGATTAGAAAAATTGTAAGTCAAAAACCATAACGATAATCAAAAAAAAAAAAATTAAAAACATATATTATCAGAGTTCAATTTAAAATAAATTTTTCTATAATTCGATAAAGATGAAAAATATATAAACAAAATAATTAAAACTAGCACATACCTAGTATTTATAAGCTCAAAATTCATAAATTGCTTATTAAAAGCACAATTCAAAAACATTTTTCCATAAGAAACACAAATTACACCTTTTATTCCACACTTTTAAACCTCACTTAAAAATTGACGTTAAATTAAACTCAAAATTATAAATCCAACACAAAAAAAAAAAAAAAAATAAAAACACTTTTAGCCAAAAAATTAAATAATAGAAACACATTTTTTCAATTTTCTTCTCACAAACACCAAACGTTAACTTAAAATGAGTAAAAGATCAAAATGACAAAGTAGCACAGTCACACAAAACAAAAATCTTGTGACTAAAATTACATACAAAACCCTAAGATAAGCAATTTTAATAAAACAAAATAAAAATATATATACAAATTATACAAAGTAGTAAATAAAATTCTCATAAATTTTCCTCAATTATATAAATATTAACTCATATTACAAAATGCATACATTTCATTATATTATTCATACAGTAAAAATAAAAATAAACAAAATTAGCTTAGATTACAAAAAATAATTATAAAATATATATAAGTTAATAACCTAATGAAATAATAATATAATATAATACAAATGGCAATAAAATGCAAAACGACAGAATTCCAAAGCAAAAATAAAATATAGTTCATGGTCACGATTCAACATGACATTGTAAACAAAACCACAACAAAAGAAATACAAAACGATGAGGCACACGACAAGGCAAAACGCAAAGACATATGTAAGATGAAGACAAACGATACTGACGAAGCAGCCATAACAGCACAGATTTGGCACAGAATCACTATAGTAAACTACTTACCGCATCTAACAAACCACAAAATTGAACATACACGGATAACGATTGGACCGTAGACAGCCAAGAAACGATGCCAGAACATCAACCACAGCCATATACAACAATACAACATTTAAACAATGGAATACTGAATCCATGACCGAACTAAATTTTATGATACAAAGAAGACTGACAGAAGACAACCAACTACCAGACCAACATGAATTACCCACAACATAATAAACAAAAATAACAATAATTATAATAATAGTAATAAGCCTTAAAATATAGACCCTATGTATCCCATAACTGCGAAATCTTCCATAAGAAGATTTCACTAATAAAGGGGGAAGGTGTTGTGCACCCCTGATAAAGAAATTCATTCATTCAATTCATTACCACCTTTTATAAATATAAAAGTAATTTCAAAAGTAAACGCCCATTTATAAATCGAATTAAAGAAAACACCTAGATATAGCTTAAATTAAATTAAAACACCTAAATGTAGACTAAATACTACACGCGCACTCTCTTTTTAAAATACAGTGCTAACCTAAATAATAAATCGAATAATCAACAGATTAATACAAAACACAAATTTTGCAATCAACAGTGAAAATTTTAGTATGTCAATTACCCAATACATAAAACTACATAAAATGCACATTTGACAAAATTAATTATAAGTTCAGTTAACCCAGAAATTAACCAAAATTTTAGTATATATAGTTCAAAAATTTGTAATCAAAATGAGTTGTAGCAGTTGCAGTCAAAGTTAATAAATAAAATAGTTAAGTTAGAGTCAAAAATAAAAATCCGGTGTTGTAAATCAAAATTCGGGAATATCCACCAGACAAGTAAGTATCTCTCATTAAATAAAACAAAACAATACTGTCATAGTCCCCACCAGTGGTAAGCGGGTATTGTTCAACGCATCAACTACTAACCTCAAGGCACCGAGTGAGTCTCCTTTTAATTACCTGCCACGGCCAAGGCGGAGTCAGATACGCAGCGTCTGTGGGCGCGCAGACTCCTTTCTGGTAGTTAAGGTTACTCATTCCCAAATTACTTACTAACATATGTAATACCGTTAAACTTCCTCACCCCTTTTGACGAATACACTTACTTAATAGTATTTCATTGCTGCCTCAATCATTACATATCTCTTAATACTACGTCATATATCGGTAAACGGATCTACAAGACAACTCACCCGATTAACACACACTAACAATAACATCTAGAAAAGATTGACTCTACAGATCTCATACACACATAGTCCCTAATATCAACAATTTATCGACAATATCCAAACTCTTACATCTAAAATAACAACCATTTAATAATATCGACGCTATCTCAATCCCCACGTATAAATATATACAAATTAACATTTACAAACACTCTGTATAAACATAACAAATTAATACAATAATCCTGTCTAAGACTCGATTAATCGAGAGAGATTGTGGTCTGCCCTGGAATACCTAGGGATGCAAACAAAATTGGTACGACTGTGTAGAATGACAGTGACATAGTCTCAAAGCTGTGTTAAAGTTGAAAACAGGATATCGACAATTTTCGCAGTTAACTCGGGTGTTCGGCAGGGAGATGCTCTGTCCCCGATACTCTTTAATCTCATGTTGGTGTACATCTTTCGTGAAACTGAAATACATCAGCGCAACATCTTATATGGCCAGTCCAATTAGTTGCTTGCAGATGACATATGCGTGATTGAACTGAATAGCAAAGGAGTAAAGGAAATACTTGTCCGATTTTAGAGTTTTCAGCTTAGAAACTTCAGAGTCCAAAACGAAATACATGATCTCTGGTTATAGGGACAATTACATTAGATTTTAATATTGGCCAAATATGTGAGCTCTCTTATCACTCATGACAACGAGGGTATTAAAGTGCGGTTGGCAGTTGTGCCTTGTATCCTCTAAGGTCACTGCTAAAATCTAAACTAGAGCGTTTGGGCGCTGACGGATGAGTACGAGAGATGGCTCTTTACATTTGAAAGGAGAATCATGCGTGTGATTTACGGCCCAAAACGCAAAGCAGATGGTGCATACCGAGATCTGTACAATATCGAGATCAGAGATCTTATGAAGATACTCAATTTTGTGCATGAAGAAAGATCTCAGTGGGTCCGCTGGCTCGGTCACCGTCTGCGTGCTGACCGTGTTGTTGAGATGAAGAAGAAGAAACAAAAACAGTTGATTTTTTTTACGGATTCGTGTAGGTCGTCAGCTCAGCGATCTAGCCCTCGACTAGTACTAATGCAATATATCATTGGCCAAATAAGTATATAGGCATTGATAGAATACTAATACAAACACGTACATATATACTGTTATTGTCCAGTTCACTAACTAACGTTAACGAACTAACCTCCCGAAACGTACAGAATCTCAGGGTACAGGTGCATATTGAAACATAATTTTTTTATTATTGTTCGAATATTTTCGTTATGATTTCAATGTTGCTTAATATTATATACTCATTGCAAGGGAAATAATATTACATATTACTTATGTTATGTACTTACCTATATACCTAATTATCATGTGTATGGTATATATAATTTACTGGTTTTATTGTTTTCTAGAAATAACTAAAAAAATAAAAATTGTCAAATCACGAATCGATCTAATTAATATTTCACCTAATTAACAAACCAAAAAAAAACAAACAAGCACTAATTAGAGCGGTGAATACAAATTGTGTGTCGTGTAAATTAATCTCGTTTAACAAAATATATTGTATATTGGCGTTTATACCTATATTTGAATTATCTATAGAAAATTTATACAAGATAAAAAGCACCTTATTAAGGTAAATTGCAATAAGCTCCAACTCGAATTTTACTAAATATTGTGCTTAACAATTCGAACTTGATATATTAAGGATGCGGCACGTGGATACTCATTTTTATTGTATTTTGGCATTAAACACGTTTTAGTGGAGGCAATGTGCTAGCTTATTTGTGTATAAAGCAGCCAAGCATTAACGAGTTCGTTGATGGTAGTTGATAAAATAGCGGACTCGAGAAGAACTGCGCCAAAAGAATAAGATTACAAAAAATAATAATCCACTAATATATGTATATTTTTATTAATGTTTAACCTTGAGGTTTTGCGGATATACATAAATAAGTGTAACGAGTGTTGTATTCAACTTGTAGTGTTGTTATGGCAAACATGTGATTTAGTTAATTACTCATTTCTCTACTATTATCTAATTTTATTTTTCTTATGTTACACTAAAGTTAAATTTAATTTCATTAATAATATTGGTGAATTGGATTAGATTTTTAGGCCAAATAAGGTTTAACTACATAAAAAAGATAATATTTTATGTATGTACAACAATAAAATAAAAATAGCTATTGAAAGTAATAACTAATTTAGGTAAGAAGAGATCTCAAAGAGAAGTCAACTTGTCAATAAACGTGATACACGGGCTGTGTGTGCCGTGTACCCCATTTTACAGCGGTAATAGAAACGTCTCATTTGATTACTATTTTACTATAGTTTAAAACATGCTAGAAATGTTTGTATGTTTTCTTCAATGTATGCGGTACAGAAAAAGTCTTAAAACATTAAATAATCAAGCTGTGTATAGTATATACATATATTATTTTGGGTATTTACCATGTATAATTCCACATTTAGTAAAAAAAAATAATAATTTAAGCAAAGCTTAATCTCAAAAGCAGCACTCTTATATTGTAACACCTGCGCTACCGATTCATATCAAATAATGTTTTTTTACATTTTACTTTATTTTGTGTCATTATTACAAAACTTTTAACGGTACTATATAAAACTAAAAATGTATGTATGTTCTATGTGGCGGTAAATTCCTATATTAGTGTAAAAATATACAAATAAAAAATTAAGATTTTATGCTTCCATGTTGTTATCTATTTCAAAAGTTTTTTCTACAATATTCTCTCGTCATTTTAACAATTTGTTATTCTAAAGGAGATATACTCATAACAAAAAGAGAAAAACGGTTTAGAAGGGATAAACATGGATCTAAAAATAAAATATTATAAAGTTTTTATTTTTACATTTAAAAATGAACGGCTTTAAATTATAATTAAAACTTTTTTATAAAATTGCAATACATTTTTACGCCATTTTCTAATTTCAAAAAGACAACAAAAAGGGGCCTGCTAATGAGCTCATTTATAATACTGGTTCTTTTAACAAAATTAATAACCAAATTTTTTTATCGTATATATTGTTAAAATTTTTTAAAAAACGCTGTAAATAATTAATGAATTATGTACATGTTTATGTATGTACATTGTACATATTCAGTGTTATTAATCCGTTACCGCATAATGCTACTTAGCACATATGTATGTACATACATACATATATGAATATATTTATTAGGTTTTCTATTACTTGTGGTACGTATGTATTTTAATAATCTTGTTATATATTAGTGCAATTAGCTTAATTTAAAAAAAAAATAGGCACGTTTCCAAAAGAAGATACATAAAAAAATTATTTTAAGATCATTAATATTATTTTATTTTTAAAAATGTCCTAACCCTTTCTTTATAAAATAATATGTGATAAATAAGTATTAGGCACATTTTTGCAGTTCAGTCAAGGTACAAGATTTATTAAAAAACTTTTGTTTTTTTATGTTATATATATTTAGAATATTTAATTAAATTTTATTAAAATTGATTTTACATTACAGCAAAACAAATGTTTCTACATAGAAATTATGTACATACCTATATATTGTATTTAAATATACGCATGTACATAGAGAAATTTAAGTATTTTCTCTGTACAACATACATTTTTAATTTAATAATACATATTGTATAGCATCCTTTGTTAGTATCGTACTTACACCCTTTTTTTTTTGTAATTGGATTAATTTGTTTTATACAAATATTTATTATATCGTTTTATATAATATGCTTTACATACACAATCATATATTTTTGTTTTTATAAAATATTGTAAAAATGTTTATCTCGTCTCTGTTAAGACTTGAACCCGGTACCTCCCGATCCAAACGTCACAGCTTTAACCCCTGCGCTATTTGCTCGGTTAAATAACAACAACAAACAATTTGCTTGGCACATACGTTTTTACGCCATTGGTTGTTATGAAATTAAAGCAACACCCTAGTTTTTATTTAATTTTTGCACTTTTTAACACTTAAGGCTGTATGGTACTCATTTTGCCAAAATATGGATATCGTAAAATCAATTTGTGGCCACAACAGTACCTGTTTATTGTAGTTGAAATAAAATTATTATTTTATTTAAGTCCCTACAAATCCTGTATTAATCCCTCACAAATATCTCAAGATTTTTTTTAAAAAAAATTATGTCAATTGCTTAATGTTTGCATTAAGCAATTGACATAATTTTTTTTAAAAAAAATCTTGAGATATTTGTGAGGGATTAATACAGGATTTGTAGGGACTTAAATAAAATAATAATTTTATTTCAACTACAATAAACAGGTACTGTATATATTTATTTTACCTGCCTGCACCCTAACACATAACATTTTATTATAATCTATATTACTCAATAACACACAAACATAAATTATTCCGAACAACATAATTAGCAATACAATATCAAGTTTGAGATGTACTCGTATAAATTGCAATTGTCATTGTAATTATTTGTCTCGTTTTCTCTAGCGTTTCCAACGCAGTGAACGATCACATAATTTAATGTTATCCTTTTCATAAATATATGTATAAATAATAAGGTTATTTGGTATGGGTTTTATTAACTTTTAGCGGGAATCATATTTTTTTGTATAAAAAAAATAAATAAAAAATCAGAAGTTAATCAGCAGTCATTCAAGACAGAATTAATTTTATAAATCTAAAATTTGTAAATTTTGTTTACCATAAAAATAAAAATAATAAAATTATAAAAAAATAAATAGTTGGTGTTAAAAAGTTATTTTGGGGTCGACAACACCCACAACTATATTGGTGACTCCTACAAGAACACAACAAAAACAAATAAAAAAAAAAGTGTATTGCTGTCGACGAGTGAAAATTAATTTATTGCCGAGTTTACAAACGTTCCACAATTCTGACTATTTTTTTCCTCGAATTGGAATTCGATATAAAATAGTACAAAGCCACATCTTGTTTGGAACATAAATATTTCATCGTGCAAAAATCAATATCGGTACATTCTAAGACGAATAAAGAAAATAAACCAACGACAACATACAGCGAAGCCGTTCACCGATTTCCCGCGTAATTAGCCTATTACGCATATCAACTTAACGGTGATTAGCTACATTGTTGCAGTACAACGGTCTGATTCCTGTTATAAAGCTGATACAAATTGCGCCATTTATCATAAAATTACGGATAAAATTCAACAGCGTTATTCACCGATCAGCAAACGACAACTACAACTTTAAAAATTGAATCTACAACTACGATATCAAGGTCAGCGTTTCGTCATTCAACACAACCGTAAGCAGTTTGGGATACATATCCCCGTTGAACAACACACATAAGGTCAAGTTCCCGTTCCTGCGACGTATTATATATTATAATTTTTTTTTATAACTTTTTCTATTTTCTTAATTTTATTTAGTAAAAAATTGTACAGGATCACATAGAATTGGTGATATATCGGACATTGCGTTGGAACACCGCGTTTTATGGTGAGAATTGCTTTTTACTATTACAGTATATATTTTCAAACTTGATATTGCTATTTCCATTCGATTTTCTTTACTTCCTCCAATATTATCTGAACAAAGTTATATATATATACATATACTTATATAAGTGCATACTTCTTTCGTTTCCGCTTTTACTATAGTATATCATAGTAAAGTATAGTATATTTTACTAGTATACCATATTGTTTTTGAATTTGAATTTTAATCGGGTATTTAAACAAGTGAAGTTTTGTGAAAATTAAACGATATCAGATAATGAAGATACAAACGTTAAAAAAGAACCGCGTAGTGTAGATGCGTCAACGTCTGTTCCATTCCCGCCTTTCTGGCATGAAATGCCGGGACTTTGGTTTTTGCAAGTGGAAGCCGTATTTAACACGAAACGAATTACCTCGGACAACCAACAATATTTACTAACGATTGCGTCACTACCCGTCGATATTATTGCGACGGTTTCGGACATAATTTCAAAACCACCAGAGACAGGCAAATTTAATATTCTTAAATTGGAAGTGGTAAAACGACTGAGTTTATCAGAGACTCAACGATTGGAAACATTAATAGGCGCTACAGCTATGGGTGATTTAAACCCTTTGGCGTTTTATCGTCGATTACAGCAGGTAGCGGGTTCCTCGACGGCAGTTACGGAAGAGCTTTTGAAAGCATTGTGGCTAAAAAGATTGCCGGAGCAATTACGTTCGATTATTCTCGTCCAAGAGTCAGAACCAATGACCAAATTAACTGCCCTAGCTGACAAAATATGGGAATTTCATCGACCATCAACGTCATCAGCGATCAATAGTGCCTCAAGTTCAAAGAAAAACTCGGCGACTGGAACAATAACTTTAGAAAGTCTAGCTACAGCTATTAACGAACTACGGCAACACATCTTTAAACAAGATCGCTCAAGACCACGAAATTTTTCTCGAAACCGATCGCGCAATCGTTCGCAGTCTAAATCACACTCTACTACTACTAGTTCTACCTCGACCAGGCGAAATTTCTGTTATTACCATTTTCGATTTGGTGCCGCAGCCAAAAAATGTGCAGGTGGTTCGTGTACATTTACTGGTCAGTACAATACGAAATCAAACGATAAATCGGAAAACTAGATCGTCCCAAAGTAATTGCGACAAACGTTGGGACGACTCAAACACGTCGCCTATTTATTAAATGTCCCAAAACCAATTTAAGTTTTCTTATTGATACGGGAGCTGATGTTTCAGTTGTTCCTTCAAATTTCTATATAAAAAAATTTCTCACGATTCATGCAATACTATCTTCGCTGCTAATGGTTCTCCAATCACAACTTACAGTGTAAGATTATTAAATGTCGATTTAGGTTTTCGCCGCGATTTCAAACATCCATTTATATTGGCGTCAGTTATCAGGCCTATCATAGGTGCTGATTTTTTGACTAAGTTTGGTATCGTAGTGGACTTAGCAAACAAGCGGCTTCTTGACTCAAATACGTCGTTAATTGTCAATGCCATGGATATAGACGATCCATTACCGACAATCCGACTTTTTATGGTCAACGGTCCATTTGGAGAACTTCTTAGACGTTTTCCTAATCTTACCCAAGAACCTAGATATGATTTACCAGTGAAACACCGCGTGGTGCATAGAATCGTGACGGAAGGCCAACTACCATTTTCACGACCGCGGCGTTTAGATCCAGAAAAACACAAGATAGCGAAGAGCGAGTTCGAATACATGAACTCTCTAGGACTGTGCAGACAATCGGCATCATCAGTTTCTTCACCTTTACACTTGGTTCCCCGGCGCGACAGCAATGATTGGCGACCTTGCGGGGATTACCGAAGACTGAACAAAGTGACAGTACCAGACAGATATCCTCTTCCCCATATCCACAACTTTTCCTTAAACTTGCAGGATTGTACTATCTTTTCAAAGATAGACCTGGTCCGAGCCTACCATCAAATACCAGTAGCTGCTGACGATGTATATAAGACAGCAATTACAACTCCTTTTGGGCTTTTTGAGTTCATGCGAATGCCATTCGGTCTACGAAATGCAGCACAGACTTTTCAGCGTTTCATGGACGAAGTGACAAAAGGGTTGAATTTCGTTTATACATACATCGATGATATTTTGGATGGTAGTCGGTCAGAGTCCGAACACTTCGAACACCTTCAAATTCTATTCCAACGCCTTACAGATTTCGGCATTGTCTTAAAACCTTCGAAGTGTGTGTTCGGTGCAGCCTCGCTAAATTTTCTTAGTCACGAAATCTCAAAAGATGGAATTCGCCCATCTTCAGAGAGGATCGTGGCTATAAACGATTTCTCCAAACCAGCATCTATACGGCAAGTGCAGCGCTTTATCGGAATGGTTAATTACTATCACCGATTCATTCCTCACTTAGCCGAACTACTAGCTCCAATACATACGCAACTCTCAATTCTTCAAAAAAGCAAGAAGAAGGATTTTAATTGGCCCCCTGAATGCCAAGCGGCTATAAACAAAACCAAAGCTGCCCTGGCTCAAGCAACACTTCTTGCCCATCCCCTAGAGCATGCAGAGTTCAGGATAACCACTGACGCTTCCAACACCGCACTCGGGGCTGTATTGGAGCAGTATAACAAAAGATGTTGGGAACCATTGGGGTTCTTTTCCAAAAAACTTTCTCCACCCGAACGTAAGTATTCTGCCTTCGATCGTGAACTGCTTGCCATTTATTGTTCTATCAAGCATTTCAGGTGTTTCGTCGAAGGTAGAATATTCACTATCCTTACCGACCATAAACCCTTGACTACTGCCATGGCGTCGAAGTCGGAGCGTAGTCCCCGACAATCTCGCCAATTAGATTACATATCGCAATTCACTACAGATATTCGATATATAAAAGGTGTAAGTAACGTGGTAGCAGATACCCTGTCCAGAACAAGCGAACACGAGGTCCTACCAATATGTAACACAGGCCTGGATGTGGAAAGACTAGTTTCGCTACAAACATCAGACGAGGAGTTTAGGACCCTTAGAAGTAAAACTGAGTCTAGTTCCAAATTAAAATTTGAACTGATACCTCATCCTGCCGTAGACTTAAGCATATGGTGTGAGACATCAACCGGAAAAAATCGTCCGTATATACCATCAGAATTACGTTTACATGTATTCCAGAAAATCCACAATTTGTCACATCCTGGAATACGATCCTCGCGAAAGTTGGTGTCTTCGAAATACTTCTGGCCAAGTATGAATGTGGATACGGGATATTGGTCTAAAACGTGTCTCGCTTGCCAGAAGTCGAAGATAAATCGGCATACACGTTCCGAACACGGTCGGTTCGATATTCCTTCCAGCAGGTTTGAACATATCCACGTAGACTTGGTTGGTCCACTACCCCCATCAAATGGCTATGTATGCATATTAACCATCATAGACCGATTTACTCGATGGCCGGAAGCCATTCCATTGAAAGATATGAGAACTTCCACAGTAGTGCACGCATTCGTAGACCAGTACATCTCAAGATTTGGTGTACCACTTGAGATAACAACTGACCAAGGCAGTCAGTTTGAAAGCAACCTCTTTCAGGAATTTAACAAGATGTTAGGTTCGCATAGAATACGAACTACGACTTATCATCCACAGGCAAATGGTATGGTGGAGCGATTCCATCGTACTCTTAAAGCCTCCTTGTATTCAAGAGAAAACACCCTGAACTGGAGCACAGAGCTACCATTTATTCTCCTTGGAATCAGAACTTCGGTCAAACCTGACCTCGGATGCACTCCAGCCGATCTTGTCTACGGACAATCACTAAAGGTCCCTGGAGAATTAGTAATGCATTCCTCCTCTGCGTCATCGACGGATCCTACTTCACTGGTCGATCGTTTAAGACAGTCGATGCGCAACGTCGTACCTCAAAATACTCGAAGCCCCCCTCAAAACAACATTTTTATACATAAAGACTTGACGGACTGTAACTATGTTTTCGTCAGAGTGGACAGAGTTAAGGTTGGCTTAACTCCTCCATACGAGGGGCCTTATAAAATAGTGAAAAGACTTCGAAAGTATTTCGTAATAGATATAAACGGTAAAAACGTATCTATCTCCATAGACAGACTTAAACCAGCATACATGACGGACTCTGTGCGTCAAGGTAATCCACTTGCACAAACCCATGATAAAATAGTAAAATTTTTAAATTAATAAATTTCGTTTTCCACAACACTTTTACTGCGGGGTGAGTGAATGTAGGGACTTAAATAAAATAATAATTTTATTTCAACTACAATAAACAGGTACTGTATATATTTCATACATTAAATCAGAACAAATTAATTGTCCATTTTACCTGCCTGCACCCTAACACATAACATTTTATTATAATCTATATTACTCAATAACACACAAACATAAATTATTCCGAACAACATAATTAGCAATACAATATCAAGTTTGAGATGTACTCGTATAAATTGCAATTGTCATTGTAATTATTTGTCTCGTTTTCTCTAGCGTTTCCAACGCAGTGAACGATCACATAATTTAATGTTATCCTTTTCATAAATATATGTATAAATAATAAGGTTATTTGGTATGGGTTTTATTAACTTTTAGCGGGAATCATATTTTTTTGTATAAAAAAAATAAATAAAAAATCAGAAGTTAATCAGCAGTCATTCAAGACAGAATTAATTTTATAAATCTAAAATTTGTAAATTTTGTTTACCATAAAAATAAAAATAATAAAATTATAAAAAAATAAATAGTTGGTGTTAAAAAGTTATTTTGGGGTCGACAACACCCACAACTATAGATTATTTTAAAATTCTTTGTAGTTTATCCGTAATTATAATTCAAAGTTGTTGAATTTTTGGATTAAGTTGGTCGAATCTATGATTCTTATCGATCATAGTTAAAATAATGAAAAAATAGGATATTTAGATATTGTTGATACTTTTCGAATATGCATTTTTTATTCTAACCAATTAACCGATCCCTTTGTTTTTTTTGTAAGAAATATGTTAAAATAAATGTTATACTAGTGGAAATGAGTATTTTCGTGTTTTTTATTTTTATTATAAACTGGTACGACAACACCAACACTATATTAAATAGATTTTTCTGGTTGTACGATATTAAATTAATTCAATTTTCGTGAAACCTGAAAGACAATATAATAGATTTCTGTTCAGTTGAACGCAGCATCGATGACTATCGAGGAGAATTTTGCAAAGAAACAATAAGCTACTGAACTTCTTTGGCTGAACCGTTACTCTTGCTCATACTTTCATCCAGGTCCCGAGAACAGCTGCAAATTTGATTATCTGATTATTATATGTTATTGTCTCGGTTCTCATTATGATTCTTGGTGGAAATTAAAAAGAAAATTTTATTTTTTTCTTCTGCAAACCGTTAGAAATGTCTCGGGGTAAATAATTATCAATGAACAGCACAAGTGGTTAAACGTTACCAAAATCTAACAAATAAAATTTATATATTATCAATATTCATATTTTTCAGTTTTCTTTATTCTTTCGACAAGTTCTTGAAATTATTTTTTTGATCAAATTCATTAATTTTTGAGTTTATTTTTTTCATGAATCCTTTTGTTATTCATGAAAAAAGTAAATTAATGAATTTCCCGATTATCGATAATCTTAATTTTAACTTCTCACAAATTTCAATATTCATCGCTTCGCAACTCGTGAATTTCGATCGCAACTATAAGAACTATAACGAAACAAATAAGAAAAACCTGGGATGGGATGAAAACTGCCTCATGAATATTTTTTTTCTGGGATAACTCCACATGCTTGAGTAGTACTCTGGCAGCTAATATTCTATCTACAATATGAAGTGACAAACTTGCATTGCAATACAAATATTGCGTAGAAATCAAAAATAAAAGAATACAAAAAACAAAAAATTAAAAAGATGACTCAAAAAAGGCAAATCGTACGACAAGAGTTGCCAATTGGGATACACTCAACTATTGAACCTATTTTTATAAATAAATAATAATAATCAGTTATTAAAGGCCATTACTGGTCCCTTACTGAGTCAACTATATGGCTCCAACGGTTTCGGCCATGAGCATGGTCTTCATACTGTCTAAGGCAATCTGAAGAGGCAAAGTAGTTCTCTACATCGTGGAGCCATTGTCCCCCGAAATGCCCTCTGCGGCTAACATATGGTGGCTCTCCTTTCAGAGTTCGCTGCATAATTCGTTCTGGATACTGATCCAGTACGCAGAATGTGATCGAGCCAGCGTACTCGCTGAGATCTTATTTGATGTACAATATAGTCTTCATCAGCTACCTCTCGTACACATCCATCAGCGCCCAACTTTCACATCCAAACAAAACAACGAGCCTGATCAACGCTTTGTTAAGCTTCAGCCTCACGGCACTTGATATGCGTTTAGATTTTAGCAGTGGCCTTAGAGGATACAAAGCACGACTGCCAGGTGCCAGCCGCATTTTAAAATAGTCACCCGCACTGTTATCGTGAGTGATAAGAGAGGCAAAATATTTGCACCTCCTCACTTCTTCAAACGTGTAGAGGCCACTACTAAAATCTGTGCAAAGGAGACCTAACCCGCGATAATTCTCACACTTCAAGTGGTCTCCCTTCTTGAAGATGGGGCACACCGTGGCCACTTTCCATTCGTCAGGCACTACTTCGGTTCGCCATACTAATCGAACAAGGTCGAAAAGACAGTTCCACAAAGCATCTCTCCGAATATATCTAGATAATAATACATATCTATCGTATGGACTTAGTGAATTACTCCTGCGATGGATCCTCAATGCCAATCTCCGCAGTCAGTTTCAGATGTGGCTCAACAAACGTCTGTGACGCATGATGAACACCAAGCAGGTAGTTAAAGTGTCCATTCCGAGCGTCAAGTACTGCGTCGATATTGACACAGGGATTTCCATCCTGGTCCCGAATGGCGGTTGACGTAGGCCTGAAAGTGTGGTGCAATCCAGTAATTCCATTAAAGGAATTACGCGAACTGCATATTAACTTCCACCATTCTCGCTTATTCCGTCTACAAATCCACTTAACTGCCCTCCTAGCAAAAGCAACCTTGTTTTTCCTCGCGATTGTAAGACGTTGTTCCACTTCAATATGAGCTATATTTTGTTTGCTCGACTGCAAGACGACACTCGTCATCAAACCAATCATTTGAGTCTGACTTTGACTATACCTAAAGTCTGTTGAGCAGCACTGACAACCGAAGTTTTCAGTACCTCCCAGACAGAGTTCACGCAGTCAGAGTGGTAATTAGCTTCCTCAATATTGCCGCTGACAAGATCCTGATATGCCTACGTATTTGGTTGCTGACCGATAAGTTCTCACATCCTACACTACTCGAGCCCGCCCTTTAGAAACTAACACGTGGTCAATTTGGTTGCGGGAAGTTCCACGGAGATGTGTCCATGTCTCTAGACGTACCTGTTTGTGATGGGAAACGTGCTTCCTACTCTAAGATCATGGGCAGTTGCAAACTACATCATTCTCTCACCATTATTGGTCGAAGTTTCCTGTCGGGAGTACGAACCTATGTGTTCACACAAGTCGTTCTGATTTCTGCCAGCTCTAGCATTAAAGTCCCCAATGCACATTCTAACATCGTGTTCGGGTATAGATCCATCAGATCGTCTAAGTCATTGTAAAATGAGTCTTTATCTTGTGGCTGGCTGAGAGGCGTGCACAAATTGTACACAAATTATCGAATTTTTGTCTAAATACATGCGCAAGCGAAGCTTACATAATCGGTGGTTAACTGCTTGAAAATAAAAAACAGCTTTTTTTACCTGCGGTCCAAGAAGAAATCCAAGATTTCCGAGGTCATCTTCACTGTAGAGCAACGTATAGCCCTGGGACACATGGTCTCCACTTTTAGGTCAGCGTGTTTCTTGAAGAGCAACGAGTTCCAACCGATACTCTTTCATGTACATGAATAGGCCCACCAACGCTCCTAGCTTTCTTAATGACTGCACGTTCCACGTGCCGATACTGTGATGTATTAAAAATGCTATTTAAATCGGCTAAATAGTTGCTGAGATTAGTGGAAATAAAGACTTATTATATTATACGATATTACGGATACCTTATTTTATATAATTCTTTCTAGAGAAAACATAACAGCATGAAAAAATCGGTTTTTGTTGTAGTATTATTACTATCGTAATAGAAGAACACAAATCCAAGCACAACATTGCGAACAAAATAATAAAAAATCATTTATATGCTTATTTATTGTCTTTCGCAAAAAATTGAAAAGGATAACAATATGTTTATGTTTATTATAGACACAGTTTAAACAAATTTTTATGTCGATACACGGCATTTAAATATCGATACCAAAACTGAAATTTTTTTGAGTACCATACAGCCTTAATCTAATTACTGTTTATTTATCAAGCAAATCATAACTAATTTCATTTCAATTACCATATAATACTACTTCTAATAGCCATGAAAATTTCATTAGTTTTCAATTCTAATACAAAGCCTTAACCTTTTTATAATTTTAGGTATGATTAGAACATCTCCATAAAAGAAAGGTATATTGAAATGCCTCATGCATCATGTAAACTATGCGTGATCTAAACAGCTGATCTCACTTCAGCAGTATCAGGTCAGGAAGGTTTGTCGGTTATTATTCGTAGTTAGGCATACTAATGGACTTGGTTTCTTCTCATACGACTACCTTCACAGCTATGAACACGAAGAGGAAGCAGAATCCATCTTCTTTACTCAAAACATTTCTAGAGATTCCCACACAGCTCAAAATGATTTCAATGAGAAAGTGCGAAAAATAAAAATTGTAGTATGGCTCTGTAGCATGTTGGGTCTATGCTTGTCTTCTTTGGACTGCCACCATAACATAACCTATGATCGGAATATTGTGGTAATCAAAATTGTTGCAGTTTGTGATAATTACTCGCGTATTTATTATTGATATCTCATGTTACCACAAAACAGTGGTGATACATGATATACAGAAATGATGTTCTTTTTACAACAACAAAAATATTGTGAAATGTAATATCATGTGAGTGTAGATAGTTAATTTATGTATAATTAAATTTATCGAAAAGTGGGTTTATTACATACATAAACAGACAAAATACATAGTTTAGTTTGTGAAAATCGGATTATCATTTATCAATTCGGATAAAAATTGAATAAAACTAAATTTTTTTGTGGAATATCAAAAAGGAAAAACAAAACAAAAACTATTATTTCTTCTCACTGAAACGAGTAAACTAAATAGTTCTTTCTGCCTTTTTATAATAAAATTGTCGATAAACGATAGAAGATATAAAAAGGCAGAAAAGAAAAAATATATGATGATAAGCAAATTATAACGAAACCTACCCCATAAGTTATTACTATTTAATTACAATTTATTACACCACGTTCCAATCATGTATTGAAACGGTAACGCTAGGTGCCAACTTATGCTGACGCCAACCGCTCCCGTCTAACAAAATGGTCCTACCATTGCCCTGTCACGTGCGGCTAATTCCCGTAGTTCAGTCCGGAATAGGGATAGGATAAGTGGTCGTGGGCATACATTTGGGCACGGTAAATAGGACCTAGATTACCGCACTTTTGTCAAATATTGTGGTACATTTTTATCTATACCGATGGAGAAAAAGACAAAAAGGATCTTTACTTACTTTATCTACTAAGAGACCAACGGTTTAGAGGACTACAGAACTTTGCGGAACATGATTCATCCGCGGAATCTGGCCAAAGCCGAACTGAAGAGCGAGGAATTATTGTCTAATTTAAAAAAAGAAAACTAAATACACTGCTGCTTACCTTAATTCTTCTTTTCAACTCTCGTTTCACATATGCATTTACATAGATGAAAATCAAAATTGTAATTTACTTTTAAATCGGAATGGTTCTAATACATTTTTTATGATTTGTTATTTTTTTTAAATTAAATATATACTTTATTAGACTGACATTAGACAGGCATAGTTTAAGATAATCAACTTTTGCGAACCAAAATGTACTTATAATATATAAGCTCTATTTATTGAAATAGCAAATTTTTATAGGAATTTAATAAAATTGAGCAGTTAGTTGGCAAAAATACCGCCAATATTGTTATTGGGGATAAACAATTATTAAATTATTTGGATTTACCTTCCTAACATTTTTGAGAAGAAAAGGAATTATTAAAAACTAAACCATGATTCAATAAAGAACAAAGTAAGAGAATTCGTGTGTTTTAGATCTACATGCAATCGCAGTTCTCAATTAAAAAATACAACAAAGTAGAATTTTTATAATTGAGAACTGCAATTGCATGTAGATCTGGTAATCCAGAATGTTAAAACGTTTTTAAATGTGAATAATAATTTCTAGTTGTAATATGCGTACCTACATATTTAATTTTGCACAATCATCAACAGACTTTCCTATCAAAATCACTCAAAACTTTATTTTTGTTTTGTATATATGTAAAGGGTGTTTTTTATAGAGTTACACAAGTTTAAATCATAATAAAATAAAGAAATATATTTTTAATATTAATGAAACGGACTTTATTGGATAGAAAATTTTGTGACATTAATGGTTAAATATGATTTCGGCCGTGTGGCCGCCACGGCTGGCACGTATAAGGCGCAATCTGGAACACCAATTTTCACAAACTTTTCGCAGCATTTGCGGCTGTATTTCGCCAATAACTCTTCGAATGTTGGTTTCCAGCTGTTCAATTGTCTCTGGTTTATCGACGTAGACAAGTGACTTTCCATAACCCCAAAGAAAATAATCCAATGGGGTTAAATCACACGATCTTGGTGGCCAATTAATTGGACCATTACGCGAAATTATTCTTTATCTAAAGTTTCTTTGAGTAAATTAATTGTAGCGCGCGCTGTGTGGCATGTGGTTCCGTCTTGTTGGAACCACATGTCAGCAAGATAAATGCCAGCTAATCGAGGTACGAAAAAATTTCTAATTTCCCTATACCGCTCACCATTGACAGTAACATTCTGACCATCATCGGTTTTGAATACATATGGACCAATGACTCCGCTAGCCCATAAAGCGCACCAAACAGTCATTTTCTGTGGATGTTATGGTGTTTCGACAAAAGGTTGTGGATTATCCTCACTCTAAATACAATTCTGCTTATTTACGTACCCATTCAACCAAAAATGGGCTTCATCGGAGAACAAAATGTTGAATGAAAATTCAACATCAACATCAATTTGTGCCTCAGCCCATTCGAAATGGCGGCGCATACGATGGTCGTTTGGATTTAATTCCTACACAAGTTGAATCTTGAAAGAGAGATTCTTTCGTAAAATTTTCCATAAAGTGGAAAGATACAACCCCAGTTGCTGAGAACGGCGCCGAATTGATTGATTTGGATCTTCTTCAATGCTTTTCTATACAGCGGCTACAGCTTCTTCAGTGCGCACTGTTCGGCATCTGACGGGAAGCACATTATCATTAAGAGTAAACGTATTCCGAAAATAATCTATTGTTATTCGAATTAGCCGCTCTAAAAAAACACTTTTATATACATATTATTTAAAGATTAGTACTCTTCTAGTATATGCTGACGAATTTTAATTTGGTTAGTATTTTAGTGATGGTGGCGAAACGATTACAATTTACTTCATGGATTAAAGGAAATTCATATTATTTCCATACCCCTTGCCAAGAATAGTCATCTCATATAAACGTGACAATAGTTTTTTTCATTGTGTTTGAAAAATAATCTGCCGTTAATGTTAGGTCTAACGCCTGATAAAGTTAGGTCAAATAAATCAAAACACCAAACATAACTAATGACAATTCCACTAGTAGATGACATGGGAGAAGTGTCATAATAATAAACGTAAGCACCAACAAAATGAACCGATTTGAACTGATTCCTATACATTTGGTGCTTACCACAGCAAAAAACATACTAATACAAAGAAAACAAATAGCTAAACACAACTATAACATTGTATACATTATACTTTGTACGAAATTTTCAATTTTTTCGCGTGAGACTAGCCTCATGAAACGATAAAAATCCCTGTCCGGGAAATGCATATCTCTACTTGTAGTAAATCAGATTTTAAAATCGTGGGATTTTAAATGTTTCTTGGAGGTGCTGAAGTGAAAAGTGAGTTGACAAAACTATATTTTAAGCCTGGTAAGTATTAAAAATAATAAAACTTACCTTTCAGTTGAAACGTATATGAATAAAAATTCTTAAACTCTAATAATATAACTGTACTAAATAACATCACATCTGTAGATTAAAATTAGAATTATGCAATAAAATAATATTAATATTATATTGAAATAAGCAAAACAGAACTGCATAGGAAAAAATAGAAACAGTTCGTGTGATCAATTGAAAGAGACATTTTTGGAACCACCAGCGCACACTCAAAAATACGTTTTCTTCGTAGAAGGAACCATACAACTTATATTTTTTATTAGACATAATAACTCCTTCATCCTACGTTTGGCGCTTCAAAGGTTGAACATTTTCAAACTGAAAATGTCTAGATTTCTTATTGTGAAAATATTAGCACTCCAAAAAATGACTTTACTTGAATCACGCCTTGAAAGATTATAGAAATTTCGTAAAACAAGCTTTTGAAATATAAAGAAACTATAATGCGTTCCACTCCAACAACTGTAATACGTTCTACTTTAAGTAATTGAAAAGCTGAGTTTAGATTGAATTAAGGAGAAATACAAATTTTTAAGTAGAAATAGCTTATTCTGAATAAAACTTGGTCAATAAAACAAAAATGATTTTGTAAGATGTTAATATGAGATTTAAATTTAAGTAATTGGCTAAAATTATTCCGAAATATTTTATTTTAAAATAATTAATTTTGATTCATGACTCTGAACAGTAATTATCAGTAAAGAGACATATGGAAAGTTTTTGCATGTGAATGGTTAGAAGTATTCTCATCGCAATTTCAATTTTTGTTTAAAATTCGTAACTGCATTATTTTAACATTTTTACGCTAATCATGGAATGTCGACCAATCCAGTCTCACAAACAAATTCCAATCTTAAGTTGACCCATTATACAACTTTGTTTTTCGATCTCCTCTATAAAAAAAATCGAATACACGAAGTACTACGATTTTACCGAGTACATCGAAAAACAAAGTTTAATTTAATGTTATTTCAATAATAGTGAATTAAAATTATGTAGTTTAAGCATAGACAAAATAAATAGGTTCACAATTTTGAGTTGGCAACACTGCTTTATTTGACAATCCATTTAACAACTGATAGTTTGTCTGCTTTTTGTTTAGTTTGGTTTGACATTTCATTATGGATAGACTTACATCAGAGCAAAATAATGGTTCTGTTCGTCAAACTTATCGTGCACTTCGCCCATTTTATACATAATCGTCCTTCAGAGCGGCTAATTCGAATATCAATAAATCGTTTTCGGACCACGTTTACTCTTAATGATAATGTGCATCCCGTGAGACGCCGAATAGTGCAGACTGAAGAAGCTGTAGCCGCTGTACAAGAAAGCAGAAGAAGATAAAAAACAATCAATTCGTCGCCGTTCTCAGCAACTGAGGTTGTGTCCTTCCACTTTATGGAAGATTTTACGAAAGGATCTAGGTTTAAAATCTTTCAAGATTTAACTTGTGCATGAATTAAAGCCAAACGACCATCGTATGCGCCGAGAATTAGGCGAATGGGCTGAAGCACAAATTGATATTGTTGTTGAATTTCCATTCAAAATTTTGTTCTCAAAAGATTGTGAAAATTTGTGTTCCAGATTGCGCCTTGTACGTGCCAGCCGTGGCGGCCACATGACGGAAATCATATTTAAAAATTAATGTCATAAAATTTTATATCCTAAAAGTCCGTTTTTTTGTTATTAAAAATATATTTCTTTTTATTATGATTTAAACTTGTGTAACTCTATAAAAAAACACCCCTTAGAACTCTATTATGTCTATGGTTTAACATTAAATGTATTATATTTATCGGCAAAAAATTAAAATTAAATTAATTTAGATTTTACTAAATAAACGAGAAAATTGTTATCCAAAACAATATTCGAACCAGACATTTTTTGGATAAAACTAATAAATATGTGTGTATTTTATGTGTTAGCAAACAGTTACAGGTGGCAGGTATCGTAACTATAATTTTGATTTAATTTAAATTTTTTCTCGATTTAGCTAAATTATATTTTGATTTCTACGAGTAAATTTACCAATGGAATACACAAGTATCGTATATTAAAATTTTAAAATGAATAACCTTGAATGTCAATATTCCACAAATGCTTTTCTCCATTTAAAAATTTTATTTCTATTAAAATCTTACAAACTTAGTGAAATCAAAATAATCCTCATTTTCTAGATAAATTTTATCATATTTCCACATATTGCATTGCATGTACAACGTAAGAGGAAAACGTTCAACGTTAAAAGGTAGAAACACTTACATAGGATAAATACGAGCATGTTCTCTATAAAACTTTTATTTTTGCTGTCGTAATTTTCGTTCTTTTATGATATGATCAGGCTATTTCTCAATTCTTATTATTTCTTTTATATTCATCGCTTATCAGAAAAATAGTTGAATGTTTTCTATGAATGAATTTTTCCAATACGAATTCAATAATGATTATCACAATAGATAAAGATTTGTGTGGATAAAAATAATTTTCTTTTTATAATTTAGCACATTCCAAATAATTTTCCATGTCATAGATTTTAGAACCATATTGTCTATAAAATTTAATTTTATTCCAAATACGATTTTTGCGGAGCATGCGTGTAACAACAATTTAAGACCGTCGATAAAATAAATTCGAACCCTTATTAATATGCTAAATGCGAATTTTGACTTATATCCCAAACAATATTCTGCTGGTTTACAATACGTGTTGATCGACATTATATAACAATTTTTTTTATATAAATTCAATGTTTGAAATTAATGAAATTTTGAATTGTTGTTTAATTCAACTGCTCTTGCTAGGAGTAGCTACGCCTATCCGTTATATGTGAATCATTGAAGACATTATTGTGCTATTAATCTCCAAATATCATTTGATACTGTGCGTTGTTGTGGTGTCAACAAAATCAAAATATAATTGTTAATTGAATTAAAATTATTAATCTGATTAATTTAAAAATCTTTGTTGTTGTTTGTTAGGACTGTAAGACCAAACACTGAACAAATCTCCCGGATAATTCAAGACCGACTCTTGCAGTCGTTTTCTCGTCTTTATTTCAATGATTCGTCTTAAGCTACTAACTAATTCAAGATGAATTAAAATAATAATAAATAATATATCAGTTTTTGACGGTCACTACTGGCCCCTTGCTGAGTCAACAATTGGGTTCCAACGGTATCGAGCCATCGGTATTGTACATAGCTCTGATCTCGGTATTGTACATAGCTCGGTATGTGCCATCTATACTTCGCGTTTTGGCCCGTAAATCACACGCTTGGTTCTTCACTCAAATGTAAGGAGGGATCTCTACAGTACTCATCCGTCAGTGCTCAACTTTAACATCCATACATAAAGCTTCAGCTTCACGGCGCTTGATAGGTGTTTAGGTTTTAGCAGTCGCCTTAGAGAATACAAAGCACGGTTGTCAGCTACCAGCCGCATTCTTGTATCCGCACCCACACTGTTATCGTGAGTGATAAGAGAGTGCAACTAGTTGAATCTCCCCACTCCCTCAAACGTATAGTGGCCACTATTAAAATCTGGTGTGCTATTGTATCTATTGTAGCGTAAATTTTTTCTTGGTGAACGCTAATCACCTTTACTCAACACAAAAAAAACACTTTCACGAAAATACTCAAAAAAAAATCCAAGAAAAACTTAAACAGGAAGAAAATAATTAATAACAACTAGAAAATTTCGATATATATATATAACAGAAATTAAAATTCTTTTTATTGAGTGCAAAAAATATAATGTTATGAAATTTACAAATTTAGGCAAAATCTAGTCGGAGAAAAGTTTAATTAATTCAAAACAAATTTAAAAGTAATCTTAACAAGAAAAATCATTAATCATTTTTTTTATTTTGATCGCTCAGTCGGTACCTAAACCAAATGTTGGGAAATTCACATATAATCTATTGCACATACATATAATCTATGTAAAATAATAATAAATATAAAAATATTTGATACCTGGCAGTGTAATATTTGATACCTGGCAGTGTAATCCTCGCCGCAAAATAAACTAAATATGTATGTGACTAATTTGGCCACAAAATCATGCGGTCTGATGAACAACACCAATCCTGCAGAATCCAGTTTGATTGTCGTACGATTTAATGCAGTTAGATATCAGCATACATTTATACAGCCAGTAAAAAAAATCCAAATTGTGTGATCAAAAAAACGTGTCCAAAAATAATTATACGATGAATTTATCAATTGTTTACATTACATTTTGAATCGTTTTCCAATTTGAAGCTCCGTATTTTTTTGATATATTTGATAACATCAATCAGCATTCATGTTGCAATTCTTTGACTCGATGTTTAAAATTGTATTTCTTTAAATTTTTGTTTCAATTTTATATATATATTTTTGTTCTACTAGTCGCTACCGCAGATGGGAATCATTCAATGCCCAAAAAAGAAAACCAAAACCCCAAAATATTCTTAAAAAAAAAATAACTAGCATAAAAAAAACAAAAACCGGAAGTAATACCAATATATACAATCAAAATCAATTACACAATCAATTGCATACTGTTAATTATGACAAAAGTGAAGCAAAAAAAAATTTAAATTCAGTATCTTCCAAAATAAATATTACACACCATGTTACACAAGGTAGGGTACCACATATCCCTCTACATAAGAAAAAAAATTTTAAACAATAACGATTTTCCAACTAATGATAATCTACAAATGGATTATCAAACAAACAAGCAATGAATATAAATAAATAAATTAAATTTCCTATTTGACTTTCTCAATGAGGTGTTTCATCAAACCTTTAATTTAAAATATTACAAGAATATCGTCCCCAAATGGCTTTAGTAAAATGTATTTTACTACACATTCTAGAATTAAATCAATTGTCGGGCTTACAGGACATTACTAGGAATCAAAAAAATTATAACATTCCTTTACCTGTAAACGATGTTTTTTGTTGTTTCCCCTCTTTAAATGTACAATACAGAACTTTTAATAAAATAAAAATAATTTAACACCATATGTATTTTCATATAGTATTGAAGAAAAAAAATCTATAGAAATCCACCACACTACCGGCAGAACAGATATTTAACCCAAATCTAATTCAATTCCCACCAAAATATATATACTAGTTGAAAACTGGCAGAAGCGGGATAATAGAATAAGGCTTAAAATAAAAAAATAAGC
Source organism: Tipula unca (assembly GCA_951394425.1). NCBI lineage: Eukaryota > Metazoa > Arthropoda > Insecta > Diptera > Tipulidae > Tipula > Tipula unca. Next base: position 108,404,227 of record OX596381.1, read on the forward strand.
ATTTCCCGAAACTCCGGAATATTCAGTAATTGAAGTAAGTAAGTAGTTCTGTAATTGAAGTAATCGAAGATAATAATGATAAATAAGGATGGAACCGATCAGGAATAAATCGAACTTTACTAATTAGGTTCCTTCATGGTAGTCGACTGGAGAGATTTCGACTCTAAATGGAAATTCAATTGAAAATATAAATAATGATTTAAAAAAATAACTACATGTAATGAATTCTAATACTAATAAATAACAAATATGACATTTTCAGCAATCATTGATGTTCCCTAATGGATTTAATCGATATAAGTCTATATACGCATAGCTTTTGGTTATTAATCAACACTAAGAAACATCAGAAATCAAACAATATAAGAGATGGAACGATTTTTTGGTGTGTTTTTGTCTTTCGAAACGATTGCTTACTACAGTTTTGAGGAACTAAGTGGAATTTAAATTCCCTTTTTTTTTTTTTTTAAGTTCAACTCGGTCGAGATAGATTTCCTGGAAATTCTATCCACAGCTAAAAAAAATAATAAAATAATAATAATAAAATAATGATATGTAGTAATAAATTAACAATAAAATAATAATTCAAAGGTTTGCATTAAATCAGGGTGCTAGGCCCGTTTGTAAGTCTTTGGCGTGAAATACGCCTAAATATTTCCCATTTAGATCCTCTAATGCGTAAGAACTAGATCCTCTGCATTCTGTTATACGGCATTTAATAAATTTCGGAGGCAGCTTAGCACTAAATTTATTACTAGCATCTGACTGCGTGAAATTTTTCTTCAACACCATATCTGCTTTTGAGAAATTGTGTTGTGTCCGCGGTCTTAAATTATATTGACTTGATTGTTTTTTGTAAGATTTGATAAGTTTAGTTTGAATGTACTCATGGATGGCCCTTTAAATGGAACGCTATTGTTGATGGGTCATATGTATGCGTGTTTATATTATCGTTCGTGAGGCCATGATTGCCGTTAAGAGCCATATTTCTCCCAAAATTGACGAAATATGGAGAACATGATATGGACTCATGTTTCGCACTTCGTATAGCACACCCAATATTTTGTATATATACGTCCCAGTCTCTATGATCGTTTTGAATATAAGCGCGAATCGAATTAATGATCACTTGGTTAACCCGTTCGGTAGGATTAGCTTGGGGATGGTAACGAGCAATTAGCCAATGATTCACTGAATATGATTTTAAAAAATCTTTAAAATGCGAACCGGTAAACTGGCTACCATTGTCAGATATAAAGACGGCTGGAACACCAAAATGATAGAATAGGTTCTCCTCAATGAACTTGATCAATTGTTTTTGATTAGCTTCGGAATAATAGTGGATAATTAGAAAATTGGTCAGTCAGCACCAAGAGCATCGTGTTTCCCTTTTTTGATCGTGGAAAGGGTTCCATGAAATCTGCCGATACAATTTCCCACGGTTTTGAGGCATTACGTTGTTTTCCCATTGATGGACTTGTAGAATAATTCGGTGGTTTAACAACCTTTCAAATCTGACAATTTCGGACATAATTTCCCACATCAATTCGCATTTCCCCCAATAGAAGTCTCTCTGAATACGATCAATTGTTTTTGCATAGCCAAAATGACTAGCTAATGGATCATCATGTAGTTTTTGTAACTATAATTTTTCGGCACTATAATTTTCCATATAAGTATGAAATTATTCCCAACTCATCACGGTGCCTGCAACTCTTATAGAGCTTATCATTTTCAATCTTAAAGTCTGGGTAGTTTTCCGGCCCACTAACAATTTTTTCCTTGAGATCAGTATACCATTTATCTTTCATTGATAAATCAATACATTCTATATCCAATTTAATATCTTGCACTGCTTGACCTTGCTCTTCACTTTCCTGCTGCAGTCGGTTGACCGAGAAACAATATGGTTCAGTTTGGTCTTTATCACTAAGATGTTAGGATCAGATTTTTTGGGAGGACTTTGAAATATTGTGCCTCAATTCCCTTAAGTTTCTCCCGACAAGTGTCAATTTCATTTTGAATAGCGTACGTGGCTGGTAAAACAATATCCTCAAGAGATACTCCCGTTTCCAATTCATCTTTAAAACGGTACCGCAGTACGCGTCGTTTTGCCGTCAGTGTAGCTGGTATCGTCAATTCTCTAATAGTCAACTCGTATATTAATTCTTCTTCATCCAAATAAACTGGGTTTATTTTAGTCATTTTAAATTTGATAAACCAATTGTACAGTAAATCAAAATATAAGATTAATATAAAAATAAAAAAAACAAAATTATAAATTATTTTTGTTTTTTTTATTTTTTTTATTTAAAATGGACCAATCAAAAATGTCCCTGTTTCGGCGCCAAAATAATGTAGCGTAAATTTTTTCTTGGTGAACGCTAATCACCTTTACTCAACACAAAAAAAAAAACACTTTCACGAAAACACTCAAAAAAAATCGAAGAAAATAAATAACAACTAGAAAATTTCGATATATGTATATATAACAGAAATTAAAATTCTTTTAGGCAAAAAAATTTAGGCAAAATCTATTCGGAGAAAAGTTTAATTAAATCAAAACAAATTTAAAAGTAATCTTAACAAGAAAATCATTTATCATTTTTTTTATTTTGATCGCTCAATCGGTACCTAAACCAAATGTTGGGAAATGCACATATAATCTATTGCACATACATATAATCTATGTAAAATAATAATAAATAAAAAAATATTTGATACCTGGCAGTGTAAACCTCGATGAAGCACTTCGTCGACAATCACTGAAAGAAAATTAATTGATACAAAACACATAAACTATATGCACTTTAAAATCCCATTAACAGTAGAAAAAAAAATTCTCTTAAACTTTTCACGTATAGAGCTAAAACTAATGATTAATCATTTTCACTATCTCATGGTGAGATTAGAATACAAAACTAGATTTTAAGATAATTTAAATTTTTCCACACACAATAATTTGATAATTAATTAGCACTAAATAATAAATTTTATCACAATATTAATTAAATTATAATAATAATATTTTTTTTCCCTTTTATATTTTTTTTATTTTGGGATATAATGAAGATTTTTAGCTTGACTGCAAAATAAATTAACTAAATATGTATGTGACTAATTTGGCCACAAAATCATGCGGTCCGATGAACAACACCAGTCCTGCAGAATCCAGTTTGATTGTCGTACGATTTAATGCAGTTAGATATCAGCATACATTTATACAGCCAGTAAAAAAAAAATTCAAATTGTGTGATCAAAAAAACGTGTCCAAAAATAATTATACGATGAATTTATCAATTGTTTAAGATAAATTTTGAATCGTTTTCCAATTTGAAGCTCCGTATTTTTTTGATATATTTGATAACATCAATCAGCATTCATGTTGCAATTCTTTGACTCGATGTTTAAAATTGTATTTCTTTAAATTTTTGTTTCAATTTTATATATATATTTTTTCTCTGAATAGTCGCTACCGCATCCCATCTTTCAATGCTTAAAAAAGAAAACCAAAACCCCAAAATATTCTTCAAAAAAAAATAACTAACATCAAAATCAATTACACAATCAATTGCATACTGATAATTATGACAAAAGTGATGCAAAAAAAATTTAAATTCAGTATCTTCCAAAATAAATATTACATACCTTGTTACACAAGGTAGGGTACCACACTATAACCAGAGATCATGTTTTTTTGTTTTGTACTCATTGATCAAGAGTCCAACAGAAGCTGCATATAAAAGCACCTGATTGGACTAGCGATATAAGATGTTGCGCTGAGGTGTTTCAGTTTTACGAAAGATGTACTCCAACATAAGATTAAAGAGTATCGCGGGGACAGAGCTTCTTCCTGCCAAACACCCGAACTAACTGCAACAATTCTTGATACCCCCCTGTTCTCAACTTTAACACAACATTGAGACTGTGTCACTGTCATTCTACACAATTGAACCATTTTTGTTAGCATACCTAGATACTCCAGCGCAGACCACAAACTCTCTCGATTGATCGAGTCATAGGCCTGCCAGAAATCAAGGAACACCTGATGTACGGGGACGGACGTCTCAGAATATTTAGAATTTAGATAGAATCATCCGCATCAAAAAGACCTGCTCAGTAACTGATCGATTCGGACGAAATCCTCCTTTATAATCACCAACAAGGCTTTCCTAGAGTGGTGATTCTATCCAATTTAATGTAGGACAGTAACTTATATGCTAATAATGATCGCTGGTTTCGTATTTGGTTGCTGACCAATAAGTTCTCACATCCTGCACAGCCCGAGCTAGCCCTTTTGAAATTAACACATTGTCAATTTGGTTGCGGGAAATTTTGCGAGGATGGATCCATGTTTCCAAATGTATCTCTAGTTCTAGCATTAGAGTCCCAATACACATTCTAACATCGTGTTCGGGTATAGATCCCATCAGATCGTCCAAGTCATTGTAAAATGAGTCTTTATCTTGAGGCTGGCAGACTTCTTTGGGCGCATGTTACCATATTATCGACAGGTTAGCTAACTTCATGGGCAAGCGAAGCTTACTCAATCGGTTATTGACTGCTTGGAAATCCAAAACAGCGTTCTTTACCTGCGGCCCAAGAAGAAATCCAGCTCCTAGATTTCCGAGGTCATCTCCACTGTACAACAACGTATAGTCCTGTGACACATGGTCTCCACTTTTAGGCAAGCGGGTTTCTTGAAGAGGAACGACCAGCCCTTACTCCTTCATGCATGTGATTAGACCCTCTAACGCTCCTAGTTACTTAAGTGACTGCACGTTCCACGTGCCGATCCTAAATCTCGTGTCCGGGTACTTGAGCGGGGGTCCGGTGTTATTTTGGCGATATCCATTTTTAGTTTTGTTGACTTTATAAACAGCTTATTTTTTTACGGGTGAGGGTCGTCAGTCCAGTGATCCAACCGTTTAGTCGCCTCTTACGACAAGCAAAGGATACTGTGACGGTATTCTTGGAAAACATGTTCGTGCAATTTTGATTTACGAGACATGTGTGCCACCACAGGGGCAAAAATAAATAATTTCCAAATTTAAATTTAAATAAACTTTTCAATTTAAAACAAAAATTAATTAACAAACTTTTTCATAATTTTATTTATATGAACCTTTCAAATTTTATTTAAATAAAGACTCATAGTTATTGTGAATAACGAATATTATATCGCAACGTATCCCCAATTTATAACCATTTTCCAGTTTAGTGCTAAATTGACACAAATATGAGGAAATATGGGAGTTAAGCGTAAACTAAGCTTAAATTATAACTTAAATTTAAATTCACAGTAAAATTGGTACATTTTCAAAGTACGTAAGTAGAAATAGTATAAATAAATTAATTCAGCATTTTTAGCATAATTTTTTCGCGTTTTTCACGGGACTGAGTTTGACCGTCAAAATCGGCCCCAAATTTGTTATGTAAATGTATAAAATTGATTATATCATAATCTTTAATATAATTTTTTTATTTGATTTATTATACTGGCCTCACGGCCCTTATTGTGACCGCCCCACCTAAAACATTATCGCTCTCCCAGTCCCCCACTCATTGAATGTAAATCAGCCATGTAAATCATTTATAAAAAAGAAATAAAGTAGTTGCTTAACTGTAAGCCGAATTTTACTATCAAATTTTACCATGAAATTCGGAGGAGGGCAACTATTTACAATCCGATCCATAATTACTATATATATACATACATAGTAGTAGAACCAATTAATATTATTTTCTAATTTAATTTTCGTTTGGTTTCAACATTCGTTTCGTAATACATAGTAGGGTCCTTACAACAATAAACACAAAGTCAAGAGCAAATAGAGGGATGCCGAAATTTTTAAATAAAAATTAAATAGTTTTTATATTTTCAAATTGAGTTAACTTTGCTTTGAAATTGATTATGATAATTGTTAAAATTAAAAATGCATTTTTATGCTTTATAATCACAATCATAAACAATTTTGTTACCACCGAGTAAACATTAAAATTAATTTACTTATTACTTGTGTGAAAAGTTGAATTAATTTTTTTTCAGCAGTTATTAATTTATTATAAAAAAAAAATTGATGTGAAAATATGTGAAATCGTGATGTTCCAATATTCTCCACCTCAAATAAGAAAGACTGAGCCAAATCTGATTTGGCTCTAAACGCCACGACCACAATAGTGACTAACAAAAAGGTGCAACATAGTCCAAAACGACAACAATTCTGGAAATTGTGTCATATCAGCAGTGTATACTGTCCTCCAAAACATGCTATAAAAAAACTGCAGTTCATGGATTATTTCAGCCAGCTATGTAATAAATTTTTGCGGCGGGGTGATTTCAACGCCAAACACACTAAATGGAGTTCCAGGTTAACATCGCCGAAAGGCAAATAACTTTTTGAAGCTATAGAAGAACAGTCCCTGGATTACTTACTTTCACATAATATACAGGAACTAATCCAGGAAAAGCGGAAAATTCAGAGGAGGACAGATTATTCTTTGTAGAAGGCAACAAAAAAGTTAAAAAAGCCAACAAACTCGAATCACTCGATTAGACTACCAACTGCAAATTGGGCGAGTAGCAATGAAGACAAAGCCAATTGTTTTGCTGCTCATATAACAACAGTATTCGCACCACACAGTGCAAAAAAGGCACCAAGGCATGATGTTATTACTGGAAAAATGATAAGGGAATTGCCAGACAAATGCATAAAACTAATAACATTCATATTCAACGCAATCATGCGGACTGGTAATCTTTCTCAAAAATGGAAGATATCTTTGATCAAAATGATGCATAAAGCAAAACCGAAATTGAAACCAGTATTAGAAGAACGGCATATTATTCCAGACCATCAATTTGGGTTTCGAAACCAACATAGTAGCACAGAACAATTACACAGAATTGTAAATGCAATCAAAAACACCTTTGAGGAGAAGAAATATTGTTCTGTTGCCTTCTTGGACGTTGCACAAGCCTTTGATAAAGTTTGGCATGTTGAGCTAATATACAAAATTAAGGGACTTCTACCGAAGAAACTTCACTCTGTTCTGGGAAACTATCTCCTTCAAAGGCAGCACATGGTTAAACAAAATAATGCAACTACTTGTTTAAATGATATCAATACGCAGGTGTTCCACAAGGGTGCTTTCTAGGTCTAATATTATACATGCTGTACACACCTGACTTACCTTTATCCAACAAGGTAGTCATATCAACCTTTGCCGATGACACGGCCGTCCTGGTGTCACACAAAAATCTCGAAACTGCCACAAAGGAATTACAGAATCATCTAAACAAAATGGAGAACTCGCAGAAGACATGGCGCATAAAAGTAAACGGAAACAAATCAACTCGCGTCACATTCACGCTAAACAAACTCACTTGCCCACCAGTAGAATTAAACGATATAAATATTCCTCAACAACCAAGGTCAAATACTTAGGCATGCACCTGAATAGAAGGCTAACGTGGAAAAATCGTATTGAAGCAAAGCGCAGACAAATAAAAATAAAATTTTCCAAAATGTATTGGTTGATGGGAAGAAAATCTTTGCTGTCATTAGCCAATAAAGTTTTATTGTACAAAGTGATAATCAAACCCATATGGACAAATGGTATTCAGTTATGGGGATCCACCAGAACGTCAAAAACAGAACTCCTGCAACGAACCCAAGCAAAAATACTTCGTAGTATTACCAATGCTCCGTGGTACATTCGATATTGTAATATACGCGATGATCTTGGAATTAAAACTATTAAAGAAATCATTCAGTTCGAAATATTACTCAAAACTAGAGACACATTGGTCAGGGATATATTAAAACCATTGACCTATACTGAAATGGACACAGTATCGTCTGAAATTAACATTGAAAACAACAACAAGAAATGGAGCAAATTTTTTATATAGTTTTCTGCTCTGTTTTATATACTCCTCTTGCTCTAAAACCTATTACCGAAAAAGAGCCGCACTTTACACAAATTTAATTTCGAAAAATAAAGGTTTGAAATTGAATTACAAAAATATGTTACAATTTTATAATAATTTTATTAAAATCAAAGTAATTAACTAATTATATCAAATCTTGATCATAAATATTTTGTTTTACCGTTTTTCTTTCAATAATTTGATAAATTAATTACCACTTTTTCCTTGAAATGTGAAATGCACCCCTGAAAAACTAACAAAACAAAAATAAAATTCGAGTGAAGTGTCAAAAAAATATTTATACAAAACTGCAGCAATGTTGTGTTTTATTTAAATTTATTCAATTTTTATAAAAAAAAAAAATTATAGTTAATATAATATAATAAAACTAAATTTAAATTGTGTTTCTAAACATTATTCGTGCCTAAAAATAATTAATCGGCTTAATTGCTGCCTTATATGCGTTGTGTTGGATTCGTTGATTTGTTTTGAAATTTGTGAAAATTTTATTTTAATGTAACATTTGATAATAGTTTTTGCCAACTTATATATATGATTATTTGCAACTTCCGTATCATATTGGTGATAATGCAACGATGGAAACAATTTACTAATGTTAAAATCTTGTAAGATTCGTAACGCCAATCGTTCATCTTGATTTTTGTTTTTAAAATTTATGTTGGCATGTTTGAAATATTTATTTGTGACTAAGCACAAATCCGTCATATCTTTAGAAGGAATTATCAGCCCCCCTCTAGTTTTCGAAAACAATAAGTTGAGAGCTGTTGGATGGGCCCCTCCAAATTCAGAATGCAGTGAATTAATACATTCAGTACATTTGATAATTTTTTGAACCATTTTGACTACATAACCACTTATGTATCCTACAACATTTTCTTGAAATGGTGATAAACTGTTTTGTTCCAAAAAATCCGAAACATCTATCTGGGAACCGTGGAACTATCTTAGTCACAATACTAAAATTTGAAAAACCCTAAATAATAAAATCTAAACCAAAATATCATTTTTATGACTACCAATAAAATAAGGACGGCCTGTAGAAAATATTTTTTTTAAATACCTATATATTTTAAAAATGATTGGAAATTTGGTTATTTAAAAATAAACATATGTTTTATGACTTTCGTGAATCATGCTGATTAAATCGTTAGTATGGTTTAAATAACATGTTCAACATTACTTAGTAGTTTATTCAAAAAGGATTAGTAACAATTGCATATGTGTGAAAATTTATGGTTAAGATATTGGATCTGAAAATAAAATATAATTCCATAAAAAAATTCTACTACCCATCTTATTTCAAAATTTTGAATTTGATTTTCGAAAATTCGATTTTAAAGACAAGGACAAAATACTTTTCTTTCTCGGTCACACACTAGATAGGATTTTTTTGTTTTTTTTTTTCTCCATAATTTTTGTTGTATACTGTATCCATTTCAGTTGAGATCAATGATTAAAACAGTCGCGATTTAGGCGACTTAAAAGAGCAAATCCACTTGGACTGATGAACCTGTAAATATTTTAAATGTTTACATATAAATGTAATCTAAATTAATTAAATAGTGACCACAATAACAAGTATTAACATTGGTTAAGACTTAAAATATGAAATAATTTTAGCTTAAGATTTGAATACTTCTTGTTAGATTATTTTGTAGAAAGATTTAAGAATAACGCCATTGGCAGCATTTAAAAAAAAAATAAGAATAAGAATCATAACCATTTACAACATAACACAATTATTTTGGAAACTATATATTAAATATTAATTTTTATCGAAACCAACCCATATAAAATTCTGTTAAAATATTTAGTAACAAAATATTATTCTCTTTTCGAACATAGTAAATATAAATTCATAGCGCAGGAAAAACAATTAACGAAAGAGCAGGTATTTTATAATATTCTAGCAACCACAACACTTAAAACATAATAATCAAATTTAACATTTATTAAATATTTAATAAGTTAAGTATGGTATAGGTATAGCACATAATTTAAGCGTTTTAAATTTATTACTCGAATGGAGAAAAATTATGCACTGTAAATATTAAATAATGTTTTGCTTCAATTATTAATGACTTTGGAGAATTCTATTTTATAGATTCATAAATAAAAAAAAAGTTTGCAACTCACATGTATGTAACAAAATAAAATATACGAAAACAACATGTTGAATAAATCGTCTAAGTTGGATAATGCCATTTTTCATGTAATGACATTAAAAATATTGGCTTTTCTTATACAAGTATTGATATACTATATAGGTATATATATATATATATATATATATATATATATATATATATATATATATATATATATATATATATATATATATATATATATATATATATATATATATATATATATATATATATATATATACGTATATATGTATATATATATATATATATGTATATATATATATATATATATATATATATATATATATATATATATATATATATATATATATATATATATATATATATATATATATATAATATATATGTTAATGCTTGTGGATCATAAGTTTTTAGTTTGTAGCTGTTCATGTTCGTTAATCGTTTTACCCCAATTCGTTTGTTAAATTCTCATAAAACTTTTATTTATTTTTTGAAAGTAATAAAACAAAAATTCCTATTTGTATCAGCAAAAGGTTTAACAGTGGACAAATACCGTAAATTATTGTACCCGTGAATCAGGTTAAAATGTATCAAATAAAATGTAACTTTGTTAAAATGTATCAAATTTTAAAATCAAATGAAATTTTTTAGTAATCACTGAATTATCTATATTTTGTAGAGATTAATAAATCGATAATGATTTTACTGTGCAGTATCAGCTTGAAATAAGTATAAATTCATGAAATAGGTATGAGTTCTAATTTGTGATCTGTAAATCATACTTGGTTCACATTTATAAAATAATAGTTACCGTAGAGGAAAATTAATCTCCAGTTGGTGATTTATTTACGTCTAACGTAACATTATTATTTTATAAATGTGAACTAATTTTGATTTACACCACAAATAAGAATATTTTTCAAATTAAATCAAAATGTATTATACACAAATGCTTTTATTTATATTCATATAGATTTGTTTATTAACAATGAACCTTTTCGTAATTAAACATCATTTTTACTCGAAGTACCTATTTGATAGAGAATTAGAGATAACCTTACATCATATTTAATATACATATTTACACATTTATGTATCTTCGCAGCATGAGAATAGCTAACATGTTTTGCTAATTTTATTTCACAATCCACTGATATGAATAATTTGCAGAATAATGTACTTCACTGCTGTATATAGAAGTAGTTATAAAAAATATCTGAACCATTCAAAGAGAGTTGTAGATTTTACTGTAAATTTTTTTTATTTCTGACCTAGTTTCACTTCATGCCGCAGAATACTATACTCACACATATATATTGTGTATACTATACATGGAAAGTTTTATTTGGATATACATACATATGTACATACGTATTTTCATAACAAATTTTATTCATTTTTTGCTAAAGTTTTGGACTACAAAAAACATGCAAATATGAAAATATCAAAACTTGAATCTTTTAAAAAACTTTTAATAACTTTCATGAAATGTGAATATTTATTTTTCGTGGTATTGGAATTATAACATAAATAATTTTTTTTTTTGCAAGAATTTTCTGATGACAGCGCTTCACGATAAAAAAATATATTCATTTTATTCCAATGGAACATATAAGTAGGTATGTCTAAAAAAGTATATATGTATATACTCATATATGGAGAAAGGGAAATAAAAATTCTAGGAAAATCAATTTTTAAAATTGCTAATTCTTAAGAATAGCAACCTCTACAATAAATGTTGAATAAATTATTGGTTATGGCCAAATCGCAAACACAATAACGCATTTATTGTAGAAAACATTTTTTTCTCAATTATCCTTATGGATTCGCAAAATCGTTCATATTAAATTCCGTACGAATTTAAATAAATTATATTGACTTGTGGGTTTGTGCGATAATAAAATCATTTTTGATAAACCATCAAATTAATATCTTTTAAAAACAATTTGATATTATTATTTAGTTTATTAAATAAATAACATTTAAAATTAAATAAATCAGTAAATCAAAGATTTAGAACAACAACAAAAAATGTTTTATATTGTCAATCACAAGCGTCTAACGATCGACCAACACGCAATTTATAATACAGCATAATAAAAATTCTAATAAATTTGTTAAACCTAACTAAACATAAAAGCGAACATTTTTTTGAAAATCTATAGAAAATTTACGATCAATTTTGTTTTGTAACGAAATCATAAAATTTACGAACAAAAACGTGTAAATGGTTTCGAACAATAAAAAAGTAATGGAATGTTCTATAAAAACAGCAAGTATATTTAATACAAACACGTAAATAATTTTGAAAGAAACATTTTATTTTTATAAACGATATTAGCATTTTTCGTCATACCTTGTGAACATTTAAGGTGGGTATTCACGTGCAATTATATTGCACAATTAAAATTGCACAAAAAATTGAAGAAAAATAATTGCGCTATTTTTCACTATTGACGATCAATTTAATTGCGCAATTATTTTTTGTGGATGCAGAAGAATTTATTTTAACCGGCATTTAATACCGATCTATAAGTGAGTGAATATTAAATTCAAAACTGTCGTTTTATCAAATATTTAAAATATCTAAAAATTGCTATGGGAAGAAAAAAAGCATTAGCAATGATCATGGTTGGTGCAATTTTGATGCAAAATAAAAAGAAAAAACTAAAAAAAAGATTTTGGTCTAAAGAGTGGTACCTGCGAAGAAATAATTTGTCAGACATGCAGCTTGTCGTAGAACTAGATAATCGCAATGAAAGTAAAGATGATTACAGAAACTATTTACGGATGGACAAGCATACATTTGAAATTCTTTTGGGTAAAATATCGCCTATAATTTTGAAACAAAATACGGTAATGCGAGAGGCAATTTCACCAGCACATAGATTATTAACAACCCTCCGATTCTTGGCTACTGGAAGAAGCTTTAAAGATTTGTCATTTTCATTTCAACGCATTGGAGTAATTATAATTGAAACATGTGAAGCTATAATTTCTGTTCTAAAAGAATATGTACAGGTATGTATAGTTTTATTATATAAAAATTTTATAAAAAATTATAAATAGTAATTCAAATAAAGAAAAAAAATGAAAATTAATTGTTTTTGGATTCTATCCATTAATATTTTCTTTTTGATTTATTCCGAATCTTCAAAATGTTCAATACAATTTTGTACCGTCCCAGAATTAATCGCATAGCACATTTTTGAAGAACCGCTTGATGGCGTTACCGTAGTAGCTACATTATTTAATGTTGTAAATGTTGAAACCGGTAAATTAGGCGTATATGCTGATGTATGTAAATTTGATGATGATGAACTAGAAAATAACGTAGGATTAAAAGATAAACTCGAACTAGAATCGTGGTCCCCTTGATACGTTGGTATAACTACGGAATAGGGTAAACGAGAATTTGAAGATGTAGGTCGTGATTCTGTTTGAGTGACTGTACTGTTGCGTGTCAACTGGTTTAGTTGGCCCTCGAATAGTATTTCGTGTATTAGGCGATCCGCATACATTCTTTGTTCTTGACTCAATTTTTTTAATTTAGCTGCGCAAGCCTTCGCCATTATCAGAAATTCATCGTCTTCTTTATTTAATTCCTGAATAGCAATTTTGAACATTTCTTCTGCGGAATCAGTTTTCTTTGAACGTTTTGGTTTCGGAGTTTGAATTATACTTGTGTCATTTTCCGAAGTTTCAATCACGTTAGCAGGAGTACAAGTAACCTAAAAGAAATTTAAATTCAATTATTTTTAATTAATTATAGCTTCCTAAAAATGAAACGGAGTGGAAAAAAATTGCAAATGACTTTGAAGCTTTCTGGAATTTCCCACACTGTTTAGGTTCAGTGGATGGGAAACATATTGTGATAAGAAAACCAGCTGGAACATGCTCAAGATATTACAACTATAAAGGAACACATAGCATTGTATTGCTGGGTATTGTTAATGCGAATTACGAGTTTATATATGCAGATGTGGGCACAAACGGCAGAATTTCCGATGGTGGTGTTATTAATAATACTGAATTTTACAACCGCTTCAAAGACGGCACATTAAAAATCCCTCAACCAGCAAATCTGCCCAACAGTTCTACAACAGCACCATTTGTATTTATTGGAGACGATGCATTTCAATTGCATAATAATTTTATGAAACCTTATTCACAACAAAATTAAAATGAAGAGCAACGAATTTTTAACTATCGATTGTCTCGCGCTAGGCGGATTGTTGAAAATGTATTGGCATTTTGTCAAACAAATTTGGCATATTTCAGAAGCCAATAAATTTGAAGCCTAAAAAAGTACAAACAATTGTTTTAGCATGTGTTCATTTACACAATTTTCTGATCAAAATCACACAATATCGAAACAATAAAAAATTCCGATGTCACTGATTTGACAAACTCATCGGTTTCTACACCGTATAGTTTGCAAAGAAGTATATTTCGTAAGTCGGCGCTATCAGCAGAAAAAGTTCGTCAAAAGTATTTATGTTATTTCAATAACGAGGTAGAGTTCCTTGGCAAAATGAATTTTTAAATTGATTACAAATAAATGAATAAATATAACTTACATTATGACTGTCTTCATTATATTGCGCAATATTGACGTCACACAAGTATATTGTGCATTAAAATTGAACGTGAATACCCACCTTTATGCTGATCCCAAACCGCCAATTAATCTCTCATTCTTCTGTCATTCTATCGAAAAGGATCGCGAGAAAATAGTTACTGCAATATATTAAATGGTTTCTATCCTTTTGACAAGCTTTCGTACCCTAACCTTACTTTTGATTTTTTGATTACATTGCTTTATTTATTTTATTACTTAAATATAATTAATTTTATTGGTTAAATGCAATTCATTTTATTGTTTAAACGCAATTTGCTTGGACATCGATATTTCCTGTCGATGCGGTTCTTCTACGTTGTTGTTGCCTCGTGGAAATGGTGTTGTATGGGGTGATGACACATAACTCCTCCCTTGTGAGACTGAAGTTGTCCTCGACTTCTTTGCTATCCCTATGGGTTTTTACTAATTTTGGAAGGATGAATCTTTTGAATGTTTATTTGTTTCTTCTGTGGATAAACAAAATAATTAGTATTATAATTATAATCCACATTATTAGTGGATGCGACGATGTAGTAGATTTGTATGTATTTACTATCGTTGCTTATTTTATCCATTTTGTCAATAGTTTGTTTAGCGAGTAATGGTAGATCCATGAATTCCTGTATTGTTATGTTTTTGCTGATATTATCCAAAGGTTGTATTAAAGTTAACTTAGGCTTGTGTTGATTTTTTGTGTTTGATTATACAGTCCGAAAATTTGATTAATTTTATTCCTTTTATTCGTGCTTGTTCCAGATTGCACGTTGATGTAATTGATAATCCTTCTGGTGATGAGATGTAGAGATACCCGTCGTCCAATTGCTTCTTCAGCTGGCTTTATGAATTGTGTGGTACAACTTGTATTTTTATTGTTCATAACTCTGGTATACAATGTCCGGTTATAGTTTGCTCGATTGTTGGGTAAAGGTTATTTATTATCATATAACTATTGGAGTTTAGGATAAGATAGCTATAAGGTTGGTTAATAATTTGATTGTTAACTGGATAGGTTTGGATTTTATACATGTTAAATGTTTCGTTAGTGAATTGTAGGATCTCTACAATTATTACTAGATCAGTAACATTGTAAAATGCTTTTATCTTTAGAAGAGAATAAATTTGTTCTTCCGAATTAATTTTTACGTTATCTTTATCGAATTCTGACGTTACATATTCCATTTCTTCGTTATCAAGTATGTGTCTACTAGTAATATTAACTTTGGAAAAAGTTAAAATTTGGACTTCATCTATTTAATCCTGAACTATGTCTATCTGGTCGTATAATTCCAAAAATAGTTGGTCTAAAAGTGTTCCTTCTATTCCGTTTTTACTAGAAACGAATGCCGATTGGCATTCGATGGATAACCATTCGTTCATGTTAATAGTTAAATTATTAATGTGTTTTGTTAATAATTCGTTCCGATCTATTAATTGATTATTTATTTTAATTTGATCGTTATATTTGTCATTTAGTTCGTATTGACCGTTATCTAATTTTTTTATGGATGACTGAATGTCATTAAGTTAATTATCTTCTTTCTGCTATTACTACTTGTACAGGGTGTCCGCCGGGAAGGTATACTACTTTGTTTTTTTCCCAGTAATTCCATTGTAATCCTGGCTGTATGCGATGTGGCACCGTCTTGTTGATACCACATGTTAATCAAGCCCAAAGCATGCAGTTGTGGTGTTAAAAAGTTTTCAATCATATCACGATATCGCTCCCCATTCACAGTTATCGTTACGCCGTTTTCAATTTGAAAGAAGTAAAGTCCAATGATTCCTCCTGACCAAATTGCACACCAGACTGTCACTTGTCATTCAAATGAAAATGTGCCTCGTCACTCATTATGATTCATGAAAATCGGGGTTGTCATGGGCGAGCTGTAACATCCTATTGGCATATGTACGGCGGCGTAAATGGTCTTGTGGAAGGAGCTCTTGTGTCAACTGAATCTTAAATGGAAACAAATGCAAATTCTTGTGCAAAATTGTGGCCAAACTTGTTCTGTGAAGACCAAGCTCCTGAACACGGCGTCGAATTGAGGTTGATGGATTGTTTTGTACACTTTCTCGAGCATCAGTAATGTTTTCAGCCGATCTTACAATACGTTGTGGCCCATGCTTGGGCCTATCACCTACAGACCCTCTTTCTTCGAAATCATTCACTACACGATAAATAGTGCGTTTTGTTGGCACGTTATGTGTCCCAAAAAGTCACAGTAATCGATGATTGATTTTGATAAAATGTTTTAACGATTAAAACACGTTCGTTTATAGAATATTTTTCCATTGCCACGTGTCTACTTCACGACTGCCAAATATGAACTGTCAAGACTAACGTTTACCAAAATGGCGGCAAAATAAAGTAGTATACCGGCGGACACCCTGTATATCCTTTTTGATTTTATGCTACTTCATCATTTGAACTATCTTGTTGTATGTTTCATTGATTTGGTTAGTATTATTTTGTACATCGGATAATTCGATAATTCGAAATAATTTTGAATAAGATTCTATTATTTTGGTTTTACCTTGTTGGAGAGCTATCACGCCTTTTCCATTACTGAGGTCGACGTGTTCTATCGTTTGACCTTGACCCTCCAGGAGTATCTTGCAATAAGATGTTATTTTTACAATTTCGTGTTTTATTTTTATGGACTCTTCGTTTATTAGTATCTACGGTTATTTGGTTATTCTTTTCAATTCTATGTTTTATGTATTTTGGTACTAATTTATCCCTGGTTGTAGTTTTTTCGAATATAACTTCTTTTGCGAGAAATTGTCTTGGCTCTTGACGTTCAGTATTCAGTGCTTCAATGTTTTTTGTTTTATTTCGTAATTGAAGTTCCGCAATGTATTTTGCTACTTACTGATACTTTTTTCGAATTGTTTCTACAATCTGATTGTTCTGGAATATTTTTTATAATTATATGCATTTGTATAATTCGAATGGTGTAAGATTCGTTGCACTGTGGATTGAATTATTATAAGCAAAGGTTGCCTCATCTATTAATTCGTAGATTGGCATATCTTTATTTTCGCTATGAATGATCCTTGTTAACTCCGTTAAGGTGTTATGGACTCGCTCTATTGGACTATTTCCTATAGATAACTTAGCTGTGGTGGTATGCAATTTTATATTGTGCATATCTATAAATTTATTTAAAGTTTCTGAGTTGAATTCAGTCGCTGAATCTATTGTGATTTGCTTTGAGATTCCTTCTTTAGAAAAAAAATTTCTAAACATTCGGATTATGGTTTGAGATTTCCGATTAGGTAATTCGAAAATGGAGATAAATATGGAAAATTTATCCATAATCGTAAGGAATGTTTTAGATCTCAACACAAATGTATCGCAATGGAGTATTTCCATCGGTTCGTTTAGTGTGGGGAAATTTGAAATTTCAGATTAACAGGTTTGCGCTCATATTTATTGAGTTTACAAACTTCGCAATTATTCACAAATGTAGTGATTTTTTGCTTTAAATTGGGAAAAGAATTTAGTTTCTTTATTTTTTCAAAATTCCCAATTATACTTCTATGATATGGTACATGAGTGGTTTTGATCATTTCATGTTGTTTGTCACAGTCCGTGATATCTTCTAGTGATATTTTGGATCTGACTAGTTTAAGATTCGGATTTTGTTTGTAATAATCGTTAAACATTTTAAATGTTTCATCGTCAGTTGCGGTCTATACTTTTATAGCCGTTTGCACTTTATCTGTAGAGTTGTATACAGATAACTTGCGATTTTCGAGTAGGTAAATTATATACACTCACGAAAATAAAAATGTTTTACAAGTTTCTTAAATCTTGGGTTCGAATAACTTTTATTTCTCACAATTGTTAGTATGGGGGTGGAGATAGAGTGGATTAAATATATGAAGAAAAAAAAATGTGTTACCTTATTGCCAGAATAATCGTGTATATTCTCATGTCGTCTTCAGCACTTTTATTTATTTTTTTTTAATGTTCTCTCACTTTGTATTATTTATCAATTCGAATTTAAGCGCTTGCCTCTGGGGCTATGACCTTAAATTTTAGATATATTAATAATTTATTTTTTGATTGATTTTCACTAATTTTTTTTTAATTTTTTTGTTTTGTTTAAATTTTCACTAATAATTTTATTTTTTGATTGATTTTCACTAATAATATTTTTGATTGATTTAAATTTTCACTTTCACGTTTAACAACTGCGCCAGTTATATGTTGCTCCGTTGCGGTCGGGAGGGCTAAAGTTTAAATATAACTCATTTATTTAATTTCGTAGGTTTCAGTGAATTTATTTTTGACCAATACTTAATTATACAAAATTTATATAAGTTATGAACCTTTTAGTTACAGAAAAATTAGTATTTATAGTTGTTCATATTACAAAATAATTAGTTTGATCAACTTTACTTTTTACTTTACTCTTGATTTTTTGATTACATTGCTTTATTTATTTTATTACTTAAATATAATTAATTTTATTGCTTAAATGCAATTGATTTTATTGTTTAAACGCAATTTGTTTGGACATCGATATTTCCCGTCGATGTGGTTCTTACGTTGTTGTTGCCTCGTGGAAATGGTGTTGTGTGGGTTGATGACACATAACTATATATGTATATATATATATATATATATATATATATATATATATATATATATATATATTATATATATATATATATATATATATATATATATATATATATATATATATATATATATATATATATATATATATATATATATATATATATATATATATATATATATATATATATATATATATATAGATATATATGAACATATTTTTTTTTTTTTTCCCCAGTAGGGGGGAAAATCCTCATGGACGTTGTGCCGGATTCTTACCGTCTAAAAAACTCCCTACCTCAGCTCGCAGCGCTCGGTACCACAAACTTTGCATTACTTCGACCGCTGGATGTCTATTGTCTCCTTGTTTGTTCAAGTAGTTGTGCTCGCTTCTTCCCTCATTTTTATGGTCAATATTACCGTAATCATTTTGCTTATAGCGTACCAACTATTCTCCTCCTCTACCATCTTCGAGATAATATTCCGTGGTGTCATCTCTCCTACAGTATCGGTACACTTCTTCCTCGTTTCTTCCCACCTTGCACAGTACAGTATCGTATGCTCTGGTGTGTCGTCCTCTTCACAGTATGAGATATATATATATATATATATATATATATATATATATATATATATATATATATATATATATATATATATATATATATATATATATATATATATATATATATATATATATATATATATATATATATATATATATATATATAAGAAGAACCGCAGGATTTTAAAAAGAATCAAATGGAGACAACTATTGTTTTCTTACTGTCCCATACCCAACCACGAACTCATCCCGGCCAACGCAATTCAATGAATTCTCATTTCAATTTAGATTTGCGTGACGAAGTGAAATTGATAAAGTAAACTGAGATAAAAATTGTTTAATGATAATAATAAAAATAAAAGAAAATATTTCTGTTCTACTAATATTGCAAACTAATTATTGTAATTAAGTTATTTAATAAAATTTAGAGAAAAGTGAAAACAGAAATCAAAATCGAATTCATTATTTTTAAATCAAATAATAATAACGAAGATAAAAAAACCTTAAACCCTGACCTAACTAGCTAACTTATTCTAATTTATTAGAAGCTTCCGTTTTGTGATTAATAAATTAATTCAGTTATTTTTAATTTTATAGATTTAATTTTGAATTTATAATAATAATTTAATTTTAGTTACAGTACATAAGTTTTAATTTTGATGTTAACATATTATGTAGGTTAGGTTAGGTAAGGATGGGTGTCCTAAAGGACTTGCATAGACACAAAATTGGTCCGTAGCTGTACCACATTCGAGTTTCCTCCTCTTCACTCGCTAAACCATCCTGAGCTTACCAAGAAGCGTTTAAAGTCCCGGATCTCGATTTTACTAAGGTCCTAGAGGTCGTTCAAAGCGGAAGTTCCCATAAATTTTGTTCTGCTGTACGCTAGACTAGGGCAGGTGCAGAGCAGATGGAGCACATTTTCCTCCTCCTCCTCCTCATCACCACAGCTGCAGCAGAAATCGTGGGCTGGGACACCCAGTCTGCTCGCATGTATCCCAATGAGACAATGTCCCGTTATAGCTCCCACGACCATACCAATATGTTGCCGTCGAAGCGATATTGGCCTGATATGGACCGGTCAAGTTCAGGCCAGATCTGCCTGGTTGTTACACACGAACTGGTTTTAGACCATCTGACGTTCGTTTCTTTTATGGCTTGTTCCTGAAGCAGCAGTTTACATGAAGCAAGCGGTATCTTTATATTCCGCCTGCTTTGGGTTATTAGACGTGCTGTACCCTTGCGGACCAACTCATCTGCCATTTCATTCCCTGCGATATTGAAATGCCCTGGCACCCACACAAGTGGATGTTGAACTGATCAGCCATCTCATTTAAAGATGCCAGACAATTCTGGGCTACCTTCGACGTCAGGTGTAACAGTTGGCTGTTCCAGTCTCGATCATTATTATACTAGGAAAATTTTGTCCACCACACATGATCAACCAGTTGCGCATTGTTTCGTGATAATTGGTTACCCACTGTATTTTGCTATATTTTAACAGCGCACAATTGCATGGTACAATGGTAGAGTTTTTTTTTGGTAAATCAAAAAAATATATAGAAAAAAAGTTTGCAGATTTTCCCCTCCAATTAGAATAAGTACGATGGAGAAATAAATAATTTTAATCGATCATTATTTCGGTGACACTGTTCAAGAGTATACATTGCTGGGTATATCATATACAAAAATAACAATTGTGATTAAATAAAAATAATCAAATAAGTGCTAGTTCATAACACGAAGTGCAATAGAACAAAAAAAAAAAAATATATTATCTATTTCTCTATACGAAAATGTTCGTGTATACGCACGCATCTATAAAATTATTTATTCCTCAAGACGCTTACCAAGGTAAACTCTAATTTTCTTTTGTGTGTTGTAAAACAAAATATTAATTTTATTTTTTTTATGCGTTATGCAAATGTTCAGAATTACACTGGTTGGATAATACACATCCACTTTGGCAAAACAACCAGTTCTTGGTAAGCGTATTATAATTATTAGTATTATAATTATTAGTATTATTATTATTACTCGTATTATTATTGTTTCATCAATCTATTATTTGGAATACTGATGTTCCATAAAATTTGGATACGGAACAAAAATAACCCGTTATCCCTGCTCGCGTCACATTTAATATCGGCGCTTTTGCATATGATTATGGCATCATAGCAGAAAATGCAGACATATTGATTTATTATTTATTACATACATAAATATTTTATTTAAATTATTATTACTATTATTATTATTTATAAACATATTTTTATTTTGTGATTAATATTATCTGTTAATATTTAGTTAATTTAAATTATAATTATCTTTCGTAAAAGTATAATTACATAAATATGCAAAATTAAGGAACCATGGTTGATTTAGTTAAACAAACTATTTATTTATAAAAATTGTATTATTATTATTATTTATTTACTATATTCATATACTATTTCTTAAATAATTAAATTACATTTTGTTGATTTACCAAAGGATTTTTCTCTGCAAATTTTCAGTGAGTTGTATAAAAAACCCAAACGTGTCGTATTTTCTTTCTTTGTTTCTCTGTTAGTTCTTCATGTGTGGTGTAGCAATAAGTGAATTTATTTTATAGTGTAATAGTGTAAAAGTGAATATGCCTTACTAAAAAGGGAAAGTCTATGACAATGTAAGTTTTCCGACGTACAGGGCACTTCTTAGAAATGAAGTAGAACAAAATAGAGGTGAGGGTAAAGAAAAGATGATCACAAGACCAACGATCACTAAGCTTAGCAGGTATGTTGTATGATTACTAAATTGTGATACTATTTTATTGGATTTAAGTGTGCGTGTGTGTTCATAATATGTATATATAACATGAGATAAGCGGTATTTCAAGCTCCTAGTGATTGGTGGTAAGATCCCATCCCATACGGCTGCCACCTAGCCAGCAATATACTTCACCACCATAAAGTCATTAGGAGAATTCTGTTAACGGTTCATGGGACAACCATTTTCCACATAGTGGAAACCCTAATCGTTCCGTTACACAGGAAATATGATTTTAGCGTTTTAATAGCAGCCAGGCTGTCCGTAAAAATGCGAATATCCCTCGTAGATATTACATTATATTGAACATTGAAAAACGCTGCAAAAGTCGGGAAGACGAAAAGAGAGGTTAACCCCTAGTGCCTCACAGAATACCCCTTAGCCAACCCCACCATCCCTTTTTGAGCCATCCATGAAGAAGCTTAGGGCCTCATTGTCCATAACCGTTTCGTTCACCCAGTCCTCTCTGGTGGGAAACTCAGTTTGGAATTTAATTTCAACAGATGGCAAAGGGATAGCGTAGTCGGTAGCTTCCGGAATACCCCTGTTGCATAGGATAGATGAGTTCCCTGCATTATTACAGGTCCACATAGATATGGATTTGAGCCGAATGGCTGTGCAAGATGCAAGCTGCTCGGCCGCAATATCCAAGGGAGTAAGATGAAAGAGAATCTCCAGAGCTTGAGTAGGTGTGCTCCTGAGAGCCCCACTTATACACAAGCAGGCCGTTCTTTGGACTTTCATCAATAGTTTAAGGTTGGCCATAACTTTTAACGCTGGCCACCAGACGACAACCCCATACAGCAGTATAGGTTTGACCACTGAGACGTAGAGCCAGTGTACTATGTGGGGCTCCATACCCCAACTCTTTCCAATGGCATTTTTGCAGGAGTAGAGCGCTATAGTAGCTTTCTTTACTCTCTCTACGATGTTTGGTTTCCAGCTTAGCTTGCTGTCCAAAAGAAGTCCGAGGTATTTTGCTCTATCCGTAAAGATCAAGCGAGCACCATTTAATGTCGGCGGGCCACACTGAGGAAGTTTGTGCTTCCTGGTAAAGAGGACCAGCTCCGTTTTCTGTGGGTTTGCGTTCAGTTCGCAGCCGCGTGCCCACTCAGAGAGGTAGCCAAGCGCGCACTGCATGCGCTCACTCAGCGTACTAGGATATTTACCGAAGACCGCAATAGCAACGTCATCCGCGTAAGCAACCACCGTGAAGCCTTGCCCTTCCAGGTTTAGTAACCGGTCATTTATGACCAGGTTCTAAGGGGGGATAGAACCCCACCTTGAGGAGGCCCTCTGCTCACGTATATGCCGGCAGACGTCCCACCCAGATAAGCTGTCACGATCGTGCTTCTAAGCATATGATCTATCCAGCCTCTGAGTGACGCGTCTACCCCCAGACACGCAAGTGCCCGAGAGATTGCCCCCGGTCTGACGTTGCTAAAGGCCCCCTCTATATCCAAGAAGGTCACCATTGAATATTCTTTATATTCAAGTGATTTCTCAATCGGGCCAATAAGGGAGTGGAGAGCTGTTTTCACCGATCGTCCCTTACAGTACGTGTGTTGAGGTCCCGACAGCTCGCCCGGCTTTATTGAGTCTCTAATATAAGCCTCTATTAGCCTTTCTAGTGTTTTTAACAGAAAAGAAGATAAGCTTATGGGCCTAAAGTCTTTGGGATAGCAAAGAGAGCGTTTTCCCCCTAAGGCGGGGAATAAATATTACTTTTACTTCAGTCCACTTTCTAGTTCTAGGCTGCCTTTGAAGATAACTTCCAGCCAGGGTAGAGTTAAGTCAATAGTTCGCTGGATATCCGCAGGGATAATGCCATCAGGTCCTGCCGACTTGTATGGCTTAACGCTGTTTATTGCCCACAGGATCTTCCGCCTGCTTACTATATGACTTACGGAGTCTATACCCCTATTTATCATGGGTCTCTCCGGAGCTAGTACCGAGCACTCCGGAAAATGCGTTTCTAGTAATAGTTCCAGGGATTTCTCACTACATGTAGTCCATGAACCATCCGGTCGTTGTACATAACTCGGGATGGAAGGACTAGAACATAGTACTTTGCGTAGCCTGGCCTGTATATTGCCACAGTAGAGCTTCCAGGCCCTCGTTTTGGCTGCTCTCAGCTCGTACTTATAGGTTTTGAGGACTTCTTTATAACAGTCCCAATCTGCAGCAGCATTTGTGTTCCTTGCTTTCTTGAACAGTCTCCTGCATTTCATACGAGTACCTTGGAGTCCTCTCGACCACCAGGCTGGCCGAGATTTACCCAAGGGCCTACTGATAGGACATGCACCTAACATGGCCTTGTTAAAAGTATCAGATAGCTTGGTTACTAGAGCATCAAGCTCCTGTGTAGATGCAGGAGGGTTTGGAACCGATACCGGTAATAAGTTACCCAGAATGTTTCTAAAACAATCCCAATCAGTTTTCCTCCTATTTCTGAAGGGTGGTTTGCTAGTGGGTTTTGTATCCACTTCGTACTGGAGATAACAATGGTCAGAAAAGGAATGGTCTTCGGACACTTTCCAGTTCAATACCCTCTCCTTAATAAAATCCGAGACAAGTGTGATGTCGAACACTTCCTGTCTATTTTTAGTAATGAAGGTTGGCTTACACCCGATATTACATATATTTAGGTTAGTACTTAAAATAAAATCAAGGACTAACTCACCTCGCCTGTTTATGTCTGTACTCCCCCAAATTGAGTGATGCGCATTAGCATCACTACCCATGATAACTCCACCATATTATGTTGGAGATGACTCTAACATATTATGTATGTCGAAATCCATTTTATTTAAGAAAAAAGTATTTTGTTATTTTTCTATTAGTTGTATCTTGTTAAATCACTAAAACTTTTGTTTCTAAATTTTTATTTATTTATTTTTTATTTTCACTATTATAAATGTATGTACTCGTACATACGAGTATGTATCAATTAGTCTTATTATCTTTGTTTTTTTTTAAATTTGTTTCTTTGTCTTTGTTTGGTTTAATTAAATTTCACTATAACTATTATTAATAATAATACAGGATTAAACTTAATTTAATATTTCTGTTTTCTATAAGTTATTATTACTATTAGTACACTTATCAATATATAATTATAATAACTGAGTAAACATAACTTAGTTTTGTATAACTTAATTATTAGGTATCAAAATTATTTTAATTTTTATCATTATATTTTTATCATATTATAAAAAAAATACTACTAATCTAAAGATCAGTATCAAACAAAAACCAAAAATCAACTGACATAACTAAAAAAAATTTGTCATCCCGTTCCATACTAAACCCATCTCGCTCAAAAACAAAATCATCCGCTGTTCATGTTATCAACCAGAAACCTCCGCGCCAACTCCCACAATTGGTGCGTAATTATGGTTAATTCGTTTCGCTTTCTAGTAGCGCGTAAACTCGATTACATGTTCCTACATTTATGTAATTAAAAGAGAAAAATTCTTTACAATTATTTAAAATAATTTAATTATTCAATGCACATTTAAAAAATAAATATTTTTAAATATGCTTTTCCATTTTTTGCCATCCATTAATAAAAAATATTTATATAAAGTTACCACAAAATTATTTGTGAGCATTTTTAACACTATACTTTGCTCACCTAGATTCACCATGAGAACGATAATATCAAAATTTCAGCGCGGTGGCTTCAAGCCACATTTATGACGTACGGTGAGGTGAGGTGAGAATCATAATAACCCTAAACCACAGAATATTACTTAACTGCTTAACCATATTCATATTATGTACGTCAGTCATCGATTAAAAGTTATACCTATTTCTAAATTATCCTGCATATTTTGGCCGAAATAATTCAATTTAATAAAATAAAATAAAAGTAATTTTGACTGATACAAAGGCAGTATCGAGTTTCTAACAATAAGGGTAAGATTAGGGTTTAAGAACAACAAAAACACATGGCTACTATTACGATCGAGGCTCATGAACACATTAGTACTGTCATTGTTAGTACAATGTCGAGTTTATGAACACAGACTGACATTAGCTACGCGATTTAAGGTTTATCAGCTAGTTATCATCTGACTATAATGTAATACAGTATAACAAATTATGTACTTAGAAAAGAAAAAAAAAATTGATATCCTAAAAATTAACATCTTCCTTTATTCTATTATTTTCTTGAATCTCCTTGAGATCGGAAATCACATACAATCATATTACCGTATATTGTGTATTATGGCTGCGGACCAATTCACGAGTAAATGCCGATTTTTACTTTAATTTTCGGTAAATTCATTTACCCTATCAAAAAGTAGGATAAATCGAGTACACAAAAGTAAATGTTTAATGTTTAGATTGTTAATTTTTAAGTGATCTGAAATTAAACAAAATCACGTATTTCAATAAAACAAAAATACTAAAAATCGTCTTTTACCTAAGTAATTGATTTACCCGACAATTGGTCCGCAGCCTATGTATAAAATAGTAAAATTAAATGAAGAAGAAAATACAAAATATATTATTTATATTTAAATGTTCTTTTCTCCTTGTGTAACATTATAGATTTTATTTTGCTTCTCAACACAAATAAAATCACAGGAGGATTTATGGTTTTCAAAACAAATATCTTAAATTCAAAGAATACTTACGTAATATTATTCAATTCGTTGCTCTTGAAATATGTAATATAAAAAAAGGTTTTAAAAATGGCAAATAAAAAATGTTAAGTTAACCAAGAAAAAATTGTGTTCTTCATGTGGTTTCTATTATTTGATTTTTTATTTTCGTTTTTGTATTATCAAATTTCATTTTATAAATTATATAAATTACTAAAAATTTTTCGTCTCTTTAGAATACACTGCGTTTCCTTATTATTTTCCATTTCGTGTAAAATATTAACGAAAAAAGAAAGCTTTTAAATTAAATCAAGCGAATAATTTAATTTAAATTTTAAGACGAACGAATAATTAGTTAAAAGAGATACGCGTTTAGGCTTTAAAGAGACGAATAAACGATGATTGATTGAGGAATAAGGAAAATATCTCCAAGCTATGATTTTTTACAATAATATGGGTGATTGATGGATTAATTTGAAATTATAAATTATCGGTGTAAGCAAATTGAAATATATAACGTGTCAAAATGCTTTTTTATTGTATTCAATCACTTTTAGAGATTTTATGGAGATAATTTGTTTAGACATATTTGACAGCTTACTAAATGGTTTAAATTTTATTCACAAACAAAAAGATTTCATATAAATATTTGAAACTGACCTAAATAATTTAAGCATACATCGTTAATGAGGTGTGCATTGTAAGTAACATAGCCGCCCTAGTTGGAACAGTTAGTAGCGTGCTTGCTGAGGTATTCGAGGGTCTCGGGTTCGATTCTCGATGGTGACCAAAAATTACGGCTGAGTGTTTTTAATGTGTAAGTAATTGTGCGTGTCCGAGTATTGCACCGTGGGCCCGTAGCCGTAGACTATGAATGTAAATAGATGTGTCAATAAATGTAAATAGTTAAAATAAAACAATTTCAGCACATAGTAAAATCAACACCGAAACGTACATAAATACGAACATAGTTTCAAATGAATGAGCTTATAAATTCGTAAAGCCCCCATATCACGTATTTATAATCATAAATATGTTCTCAGCATTTTCTCCTAAACTGATAAGTTCTGAAACTTTACAAGCTCATTACAAAAAATTTCACTTCTTACATTAACACAATTTCAAAGGAACTTAGTAGATTTTGATATTTTCACTTTGGTTCTTTTTCGAAGAGAAAACAATCGAAACAATTATTTTGATGCCTTTTTTTGTTTTGGTAAACACTTTTTTTAAATGATTTTTCCATCTAGCAGAAAATATTAAATTTTCCTCAAACCTCAATAATTGGATAACAAAAAAATAATAATACAAGAGTGTTAACAAAATCGTAATCCCATAAGGGTCAAAAATAACTAATGGGTATACCAAAATACCATAAAAAATGTAAGTTGAAAAATAAGATTCTTAGAAGTAGTCAGATGCAAGAAAAAAACAATAATAAATAAACGTAGGGGAAAACTAGAGTGGTTAAATCACGTATCAATTGTTAAAAAAAACATATAACCATTTTTGTTATTTGAATTTCAATTTAACGTTTTACTATTGGAATGCTTTAAGGATATAACACATTATAATGTATACATGTAATGTATTCACCATTATTGATTTTGCCAACAAACACTAAAAAAAACTCTTCACATAGTTTTGCTACTATACATATATTCAAATTCATAAGATAAGGATGCCAGAAAAACTATACATATACACACTTAAATTTTCCTGTTTATACTTTATATTATACACATACTACATATAATGTATACACATACATACATATGTATAAACGTATTTTGGTAAATAAATTATTTGTAAAAATTCTAAAGAAAGAACGAAAACAAAAATTGTTTAAAGGAGTTTTTTAAGTGTTATCCCTTAAGTCGAACGAAAATAAATAAATTAGGTAAATAAATGTAGGGCACCAAAAGAATATATTATATTTTATACAAAGGATAAAATCACAACAGAAATCTCGAGAGGAAATTGTTGATTTTTACTGAGGTTTCATAGTATCTGCGATTTAGTAATTGGTAGCAATAGTAATACTGTTGTAATTGTTTTAAATTTCAAAATGTATTTAATTTGCTTGATGATATGTTCTAGCATTAATGTAATTAAATGAGAAAAATTCAAAATACAATTACCTTTATGAAGGATTCTCGATTAGACTATTTAATATCGAATAAAATCAATAAAAGTAGTGAAAAACAATTTTTCATCGCACTAAATTAAAGTTGATGTTTTGGGATTTATTAAACTAATAATATCCGACGAAGCGAATTTTCAATTGGATGGTTGGCTTAAGCCAATCGTGAAATGTTTATGAAAAAACTTCATAACTCAAAAGTTACGGTATCATCATTATTCCCCGGCTTCATTTAGTGGCCGATTTTAATTAATAATAACTTTGACATTATCGCTCGCACCAATAAGTTAATCGTTAAACATAACAAGAACGATACTTTGAGGCAGTACTAATATTAGGGAGTTATACACATTGTCAGTCTATAGCATTGCGCTGAAGTTGAGTGTTTCGGAATCAGTTGGGTGTGCTCTTTAGTCACTTTTTGGTTTTTGCTGTAGTACAACCAAGAAATACGAGTTTCTAGCGAATCTACAGAAAATGATATTTGTACAGTTTCAAAGCAGAGTTTTATTTTCTGGCTTAATATGTAATATTGCCGAACCACCTGACAAGCTATGACATCATTAAAAAGCAAGGCTTGCTTTGAATAACGTAGTTGGGCTTTTTTGAAAAAATGTGGAAAATATAAAATATTTACATATTTCCATGGTAAATTTATACTGAATAGGAGATTTGGCATAATAACTCTTATGTTTTTTCCTAAAATCAAGTTTGTTCTTCTTGAAGGAGGAGAATAAGCAAGAAATAATAAAAGTATAAAAAAAAACATTGCACCCGAATTTGGTAGAGATTTTATCTTCTTTAAATAAGGTATTTAGTAGGTATTCTTTCTTCATTTAATAGAACATTACTTACTTACGTATTTTATAATTATTAATATATTTAAATAATTTTTTTATAGATTAATCAAAAAATAATATCCCTATAATATGGCGAACCCAATATTTTTTTTTATTGTTTCACGATCATTGTCACTGCGGCCTCATCACTTTCACAGTAATTAAATAATACATTCAGGAGATAATTGATTTCATCAATTTTTAAATTTATTGATAACTTTATATGACTGGATAATAAAACATCTTAAGCAGACTGCAATGGGTATAAATGTACCCAAATATAAATTAATAAACTAAAAAAAAACTACAAAAGGAATTTGTTTTTAGGGAAAGCGATGATGACGAAGAAGAGCAGTTGCCAGACAATTTTTAACAGGTAAAGACGGCAAGTATACCATGGTCGTCTCTCCACTTACACATTCACAAACGTTGTGTCGTAATGCTATGCGCGCAAGTGGAGGAGCAGCGAACTTTAGCAGTAAATTTACCGCGAAAGTTCGATTGACTATGTCAAATGAAATGATCAATATAGTTCTACGTGAAACGTAGAATCGGGCTAAATGTCAAACAAAATTTTTCACACCGTTCTCTCAAGTAAAAATTTGATTTATTTTTGGGAATTTTATTTGAAGCAGGGGTTCATAAAACAGGATTATGTAGGGTGGATTTTTCACATTTTTAAATACATATCCTCTAATAGGGAAAATTCATACTGAAAAGCGGTTTATAAGCGCCTAAAAATCGTCCCGAACGTATTGATCTCGTAGCTGGGTACAAAAAATCGGGAAGAAATATAACTAGTGATAATTTCATTATCTCATTAGAATCGACTGTCAGGAAAAACAAAAAAGTATTCTCTCCGAACATGGAACTATCCAAAGACAGACAAGTATTTATTACTAATTTTGGATTCAATAGTGATGCAACTGTATGTTTTTATGTTCCGAAAAGAAATAAATCTGTTACACTTTTATCTACAATGCACATTGTTGATGATGTGCCGAATACTGCAATTGCAAATCCTTAAATTTTAAACAACTGTAATAAAGTTATTCTTGGTCTTGGTAGTTGGGAGGCACTCACATGTCTCGGAAATTTAAAATGTACGAACATGTTTCCCAAGAATACCACCACTGTATTCTTGGCTTGCCGTAGGAGGCGACTAAACGGTATGATTGCTGGGCTGACGACCCGCATCCGTAAAAAAAGAATCTGTTTATAATGTCAACAAAGGGAAAAATGGATAACGTCAAAAAACACCGGACCTCCGCTCAAGTAACCGGGCGCGAGATTATGGATCGGCACATGGAACGTGCGGTCACTTAGGATCACGTGCATGAAGGAGTATTGGCTAGAACTATACGCTCCAAGAAATACGCTGGCTTAAAAGTGGAGACCATGTGTCCCAGGGTTAAATATTGCTCTACATTGGAGATGACCTCGGAACTCTTGGAGCTATTCTCGGGCTATTCTATTATTCTCGGGCTGGAGAAAAAGAAGTCTGTTTTAATTCCCAAGCAGTCAATAACCGATTGTATAAGCTTCACTTGCGCATGAAATCAGCCACTTTGTCGATAATTTATGTACACGCTCAAACAGAAGTTAGCCAGCCCCAAAACTCATATTAACCCAAGACTCAGTTAAAGACTCATTTTACAATGACTTGGACGATCTGATGTTTACCCGAACACGATGTTAGAATGGTAATTGGGGACTTTAATGCTAGATCTGGCAGAAATATGGCCGACTTATGTTTAAACATAGGTCCATACTCCCGGCAACGAGCTGCGACCGATAATTGTGAGAAAATGATGTACTTTGCAATTGCTCACGATCGTAGAGTAGCAAGCACATTCTTTCCCCACAAACAGATATATCTACAGATATGGACCCAGCCACGCGGAACTTCCTGCAGCCAAATTAATCATGTGTTAGTTTCTAAAGGGCGGGCTCGAGTCGTGCAGAATGTGAGAATTTATCGGTCAGCAACCAAAGCGTAGACAATTTGGGAACACAGCGAAACGCATATAAGAAGATCTTAGAAGGTCTTATAAATGAAAATAAAAATAAAGCGATATCAGGATCTCGTCAGTGACAACATTGAGAAAGTTACCAGTCTGGCTGTGTGAACTCTGTCTGGGAGGTACTGAAAAGTTCAATTGTCAGTGCTGCGCAGCAGATTTTAGGTATAGTGAAAGGCAGATCCAAGAATGATTGCACGATACAAAATTTAGCCCTTAGTGTAGTGCATCAACGTTTGACAATCTCAAGGAAAAACAAGGCTGCTCTTGCAAGGAGGGCAGACAAGCGGGTTTGTAGACGAAAAAAGCAAGAATGATGGAAGGCCGAGGTTCTGAAAGTACAACAATACAGCAATGAGTATAGTTAGCGTAATTTCTTTAAAATAATTAGTGGATAGCAGTATACTTTCAGACTTTGGTCAAACGCCATTCGGGACCAGAATGGAAACCTCTGTCTCAATATCGACACAGTATTCGACGCATGGAATGGGCATTTTACCGACCTGCTTGGTGTTCATCATGCATCACAGACTGTAGTTGAGTTACCTCATTACATACTGCGGAGATGTTTATTAAGAATCCATCCCATCAGTAATTCACTAGGACCATACAGAGATTAAAACGAAACTCACTTGGGGTGGAATGCATTAATTCGGACCTCTTAATATTCGGAGGGGATACTGTCTTTTCGATCTTATTCGATTAGTATGGTGAACTGAAGTTATTCCTGACGAATGGAAAGTGGTCGCGATAAGCTCCATCTTTAAGATGGGACACCGCTTGAAGTGCGGGAACTATCTCGGCACAGCATACAAGTCCTACATTATATTGAATAGAATCACCACTCTAGCGTAGGGCCTGATTGGTTGAAATCAAGGAGGATGTCACTGATCAAGTTTTTTTTTCTTAGGATGATTCTATGTAGATACTATGGGACGTCCATCTCTGTACATCAGGTGTTCCTGAATTTCTGGAAAGTCTATGACTCGATCAATCGAGAGTGGCCTGCTCTGGAATACCTAGGAATGCCAACAAAATTGGAACAATACGATTGTGTAAAATGACAGTTACGCTGTCTCATTGCTGTGTTAAAGTTGCGAACAGGCTATATTGTTTTTGCAGTTAACTCAGGTGTTCGGCAGGGAGATGCTTTGTCCCCGATGCTATTTAATCTCACGTTGGAGTATATCTTTCGTAAAATTGAAACACTTCAGCATAACATGTTATATCGCCAGTCCTGTGGAGTTTTCCAGCAGTGTACATAACATCGGGAGAATTTACCATAGTATAATTCCCGGTCTCTCGATCAATCAAATCGCTTAAAATGATATAAGCCCCTCCTACTTTTGCCATACTCGAGTTAAAAAAATTCTATCTTTGAGCAAAATGGGCCGCAGGGTTACCAACTTAAACATAATTATTTTTTAAATTATGAGCAATTTTTTGAATATTGACAAAAGAGCAAACGGTAATACGCAGTGTAACATAAATGTACTGCATATTGTAGTTTGCTCTTTTTGAATATTGACGTCTTATTTGATTTGATTTTTCGATTCCGTGTCACCGATAATTTTTGTGTATATTGTTTTAATTATATTTCGTGTAGATATTTAAGTTTATTATAAAATTATGTAATATTATAATAACATTAGATTTTTATAAAATATAATTAATACATAATGTCAATTAAAATAAATGATTTTCACTAGGTATTGTGAATTTGTGAATATTATATCCTTGAATAACATTGCAGAATTTCAAAATGTTATAAGGAAATTACCTTTTAGCGAACGGTTGTTCGGCCCGCAATCTTATGACAATATCTTCCATTTGGAATTATCTACATATAAGAATTTTATCCTGTGAAATTTGTTGTGTCGATTTTTGATGTTACATTGCAATTACATTTAGTTCCCATTACCAGTGGTTTAATGCAATCATCTTGAAACTCTTTTATCTCCGAATGTTTCAGTACGAAACTTTTGTTATTGGAGGTTATAAACAGTTTTTGTTTCGCCTTGACTAGACATTGAGGGTAGTTTCATATTATCGTGTTGTTAATAGTTAGTGGTATAATCATCATTGTTGCAGAATAATGCTCTTCTAATTTTGGCACTTGTAAAATCTATGAGTGTTTTGTCATTCATTGCATTATTAAACGACTCTATTGTTAATTCTAAATTAGTTAAATTTATAGGATGAATAATTTTTATGTTTCTTATTTGAACTTTACTTTTATTGTTTTCTATAAGTAATATGGGGTCATTGTTTAAATTCTTAGTTTCTAACTTTTTTGCGTTACTAAGGTACATTGTAATAATTAAAGGCGATGCCACATGCAAATTGTGAAAACGGTAAATCTGTCCGGATTTTCCGTTTATTATGCCACATAAAAAAAATCAAGAACGGTACCATCCTAAAGGAAACAAAATAAATGAAATTTTGTTTACGACCGAAAAATAACAAAAAAAAGATGGCAAAAAAATTCGTTCTAGATGATGAAAAACGGGGGAGCATTCGTTAACTTCAAATATTATACCATTCAGTATTTTGCCGTCCGAATGAACGCTTGACGGCCGGCAAAACATAAAATAAGGTTTTTTATAAAATTCTATAACAATATCATAGTTATTGTTCATTAAAACTATTTTTAATTAACTTTAATGTTATAAGTCCTATGTATTTTTCTGCCAAAACTTGTATTTGTCGGGTTTCAATGCCGGTTTGACGGTTGTGCATGTGGCATCGCCTTAAGACAAATACTTTCGGTATTAAAAATAATTTCTGAAAATAACAAAAAAAAAATACAATCAATTTTATTTAATTTTTTTAATTTTATTTTTATTTTTCTATTGTTTCCAAAGTTTTCAAATTTACACATTTAATTTCTTTTTCGCCCCTCTTGGTTGCGGTTTGATCCTAATATTTGGTTTCAGAAATACCAGTTGGTTTTCTGCCAAATTGGGTGGATCTTCTTTCTTATTATTTTGTTTTAATATTTTATTTTTGGTTTTTTCCAGCTTACTTTTCACACTTTGGAATGTTTTATGGGCATGTTTCTAAATTTCCTCTGGGTTTATAATATTATTTTGGTCGAATATAAACTCATTCGGCTTGAAGCCCGTAGCTGAGTGTATCGAGTCATTATATACAATGCAACACATAATTCTATGGCAGTATTCATATTGGAATTTAGGAATTTGAGTTTATTTGTATTGAATATTTCTTTAATGGTTGCATGAGTCTTTTATAGTAGCCCGTTTGACTCTGATGACGATGCATATTCTAATTTAACGTTAAGTTTGACTAAATACTCTCTGAACTGCGCCGATTTGAAGGTGGTCTCGTGATCTGAAACATTGATGTTTGATATTCCGAATAGTGTAAAATATTTAGTAAGGGTTCCTGTTGTGTCCACTAGATCTTTAGAATTGATTGCCACCGTTTGTAGGTGTTTTGAAAATGAGTTTATTATAGAGAATAAGCTGGTTTTGTTCATGCTAAAAATGTCAATGTGAATCCTTATAAGTGGTTTCTTTGTTATAGGTCTAGGCAGGGCCGGCGCTAGGAATTTATTTAGAGGGTGAAAAGTTTATACTGCCGCCTTCGAATAGCATATAAAAAAAATTATTCAAACTCATTTATTTATTTCTTTTTTTTTAATTAGTGGAGGATATAATAAGATCATCCAACGTAAAATATGTCATCCTCAATTTTTAAATTACTGTATTTTGCTTTTTTTGCTATAGTATCAAATCTCTTTACCGCTCTCGATCATATTATATTATTATTTATATTGGTTTTACATTGTACGATAGAACCAGTGAAATATGTACGTATTAATTTGCTCTATGTATGTATATGGATCACCGTATATATAATTGCCTTATTTATTGTTTTGTGTTAATTCTGGTACAGTAGCAATTCAAATACGTTCTGCTGATGTTAACATTAGATATTTAAGTAACATTAGATGAAACTTCAATAAAATATATTTTTACTTAAATAGTGTTAAAAGCTTTTAATTCCTCAAAATTGTTGCCGCCTTCGATTATGTTGTCGCCTTTGCGCCTGGGTAACGGACAAGTATTCTATCCGCCTTCCGCCTGATCTGTGTCTAGGAGATATTTTGATGTCAAAGAGCCTTCTGTCCTACTTGCAAATATGGCAGATGTTGACAAAATTTTTGATCTTTTTGACCATGTGTGGAAAGAAATATGATTTCCTAATTTGATTTTCTATTTCAGTAATACCTAATTTTTCTATTTCAGTAATACTATCATGCTCTTTTCTTCTTATGGCCATTTGCCTATCTTGGTTCGTAACGTCTTTGATCATTTTTGTCACGAAAACAAAATGACCAACATGTGAAAAGTTTTCCTTAAAAGATTCTTCAATCTTTTGAAATAGGGTTTCTGGTAATAAAATCGCTGATTGTCTACCATTGTGGTAAAGCTTTCGTTCGTAATCTCTTCTTTTTCAAATGTTTCTTTAGATATTATTATTCTTTTAATATTTGGAAAAATGTCTTCGATAATTATTGTCTCTTTTTTTCTTTTTTTTTTAACCTTTATCTCCAATTTAGGAGCATAGGGCGTCTACTAGGTGGGACCATCTAACTCTATTGGCTGCTACTGTTTTAATTTCCTTCCATGATTTGCCGAGATGTTTCGCTTCCGCTAGCACCGTTCGTTTCCACGTTACAGGTGGACGTCCAACCTTCCTTTTCCCTTGATGGTTTCATTGTAAGGCTATGCGTGTTACGTCACTTGCTGGTTTTCTTAGTGTATGTCCGATCCATCTCCACTTACGTTTCCTTATTTCATTTTCCATATTTACCTGATTAGTTACTCTATGGAGTTCCACAATTGATATGGTATTGGGCCAGAAGCACTTTAGTATTCTTCTTAGACATTTGTTGACAAATACTTGTAGTTTGTTCGTAATCTGCCGATTTTGCTTCCACGTTTCGCAGCCATATAGGAGTACTGATTTTACACACGAGTTGAACATTCGTATCTTGGTGTTACGGGAGAGGACAGATGCATTTCAGATTTTGTGTAACATGTTGTATGTCGTTCTGGCTTTGTTTATGCGCTTGTTAATGTCTTACGCGGTTCCGCCTGTTTCTGACTATCTAATACTACTAGGAACAGTAGTGGGGAGAGTACGCATCCCTGTCTTACGCCATTGCTATTGCAATATGCATCACTTTGCTTGCTCTTGTATTGAACTCGGTTACCTGCATCATGGTACATCTCTTGTATGAGTTCGATAATCTTATTTGGGATGCCCATATCACAGTGTCTTCCATATTGCGTTTCTATGTATTGTATCGAATGCACGCTCACAGTCCACGAAGAGGAGGTATAGTGGAGACTTCCATTCATTGGACTGTTCAATGATGATGTGGATCGTATTTATATGGTCAGTGCAACTACGTCCCGGTCTGAAGCAAGCTTGTTCTTTCCTCAATTTCGAATTGATCGTAGGTGATATTCTCTCGAGGATTATCATTGCTAACACCTTTATTGTTGTATTGAGTAGTGATATGCCTCGCCAATTTTTATATTCTCTTAGGTCTCCTTTCTTTGGAATCATTATGGTTAACCCCTCTTTCCATTTATGTGGTATTTTACCCGAATTCCATATTTCCGTTATGATCGGTGTTAGAGTCTTCACAGTTGTGGATGCGTCATCCTTTGAATATTTCGGATGGTATGTTATCTATTTCAGCGGCTTTGTTATTCTTCATTGTCCCAATGTTACTACTAACTTCCCGTTCCGTTGGTGGATGGGTGTTGATTGTTTCGTTAAGAGCATTATTGGGTAATTCGAAGTTTGCGATTCCCTCTCCGAAATATTCTTTCCATCTCTTTAACTGTCCCTCATCTGTGTTGAATTTGACCATTCTTATCTCTTATAGGTGGTATATTGGTGTATTTTCCTGTGACCTTTCGTACGCATTGGTGTAGAGTGCGCATCTTTCTGGTTGCTGCTGCCTCTTCGGCATCCTTGAGAATATTTTCAGTGTATATTCTAAGATTATTTCTTGCCATCTTTTTTACTTGTCTTCGCCGTGTCTTCTTCATATTTTCTTCTCACCTCCGGAGTATTTTGCTGGTTCATTTGCTGCTTAAGCTGTCGACGTTCTTCAATTTTCTCCCATGTGCTGTCGCTTATCCATGACTTGCGACTGTATTCTTTGTACCCGAGTGTGTTAATATATTAAATGTTTAAGTTTTACATATAAATGTAATCTAAATTAATTAAATAGTGAACATACTAATAACAAGTATTAACATTGGTTAAGACTTAAAATATGTAATAATTTTAGCTTAAGATTTGAATACTTCTTGTTAGTTTCTCCTGTAGAAAGAATCAAAAATAAAGCCATTGGCCCTCGTTAGCACGGTAAGTAGCGTGCTTGCTTTGTTATTCGAGGGTCTCGGGTTCAATTCCCGGTGGTCACCAAAAAAATCACGGTTGGGTGTTTTTATTGTGTAAGTATATGTGTTTGTCCGGGTATTGCACCGTGGGCCCGTTAGTGGCATTGAGTGCTGGAGTAATCCGTCCAATTTTAATTTTTTTTAAGCCATTGGCAGCATTTAAAAAAAAAAAAAAACCTTATTGAGTACACATTGTAACCACAATGTGAATTGTGCTTCAGTTTGTCTGCAACCAAGCAATAAGCTGTTTACTATTCCCCTCGTATTTGAGGATAGATTTAATTGGGTCAGGGATCGGGAATAGTTCCATATCAACTCAATTCTCGATTATTTGCTGCAGTTGGTTGTTTAATTCTTCCATTTCTTGAGGTGGAAAGATTAGTCTTATTTGATTTCCGTCAGAAATTTCTGATTTCTTACTCATTCACAAATAAGCGTAAGGATTGCGGTTGGGTGTCTATCCAGTAGTTTCACACACGTTTGCCATAAGGAAAACAATTGTTAAAATATACGATAGTTCTGGGGTTATCTTGTAGTTCCACATGTCTGTCGTAGATGTTTATGACAATTCTGTGTCTATTTGGTATATAGTGCACACTTTTGTCGTAATTGGTAATAACACTCTTTTTTTTTTAAATTCTCACCTATAATATGAAAACTACGATCTACGTCTATCTTGTAGTGCTTATTTTGAATTCTTGTATTACGAAGCCGTGGGTGCTGGTTCTAAAGTGGATCCGATGTGACGCGGTTTGGAACCTCAAATCGTCCGGGTCATTTTACAATTATTATGCCTGAGATGTCACAAACTCAAACGAAAAAAAAATTTCACTAATTCACTTAGATGTTTGCGACCGGTTCACTCTTAAATAAGTTTTATTCTCATATTTATTTACACTGTCTACACACACTTTTTTCTATACACTTTGCCGTACGGCTGCGCCAATTATAGGTTTCACGATTATTGAAACATAAAAAAACTAATTTATTTTATTTATATTTTATTATTTGTTCTTATATGAGTTTGATCTTAAAACTCCGGGAGCAGAAATATTAAATGCGGTGCATGAAAATTTCGATGTAATTTTTAGGTCGCCAAACGTAACAGCATTGCTTCAACCAATGGATCAGGGTATCATAGCCAAATCAAAAAAAAATTACAAAAAGCAGGTTTTACGTCGCTTGCTGCTAGCTGAAGACAACGAAGAAAGTGTGGTGGAGTTTTCGAAAAACTTAATTTAAAAGACTGCAGTCATATGATGCCTGGAACAGTTTATCACAAGATAATCTAAAATTGGCGTTGAATAAATTGTTTTAAATTAAAAACCAAGAAGCCAGCGAAGTTTCTAATGATTTAAATGAATGTATGGGCATGCTTCAGGAACTTCCAGGATTTATCGACATTCTTGGCATTAATGAGAAGAAGTTTATCTTCTGCGATATATTGAACTGTAGTTTGTGTTTCTGACGTAACATTGCACTGACTTCTAGCTCCCATCACTAACGGCCTGATGCAACTATCTTGAAACTCCTTAATGTCGGAGTGTTTTTGGACGAAGGTGTTATGATTTAATGTCGTGAATACCTTTTGTTTAGATTTAATTAAATGTCGTGGGTAATCTGGTATAATTGTATTGTTGACGACTAAAGGTATTATAGTCAAAATGACGGAGTCTTCTTCTTCCATTTTAGGTACTTGTAGGATATATAGAAGTGTGTCTTTGTTAATGGCGATTTTAGGCGTTACATATTGAAGCACTTCGTCTGGTAGCGTTATATTGATGCCCTGGTTGACTAGGAGATCCTCGATCTTTAAAATTTCTGTCAGTGTGAGGATCCGGTTGCTTGGCAGTTCGATCTTTGTATTGACTATTGTTTCCTGGATATCTTTAAGTATTGTATTTACTGTATCAATGTTTATAATCGTGGCGATCATATCGATTTCAGTGAGTATCACGGTATTGGCTATAGTAGTATTTCGCATTGCTCTGTTTACGGTGCTTGTGATAATTTCAATTCTTTGATTGATTTGCTCATTGATGTGAAACTGCTGATTATTTGCATTGATGAGTTCGTTCATTGTGCCATTGATTAGCCGGAGATCTTCGGCTTCGGGAGTGCCTGCCATCCATTTCCAGGCGGATCCTAAGGTGTCCCAGCGTTTGTGTCGTATTCTCTGCTTCGGTATTATTTGATGGAAGTTACTAACTAATTCTGTATATTTATGTTGTATGATCTTGTTTAATTCTAACTTATCATCTAATTGGTTTTTAACAATTCTGCTGATTGAGTTTATGGTAATTTCTAAATTTGTTAGGTTAATAGGATGTATAATTTTTATGACCCCTGTTTGTATTTTACATGGTTTAAATTTAAGCAATAAAATTGGGTCTTAGTGTAAATTTTTTATTTCTAATTTTTGACTAACACAGCTTTGTAAAGTTACTGTTACTGTAAGTAGTTTAGTAATGAAATGCATTATAAATATTAGTTTATATTTTTTTTTTGTTAAAAGTGTAAATTTAAGCTTACAATTAAATATTAAATTAACAATATTATTCTTAAATTGTAATTATATTTCTATCTAATTTTATCAAAAATTGCAAAGATTTATCTGAAATTCTGAAATGATAAATAAAATTGTTTTTAATTAATTTTGTTTTTTAATCTTTTTATTTTGCTGTGATTCCTTTTAATGTTGCGACTTGTGTGGAATGTTTTCAGCGCAACATTCTGAATTTTTGTCTCAATTCCTCTTGGTTGAGATTTCGTTCTGATGTTAGGCTTGAGGAACACAGTTTGACCTTCTGTAAGGTCGGGTGGTTTTTCTTTGCCAGAGTTGTATTTTTCCATTTTCGTGGATGTTTTTTGCAAATGATCGTGAACTGTTTGGAATATTTCGTGTGCCTGTTTTTGAATTTCTGTGGGGTTGGTGAAGTTGTTTTGTTTGAAAATCACTTCATTCGGCGTGAAGCCTGTGGCAGAGTGCACGCTGTTGTTATATAGTGCAACCGACAATTTTATGGCATTTGGGGTAGTGTGATTTGGCAACTTACTTTTATTTGTATTATATATTTCGATAATTGTTTCATGGGTCTTTTCGATCTGCCCATTAGATTCTGAAGACGATGCGTATTCTAATTGGATGTGAAGGTTATTTAGAAATTCTCTCATTTGTACGGATTGAAATGTGGTTTCGTGGTCGCACACTATATTGTTTGGTATTCCGAAAAGGCTGAAGTATTTATTGAGAGCACAGGTTATATCGGTGATATTTTTCGTTTCTATTGGTAACATTTGTAAATGCTTAGAAAAGGAGTCTATTATTGACAAAAATTTGCTTTTGTTTATAATAAAAATGTCCATGTGCAGTCTCTCTAGCGGCTTCGTCGTGATGGCCGCGGGGATATTTTGATGTTATAAGGTTTGCGGTCGTATTTGTGCTTGTTGCAAATATTACAAGCAT
Organism: Tipula unca; assembly: GCA_951394425.1. Taxonomy (NCBI): domain Eukaryota; kingdom Metazoa; phylum Arthropoda; class Insecta; order Diptera; family Tipulidae; genus Tipula; species Tipula unca. The sequence goes on from OX596381.1 coordinate 108,446,423, forward strand.
TGATGTGAATTCTAATTTTGTTTCCCATTCTTGGGGAAAAAAAGGCTCGCCTTAATTGATTTTCCACTTCGGTAGTGCCCCTGTGGGCCCTTTGATGTTCTTTGATGATGAATGCGTTCTGTCTTTCTTCATTCGTAACATCCTCAACCATTTTTGTCACAAAGACAAAGTGGCCAGGTTGACAAAAATGTTGCCTAAAGGTTTCTTGGATTGTATTGTATAGACTCTCGGGTGCCATAATTGCTGACTGTTTACCATTGTGGTATTCTTTTAGAAAGCGTGTAACATCGTTCGTTCCGAATACTCTTTTAGAAACAATAATTCTTTTAAAGTTTGGGAAGATGTTTTCTGAGATAACTATATCAAGATTTGAGATTTTAAAGATTAGCTGGTTTCTATAATAGTTTATAGGTCTGTCAGAAAAGTGGGTGAAATAATCATCCGAGGTATCTGCCGAATGAATCGTTTCGATGTCGTCAGTAGGTTGTGCATTATATATTGGAGGTTCGCTGGATTCGCGTACAGAGTTGCGATCTAATAATTCATTCGTGTGTGTTTCTTTAGTGTTAATGTGTGGTATGCGGCTAAGCGCGTCTGCAACGACGTTGGCTTTACCTTCCTTGTATACGACATTGTAGTCGTAGTTTTCTAGTTCCAATCTCCATCGTAAGATCTTGGAATTTTTTTCAGAGGACTTGAGAAATGTGAGAGGCTTGTGGTCGGGTTACCAGAGTGAATTTGTTCCCGTAAAGGTAAGGCTGGTATTTTTTTACCGCCCAAATTATGGCCAGAGCCTCTTTTTCATTGGTTGCATATCTCGCTTCTGTTGAATTTAAGGTACGAGATACGAATGCGATGGGTTTCTCGACACTATTTTGAATTTGGGAAAGAACGGCGCCAAGAGCGAAATCTGAAGCGTCCGTCGTTAAAATGAATGGTTTAGAGAAGTCAGGGTAAGTGAGTATTTGATCGGTTGCAATAGTGTTTTTGAGTGTTTCGAAGGACCTGACGTAATCTGGGTCTGCCAGATTTAGAGGTGTTTCCTTCTTTAAGTATTTCGTCATGTTCCTCGCGATTTTCGAATAATCCTTTATAAATCTCCTATAATAACCGGAGAGTCCGAGGAATTGTTTGATTTCTTTTTGGTTTCTTGGTAACGGCCAGTCCAAGATCTTTTGTACTTTGTCTCTGTTAGGTTTTACACCATCTGGCGTTATGACATGGCCCAAAAACTCGGTTTCTCTCTTCATAAATTCGCATTTATCGAGTTGGATTTTAAGGTTGAATTCTGAGAGCCTATGTAAAATGGTATTCAAGTGTGATTTCAGGTTTTTTCCGACAACAACGATGTCATCGAGATAAACGTGACAAATTTTACCAACAAGTCCCTGGAGAACGTTGTTCATGACGCGTTGAAACGTAGCTGGACCATTTTTTAATCCAAATATGGCATCCTGCAGAATTCAATGTGTCCTTTATCTGAGGAAAATGCAGTTTTTGCTTGTGAGTTTTCATCCATTAGGATTTGGTGAAAGCCTGATTTTAAATCTAAGGTGGTAAAGTAGGTGGACTTTCCCAGATTATCTAATATATCCTCTATTTGAGGCATTGAATACTTGTCGTCGATTGTCTTTTCGTTCAGTTTCCTGTAGTCAATCACAACTCTTATTTTGCGTTTTCCTGAATTATTCCATTATTGAGCATTTCTTGAATTTGTTCTTCTACATCTGCTTTAAAGTAATGGGGATATCTATAAGTTTTAGTATAGACTGGGGCTTGATCACGTGTGATAATGTTATGTTTGATTCCGACTGTAGCGGACAATTTTTCATTGGGTTTTAAGAGGACTGTGCGGTTGTTATAAATTGTGTCAATGAGAAGTGTTAATTCTTGCGTATTGAGGTGGTCTATGCGAAGTACTTTCTTTATATCTTCTTTAGTAATATTAATATCACTTGAAATTGGTATCGGTTTCATGATTTCGAAATTATTAATTTTGAATGTGAGTGTTGGTAGGTGTTTCGGTGGAATTGGTTCACTAGTCAAAATTTTAACGGTTGTTTTTAGATTAGTGGCCTTATAAAGGCCGGGTTGTATGGTAATCTGACTGTTGAGTTTTGCATGCTGGGGTAATGCCCAGTCGCCGTTTCTTGAAGTATGAAAGGTGACCGTATGGTGGTAGAAATTGTCCGCTGGATAGTAACGGTAAAATTGAAACTTGTGGTTGTTAAGAGATATAGTATTGGATCTGTAATCGATGTTGGCGTTCATTTTCGCCATTGATTCAGATCCGAGAATACCATCGAAAAACTTGTGGAAGTTGAACTCATAGTAGGTTTGTGGAGGTAAATTTTTACTTATAAGATTTGCTGTACCTTTTTTTGTTAGGTTGTGGGTATCTAAAATATTTTTTACTGATGTATTTTGGGATTTTAAGAGATGGTTAGGTATGATATTCGGTTTAATTATGTTTTTATTGGCACCTGTGTCCAATAATAGGGTAATGTATTGTTTATTGGCAGCGTGACATTTGAGATACGGCAAGAAATTTAACTTTCCGTATCTGAGTCTAGCTCCTCCTGAAAATTTCCCAATTTGGAATTTTCATCGTTGTGTAAGGTTTCTGTGTTAGAAATCTCAACATCATTATCGTTGTCTGGGAGGACTTCGTGAGTGTTATAGGTAAACTTTTTGTTATTGGAGTTTCTGGTCCTCGATGAGGGATCTACGTCCATATACTCCGTGGGAGGCCTATCTAGCCTTTGGTTTGGAAATTCGGAATATCTTTGGGTTTATTTTGTACCAGATTATATTTTGAATGGTTGGTATTCAACTGGGTTACTTTCGAATGAACAATCTGACTTTGATTCTTTTTATAAGTGCCAGAGATTGTTTCATTGCTAGTGAATTTGCATAGGAAAGCGTATGCTTCCTCTATGTTTTTTGGTTTGGCGGATTGCCCGTATCCAAAGTAAGGCTTTTTCAGGCCTGAGATGAACGCCGCCAGCGCGTCTTCCTCGATTAATGTGGAAATCGCATTCCAGGAATCAAAATAAGTTGCGTTTTGTTTCGCAAGGGATTTAATGTTTTGCACGATTTCCTTAGTTTTTTTGTAAAAGCTATGAATGTTCATCGTGTCTTGTTGTTTATTTGCCCACAGTTGGGACTTGTAATATGAGAGCTCCTGCTTGTCGCCTAAAGCTTCAAGCAGGATCGCTTTGATTTCCGGAAAAAAAACCGGATCTCCGGCGAGGCATAGGATATCCTTTGCCTTACCTTCAATTTTGTTTTTGACTGCTTGTGTGTACATCTTGAATTGTGCTTGCGGAACTAGTTCTGCAAACAAGGATAACGTTTCTTCTGCTGTTTTCAGCCATGCAGTCACTTGCCTTTTGTTCCCATCAAAGGAAGGAATGGACTTAATCGGATCGGGGATCCTAAATATGTCGGCAACCTTTTGGTTGTCTTGTATTGGTTGCTGTGGAACAACCGGGTTAATTGGTGTTTCGAGTTTTTGGCCAATGTATGTTAATACTTGGTCCTGCTCGGTTTGTTTTTGACTTAAGTTTGTCAATTGAGTAGCTATCGCGGCTAATTGTGCGTTAATTTGATCCAACTCCATTTCTTGGCGTGTCTCTTCCGCTATTTGCCGTAAGTTTCTATTTTCGTCAAATATTAACTTGATAGCCTTTTTCTTTTCCCGGGTAGAATTCGTTTTGTCGAATTACTACGACTTTGTGTGAAAAATTAAGTTATTAATTTAGTACACTTAGAGTAAAGGGATATGTGATTTAGTTTTTTTTTTTTTTGACTGTTTTCGCACCTATCTTGTAGTATGCGATGGTAGTAGCACCGGCTGTTGCGTCTATCTAGTAGTGCGTAATAGCGTGGAGGTAAGAAAAAAACTTTTTTTTTTCTTGTTTTAAACAAAAAAAATTAAATTGATAATAGGATTCTGTGCACGCCTATCTAGTAGTACGTGACACAGACTACAAATTTACAATGAAAAAAAAAATTATAAAGAATTCTTACCGGTTTTTTTTTTGTGTGTAGTCGTGGTGTAGATGACAGCGGGTACCGAAAGTATGCTATGTAGTGTGGTCGGCGTGATACGCAAGTCTTTTGGGCGGTAATTAGCCCAGGACGTCAAGAGAAAATTTTCACCGAGTGTGTGTCTGCTCTTTCGTAACTTACGTGGGTTTTTATAAACGATTCCTGATCGAGCGAGTATATTGTACTCCGTGTTCCACGATTCTCGATCAAGCGAGTATATTCTACTCCGTTTAGAAAACTTTCTGGCAACTATAGAGTTTCCGCACAACTAAGAGAAAATTAATTCAGACGGTATCACTGTAAAGTAGTTTTTATTCGCTACTTTTAGCACTGTTTTCACTACACAGAATGTTTGTTCACTTGCACTTTCACTACAATTTTTAGAACAAAACTTTCGCCCGGACGGCTGCGCCAATTATAGTTTCATTCAGTAGAATGATATAAAAAAAAACATTTATTTTATTTAACTTTTTTATTTTATGTTTACACAATGAGTTAGATCTTATAACTAAACTATTTTAACATTTATTTTAATTTTATACAGGTATTTAATGCTTAGTTATCAAAAAATATAATCATACGATATTGTATATCTGATATCTTTTGTTCATCAGATTCTTGATTGTTTTTGCTGACACTGCATTTGAATGGTGTGAATGGAATGCAGTCAGCTTTATCATGCGCATGTAACTTGACCCTGCATTTGAATGGTGTGAGTGGAATGCAGTCAGCTTTATCATGCGCATGTAACTATATATATATATATATATATATATATATATATATATATATATATATATATTGTTACGATCGTGTCGACATCTATGTTTGAATAGCGACACTATCGTTAATGTAAAATTGTTATAAATTAGAACAGTATAGAAGTGTCTAGACTTATCTAGACTAATGCTGTGTGCCTTAACACACTAAATATTGACTAAACTAAAATAAATTGAACTTTCACTATTGAACACCAGGTTATAGCTGAAAAGTCTCTTTCCGAGGTTACTTTTCATCGACTTTTCATTTCAGTTGGGAAGTTAGTTGCAATTTAAGTTTGTACATGTTTCGAGAGAAACTTCATTTAATGTTGTCATTTATTTTTCGCAAGAATATATCTAATTTTTCCCTGTCGAACAATTTACATGACATTTATAAATAATTATTACGTTTAAAATTGTTATAAAAATACAAAGCATATAGTATGTTTGTGAACAACTCTCCTCGGTGGCTGAATTTTTTTCAATTAAGATACTTGTGTGTTCATTTAAGAGGTTGATTTTCCAGTTTTCCATTGCGTGAATCAAAAATGTATGTTATGATGTAATGAAATTTGAACATTTATCTTCGTGTCTGACTATGATTATCCCACTAATATTCGTTTATTTTAAGGTTTATTACTGGTACTCTTAAATCAGTTGAAATGAAAATGAACCAAATGAACTGGTTGTCATTTGTCATAAGAATTTTGTTTTTAAATAAATAGAGCTATTCCTATTGTGTAATGTGTATCGCGATATAATTTCAATAAAACTGGTAATACGTACATATAATATTTAACAATATTATATTACGTAAGAAATTAGATGTAAATTATATTTACATGGATTACCTCAAAAACAAAAATACAAATTGTATTGTGAATTACTTTGTTCGCCGTTGCCGTTTATTTTTTATAATCCATCTTAATAAAAATATATTTAAATACACAAAAAGTGTATTACACAATTATTATTGTTTATCATTATCCTTTAATAATTGTAAAAAAAAGTTGTTACTCTATGTATTTTGAATGTAGTTTTTCGAATGATTTTGACATTTAATTTAGTTTAGTTAAAGTTGAGGCACATACACTGACTTTTATGCTAATGCCATCTATACATATATTGCATTAATTAACCTTACTTTAGTTTAGTTAGTCAATTTAGTCGATTGAGGCACACAGCATAAGCGAATATTCTGGACATTTCTAGAATGGTTAGAATATTTGGTATAAATACGCAACAAACATTTGGGAGAAAATCAGTTGTGTTTTAACCGTCAGAGTGCTAATAGTAATTAAAAGGAAAGTGTTGATAAAGTAAAATAAAGTGTTATTAAAGTGTAATATAGTGTTGTTAAAGTGTAGTTAAATAATTAAAGTGTAGTTAAATAATTAAGTTAAATAAGTGAATTAGTATTTAATCGGAAATAAATAAATTTAGTGGTTCTAGAATTTACATCGTTTGTTTTATTCACAATCCAGTGATCGAACCTTGAATTTGACAAGGCAAAAACGTAACAATTGGTGACAGCGGTGGGATTGTGAATTAAAAGATGATTCTAGACGAATTGAAGATTTCCGACTTAAAGGAAGAGTTGGAGCGACGTGGTTTGTCAACGGTCGGCCAGAAAAATGTATTGAGGCAACGATTACTGCAAGCATTAGAGCTGGAGGGTAATGATCCGGCTAGTTATAATTTTGATGAATCGACATTTTCCGACCACGCAGAAGGGGACGAAGAGAATGGAGAAAGTAAAGAGGCGGTAGTGGAGGTTGCATCGGTACCTTCTGGAAATTTTGATATGGCGCAATTAATGGCAGCTATGATGGAAATGAAACAGTCCAATTTGGAAATGAAGCAGTCCAATTTGAGAATGGAACAATCTAGTAATCAATTAAATCAGAAAATCGATCAATCAAATCAGGAAATTAAGCAGTCGGTGGGCGAGATCAATAACAAAATGGATGAGAAATTCAATGAAATGTATATCAATTTACATGAAGAAGTAGAGCAAATTGAACAAAAATTACAAAAGGACATCCAAGGGTTGGAGCAGAAAGTTAGGAATGGGAGTGAACAGATGGAAGAGTTACAAGAGAAAGTTCTAGGGTTCGAAAAAGAACTTCTTTACCTCAAAGTTAACGGAACATCGTCGCCAGTATCTCAGCCAATTCAAGCAATGAAATTTAAGCCACCGATATTTGATGGCACAACTTCGTTTGCGGTTTTCAAATTTCAATTTGAGACAACGGTTAACCAAAATGGGTGGAATGACGCAAATCGGGGAACAGCATTAATAGTGGCTCTAAAAGGAGAAGCGGCTGAAACACTGCAGACTATTCCGCAGTATGACCGTAGTAATTACAACGAAATAATGAAGGCGCTGGATCGGAAGTATGGAAGTGACCATAAGCGAGAGATGTATCGTATGGAGCTGAAGAGCCGATGTCAAAAGATCGGAGAGACTCTTCAAGAATATTCCGCAGCAGTCGAGCGGCTAGTGCATTTGGCACATGTGAATACATCTCCCGATTACATGGAGAGGATTAAGATGGACGCATTCATCGATGGAATACGGGATCCGGAAACACGTAAAGCAGTGATGTTATCACCTAAGGCTACTTTTGCCGAGACCATCGCGTGTGCTTTAATAAATGAGACTGCGCAGGCTATCATAAAACCGTCGCTTAAGGTACGACGAGTAGAAATGGATAGCAGCACCAACGTCGAGCGGTCGGTTCCAAGATACAGAGAGGGTGGTAGCAAAATAAAATGTTGGACATGTGACAAAATGGGTCATATGTCGAGAGACTGTAAAGAAGGAAAATGGAGACGTACAAGATCGCGATCTCCTATGCAACGACGAGTATCAAGTAGAGAGCGGACGTTGGTCAAGGAAGATGGCCGAGAACGAAAGGAGTCGTTAAACTACAACGAGTCAGCCTAAAGGGGCAGAAGCTGACTCCCACAACCAATTGCCCCATAACCTCCATCCCTATTTCGAGATTGGGACGAGTCGGTGACAGCTTAACAATTAAAGGAAGTATTGACGGGAAGAGCTGTGTTATTACCCTAGATACAGGAGCGGTGCGCACGTTTGTCCGTGAGGATCTAGTAAAGGGAAGAGTACTACCAGCCAATGAGTTGAAATTACGTACAGCCACAGGAGAGAGCGCAGACATAAAGGGTAGGAAGCTTGTGAGAATTGAGATAGGCAATGCTCAATTCCAACACGAAGTGCTGGTCGCAAAGATAGTGGATGAAGTCATCTTGGGGATGGACTTCATGAGGGCGAATGGCTTCGTGGTGGATGTTGGAAGAGGAGTATTGGACTGTGATAATTTCGAGTTACCACTGCGAGTGGATGATGTGGAAACAACTACTAGGCGGGTAATAATAGAACATCGGGAAAAGCTGCCACCGAATTCGGAAACAATTGTGTGGGGGAGATTGGAGGGAGGTTCTGGGCCACCCAGGTTGTGGGTTGTAGAAGCCAGTGAAGAAGAAAGCGAAACCAAAGGAATTATGATAGGGAGGACGTTAGTAAAATCAGATAACGAATGTAGGGTACCGATTAGGACCCTAAATCTCTCGGAAAAGACAAAAACAATTAAGAAAGGAACTGTTATTGGTAAATGTGAAGAGGTGTCAACGATAATGAAATGCGAGCAGAAAAATCCGATTAGAAACACCGATACCCAAGGACAAAAGCAAATAGTAGAACACCTCATGCAGAAATGGACTGGGGATCTTACCATGAACCAGAAAAATTCAGCACGACAACTGTTCGAACAGTATAAGTCGATATTTTGCAATACACCGGATAATAATGGAAGGGCTAACATGGTGAAACATCGAATTGATACCGGAACGGAGACACCTATACGTCAAGCACCGAGAAGGTTACCTTTAGCAAAACGAGAAGAGGTGGATCGAATGGTAACGGACATGCAGGCAGCTGGAGTGATTGAATCATCAAACAGTCCATGGAGTTCACCAGTAGTATTAGTCCAAAGGAAGGATGGGAAAATGCGCTTTTGTGTCGATTACCGAAAGCTAAATTCAGTAACGAAAAAGGATAGCTACCCATTACCAAGGATCGATGACACGTTAGACACATTGTCAGGGGCTAGAATGTTTTCAACATTGGACCTGCAAAGCGGGTATTGGCAGGTGGAAGTCCAAGAGCAAGATCGTGAAAAAACGGCGTTCAGTGTGGGTAATGGGCTATGGCAGTTTAACGTGATGCCATTTGGATTATGTAATGGCGCGGCAACTTTTGAACGACTTATGGAGCGCGTGTTAAAGGGACTGCACTGGAAGACTTGCCTCGTGTATTTGGATGACATCATTGTTATGGGAAAGGATTTCGAAGAACACTTAACAAATTTGTCAGAGGTATGGAAGCGATTACAATCAGCCGGTTTAAAGTTGAATCTGAAGAAGTGTTCATTATTCAGAACGGAGGTAAAATTTTTGGGGCACAAGGTAACGACCAATGGAATCCACACCGATGAGGACAAGATATCAGCGGTAAAGGACTGGCCAAGACCTAAAAATTTACGGGAATTACGGAGCTTCCTCGGATTGTGCACTTATTATAGGCGATTTGTGCCAGGATTTGCCAATGTAGCAAAGAGCTTACATGATTTGACCCGGAAGAACCGAGCATTTGAATGGAATGACGAGCAAGAGGAGTCATTCAATGAGTTGAGAAGGCGATTATGTACGGCACCGTTGTTGGCATACCCTATACCTGGTGTTAAGTTTATTCTTGATACCGATGCAAGTAATGATGGCATCGGAGGGGTGTTGTCGCAAGAAATTGAAGGGCAAGAAAGAGTAATAGCTTATTACTCGAAGGTGTTATCTAAACCAGAACGTAACTATTGTGTAACTCGTAAGGAATTGTTGGCTATAGTGGAATGTGTGAAACATTTTCATAAGTACCTCTATGGCCAAGAATTTCATATACGAACGGACCATGGAGCATTACGTTGGCTACTGCAGTTCAAGAACCCAGAAGGACAGGTAGCGCGTTGGATTGAGCGACTACAGAGCTATCATTACCAGATCGAACATCGGAAAGGGAGTGCACATGGAAATGCTGATGCATTGTCAAGACGACCATGTCAAGTGGAATGTAAGCACTGCGGGCGAATAGAAGCAAAGGAGGACGTTATCGACATCAGGCTTATGCAAATACTACCCGATAAGGAATGGACGGATGAAACGGTTAGGGACGAGCAGTTAGCAGATCCAGATTTGGCAATAATCATGCAACTTAAAGAGACAGGAAATCGTCCAACTTGGTGTGAAATTGCGGATAAGAGTCCCACGGTAAAGGCTTACTGGGCACAATGGGATAGCCTCCAAATCGAGAACGGATGCTTAAAACGAATATGGGAAAGCTCGGACGGTAATGTGAAGCAATTGGTAAAAGTGGTGCCTAAATCTAGAATTGCCGAGATATTGAATGAGTTTCACGGAGGGGCAAGTGGGGGTCATCTGGGAATTAATAAAACACTTGCCAAAATACGTCAACGTTTTTACTAGGTCAGGATGTAGACAATCTGTAGTGGAGTGGTGCCAAAGATGTGATCAATGTGCGGTGGTAAAAGGTCCTGCACGGAAAAGTCGGGGAGCAATGCAGCAATATAACGTTGGAGCGCCGTTTGAAAGGATCGCAATGGATGTGGCAGGACCATTCCGGACTACGGATGTTGGTAACAAATATGTGCTAGTAATAATGGACTATTTTAGCAAATGGCCAGAGGTGTATCCCATACCCAATCAGGAGGCAACCACGATAGCTGACGCCGTGGTTAATAATTGGATAAGTCGTTTTGGAGTACCAATGGAGATTCACACAGACCAAGCAAGAAATTTTGAGTCAGTTGTATTTCAGGAAGTCTGTCAGTTGCTCGGTATAAATAAAACAAGAACAACGCCTCTGCATCCACAGTCGGATGGTATGGTGGAAAGATTCAACGGGACGTTGGAGAAATATTTAGCAAAGGTCGTGGAAAATGATCAACGCAACTGGGATCGACATATTCCGATGTTCCTGATGGCGTATCGATCAGCAGTACATGACTCAACGGGAATGACACCAGCGAGAATCCTTTTTGGAAATAATCTGCGATTACCCGGAGATCTAAAGTTTGGAGCCGTTCCATCATCAGCTTTAGATAGACAGAATTATGTTGACCAGATGAGAGGAGAACTCGACGAGATACACCAGTTTGTACGAGAGAGGATACGAGTATCAAGTGATCGGATGAAGGCTCGATATGACATACGAGCAAATAATAAAGGTTTCGAAGAAGGAGAGTTAGTATGGCTTTACAACCCACAACGGAAGAAGGGTTTATCACCAAAGCTGCAACCTTCGTGGGAAGGGCCGTACACCATCATCACCAAAATAAATGACGTGGTCTACCGGATCAAGAAAGGGCAGCGAGGAAAGTTGAAGGTGGTGCATATAGAGCGATTAGCGATCTACAGGGGTAGTGAGTTGGATCCTGTTCGGGACGAATCAGGATTAGGTAGGGGGTAATGTTACGATCGTGTCGACATCTATGTTTGAATAGCGACACTATCGTTAATGTAAAATTGTTATAAATTAGAACAGTATAGAAGTGTCTAGACTTATCTAGACTAAGCGAATATTCTGGACATTTCTAGAATGGTTAGAATATTTGGTATAAATACGCAACAAACATTTGGGAGAAAATCAGTTGTGTTTTAACCGTCAGAGTGCTAATAGTAATTAAAAGGAAAGTGTTGATAAAGTAAAATAAAGTGTTATTAAAGTGTAATATAGTGTTGTTAAAGTGTAGTTAAATAATTAAAGTGTAGTTAAATAATTAAGTTAAATAAGTGAATTAGTATTTAATCGGAAATAAATAAATTTAGTGGTTCTAGAATTTACATCGTTTGTTTTATTCACAATCCAGTGATCGAACCTTGAATTTGACAAGGCAAAAACGTAACAATATATACAGGGTGGCTGAGACCAAATGTTACTAACTTCACTCTGCTGTCATTTGTGTAGTTGTTATTTTCGCGCGTCAATTTTTTGACAGATTGAAGTTTGGTTAGTTGTTTATATGTGGTCAATAAATAATTGTTCTAAATTAATATCTTAATAAAAAAATCGTAATGGAATTCAAACGTAATAGTGTAATTGCACTGTATTTGGGTGGAAATTCACAAACAGCAATAGTTCGTCAGCTCCAGCATTTGAATGTGAATAAAATGTTTGTGTAGCGAACCATAACTCGATACAACGAAACTGGTAGCATCGCTAAACGCAACAGAGGCGGTCCTAAAAAGACAGTAACATCAAAAGAAATGATACGACAGGTGAAGAAACGAATCCAACGAAATCCTCGTCAAAGTGCCAATCAATTAGCCGCACGTCTACATGTTTCACGATATAGCATTCAAACCATATTGAAAAATGAACTACACTTGAAGCCCTACAAGATACAAAAAGTTCAAGATCTTACGGAGGCACAAAGAAAGTTAGGCTTGAAAGAACACGAGCATTGAAGGCCTTGGCCGAACGTGATTAGATTCCAAAAATTGTCTTTTCTGATGAGAAAATTTTCACCATTCAACAGTATGTGAATAAACAAAATGATCGTGTTTGGTTAGAGCACAAGTCCAACGATAATTTGGACACAAGAGTTGCCATGCGCAAGCAATCACCAGCTTATGTTATGGTTTGGGCTGCAGTTACTGCAGATGGACGCACTCCTCTGGTTTTCATCGAACATGGAGTCAAGGTAAACCAACAGATGTACCGCCAAAAGATCCTAAACGATGCTTTGCTACCTTGGGCACGTAAACACTTTGGTACGAACCGTTGGACATTCCAACAGGACTCGGCACCGTCACACATAGCTCGAGCGACACAGCAATTTTTACAAAATTGCGTTCCGCGGCTGATTTCATCGAAAGAATGGCCACCATATTCACCAGACTTGAATCCCATGGATTTCTCCATATGGTCCATTTTGGAGAGTAAGGTGTCCACTAAAAAATACGAAAGTGTTGATACATTGAAGTCAGCTCTTGTTCGAGAATGGAATAAAATTCCGCAAGCCCACGTTCGGTCAGCATGCAATGCTTTCTATGGAAGACTGAATCAAATAATCAGAGCCAAAGGAGGTTATATCGAGCAGTAACATGTTTTTCATAAAATGTAATATGTTTTCAACATATTCCACGAAATTTCAATAAAAAATTATCAAAATTAAAAAAATTACAGCGTTTTCATTTGGTAACACTTGGTCTCAGCCACCTACATATATACATATATATACTCGTATAAATATATATATTGTATATTTACAAAATATACGATTTCAAGGAATATAAAAGAATTGCATATTCTAATTTAATATTTTATTTTTTCTGAGGTGAAAAAATAAATATAATAATCTGCTACGATTCTTTTTTAGAAAATTAAAGTATTTTTTTTAATAGAATTTGATCAAATATTAAAATACATAAGATAAAAAAGGCACAAACCAGAAGAAAATTACGACAAAAAGTTTTTAAAAGAAATTTACAATAAGAAAAGTTTTAAAAGTAAATTAAAAGTACCAATAGAAAGAGAATAAATTAATATTATTATCAAACTTTTTTGTAATATTTAAAATCATAGTAAGTATTTATGTTTATATTCGTTCTTATCTCGTAAGTCGTATATACGCTTTAGTTCAATTAAAAAAAATAATAAGAAAATATTAAATCTTTATTCACAATCAGTTGAATAAAAAAGAGCACCACAGATATTTATTTTGAGCCGGCCGAAATTTAATTTTCAGCATTTGCATTTTTTAACACCCACTCACAAGATAATGTTAAAGAGCATTAAAAATGGAAAAATAATTTCATCTCTGGGGAAATCATGGAGATTTTTCGTTTACGTCTTGTTAAATTTAATTTAATTGATAATGTGATTTACGTTCATTCGCCGAACTGATTGACACCTCAAAAATATAAGATACGACAGTCAGTAACAACAACAACACTTAAATTAAATTACGATTTTCTCTCTTAATCTTTTCCTCTTGAAAAATACTAATTTCTGGAATATAGAAGGAAAAAAGGAACGTTTCGATTTAAAATTTAACTTAAAAATTATTTAATTTGTTTTTGAATTTAAATTCAGAGTTTACACAACAATGTAATTATTTTGTTAATTTATATTTAAATTTAGTTTGACTTTTCATAATTGTGATGTTTTTTATAGCAATTTTTAGCAATATTAAACCTGAGTGTGATTCATTTGTTCCTTGATTTGTTTTCTGAAATAATGTAATTGAATATTACATCGATTCTCTGAGTGTTAACCTAGTCAGGTTATAAATTATTTACATTAGTACCCTAATTTTTGATATGGCGCAATCTATTAACACGAGATCTGCTACTTACCTTTGTTCATCTTGTCGAAGCACATCAAGACGATTGGTCATTGAATTGTTATTCACCACACCAGTTATTCCGGAATAACAACATTGATTGCATGATTTCTTGCTGATCTTGTAGAGTGTTGAATAATCAATAGTCGATTTAGAGCGATCCCAGCAGTTTTTTGGTAGCACGGCGCAATGAAAATAGCACAATAAAACTTCATCAATTGGAAAAATTTTGTTAAAAGTTTATTAAATATCATATTCCACTAATAACATCTGAACAAAACAGCAAATAATTAAAAGAAAAATGTTTCCTGTAGTTTGTTTAACGAACATTTTAGCAGTGGCGTGAAGCTGCACCAGTTAAAAAACAATCCGCCACAACGAAACCTAACCCAAAATGTATTACATATTTATTACAATTTAGAACACCAGGTCCCGATTTTGTTATACTTCCGGGGAAACGCGTGGTCGTTGTAACTTCTGATATACAGATATACAGAATTGGTCCTAAACCGCTTTCTTGTGCTATTCCTACTGATATTTGCTTTAATTGGTTGCTTACTAATAACGGCTAATATTTTATATTAGCCACAAAAATTTTAATTAACTAACAAATTATTTCAAGCTGTGAATGATTATAATTTTTCAACACTTCGCCTGACTCAGAGCATTTGCAAAACCTAAGACACAATTAAAATATAAAAATATAAATTAAAATTAAATTTGATACAAGTTTATTTTTCTCTTAAGCATAATTTTCCGAATATTTTTGATATTATTGGGAGCAACGAAATCGGCCCATACAATTTTCTGTCGTGAGTGAGGTGGTTTACTTGGTTGTAGTATCGTTATTACTTCTGCCACCTTCCATTATTGTGAGACTTGTCTCAGTCTGTGCACTGCGTTGATTATATAAAGTACAATGATTTTCGTAAACCTTTTTCTGGTAGTGCCTCAGTTATTTGTCTTGTAATTAAGTCGTATCCTGGATTTTTTTTATGCTAAGGTTATTATCGATTGAGTAAATATATCAATTTACTCTTGTAATGTTACAGGTTTATACTATGTTCATTCACTTTAATTTCTGCTATTATATTTTCGTTCGGTATTTTCCCAGCTAGAGATTGAAAAGTGTTTTCAAAGTGTTCTGCGATTTGTACATCTAGCTCAGGTTCTATCGTTATTGTTGTAGTTAGGCTTACTTAGATAATTGTTAATTGATTTGTCCTTTACTTCATTAAAACTTTTAATTTTTTGAATAGTGATTGAATATTTTGCTTTATAAAGCTCGATTTCTCTACTGGAAAAAAAATTGTTTTTAATTTTGGAAAACGAGGGAGCGTTTGTTATCTTCAAAAATTATACCATTCCGTATTTTAATGACCGGATTTTAGATTGACGGCCGGAAACATAAAATAAGGTTATAATAAATGAAATTTTGTCAATTTCAATAATATTTTGTAATACTATATTAAATAAATGACTAATTTTGAATAATTTTAATGTCATGTCTTGTATTTTTATGAAGATTTGTATTTGACAGACTTGGTTTTCAATAGTGGTTGGACGGTTGTGGGGCATCGCCTTAAGATCGATACTTTTTTTTTCATTTTTTTTTTTTTTAATATTTCAAGCATATAATAGAAAATAAATTGTGGTTCGCCGTCCATCATTAAATTTTCATTTGCATGGGTCATAGCCATTAGAGAACTTTATTGAATCAACAATCAAAATAATGAATGGTTTAAATTTTTAATTTAACAAACGCTTTATCGTTTTCTAAAATCATGACCGATTTTTTTCCCAGATATTGATATAACCCCGCTCCGTTTTTTACATGATTTGTTTTCGTTATATTTGATATATAACAGAAAGTAAGATATTGTTCGCCGTCCATCATTAGTTTAGAAAACGGACAAGCCGGACGGATTTGATGGTTTCACATTTATAAGAACAAAACATCCTTAAGAACAAAATTATCAATCCGAATCTGCAATAACCAAACATAAGAATAACAACGACAACAGACGTGTACAAACGGGCTTAATGAGTAAACCTCCAATCAATGAAAATCCAGACAGTCATTGTTGACCTACTTTACGTAAGGAAGAAGTCGTAAGGAAGTATCAAATGTGGAACAAATACCATATCTAAAATATTCTATAATTATATATATAGTTCTATACCATATCGTAGAATATATATCGACATATTATTTCTGCTGCTGATTTTACTGTTTTTGTTATTGTATATTAATTAATGTTTGAAAATGTATGCCATTGTACATATTAAATTATGTTCCAGTTGTAAGTCAGTAGATTATGTGTACATAACATATATTGTTAGAAAACGATGGCTAAAAAAACGGCAGCTTTATTTGGTATGGTGTGTACTCTGTATACTCTTGATCCACCATACTTGTAAACTAATTTTTTAAGTATGCTTGACGGCTGTTTCAAATTCGTCTCATTCAGTGCCACTTATGGCCACTTATGATCTTAATCACACGGTTTTGTTGTTTTTAAATATGTAAAAAAATCTTTTTCTTAATATCGCAATAATTTTATTTTTTTATATGAAATCGATAATAGTTTATTTATCAAAAATATCATTAACTAATAGATATACAAATTTTTCATTGAAATTTGGTATATATTATGTGCCGAATGTGAAATACTCAATTAGAAATATACACAAAAGTTCCTTACAAACACATTGTTGTTTGGTAAATTCCACAACACATCGGAAATTATTAGTGCCGGCCAGCGTTGATATATGTAAAATATATCAATATTACAATATATTGTTCGTTGTATATCAATATTGCAATATATGTATCGATATATACAATATCAATATTGCAATATAATATCCTTGATGTATGTATGATGATTGGAGAATTATTAATGATATGTAGTCAAAGTCATATTAGTTCATATTTTGCTTATGATATTTTTTTATAGAAATGAAACGTAAAGTTCTTTAGTTTAATTTATGTTTATTATAGAGTATTTACCATGATATTTTTTTTATAAATATTTCAAAGGAAAAGCACTAAATTTATTTAAATCATTAAACAGACCAGTTCTAAATCAAATTAAGAAACTAAGTAAAATTTCCTAATTTCATTTAGAAATAAGTCTATTGGCTTGTAAAGTCTCCCTTCCGATCGGACACATGATCTATCCATGTATATGTTGTGTCTTAACTTAAACGCGATAAAGCCGCTGAAGTGTTTCAAACTATCGTATTCCTACACTGGTAGTTCTTGATCCTCCCGTATTAATTCTAATGTTGATGAAGAAAATTTATCATCCGATATTTAAATTCCATGGTTGATGTTATAATTGATCTCATAATCTCATATTATAATCCTAAAAATAACACTCCATAACATCCTGGGTTAATCTATACGCTAGAAGGGAACTGATGCCACATTCGGCTAGGAATTCGTCAAATAATAAATGTAGAGCAGTAGTTGAGAGTTCGCTTTTGAAATGGAAACATTTTGTTGGCTATTTTCCACTTTTCCTTTCATTTAAAAACATTAGAAATTATTTATATTTCATTCTATACATTCTTTACCAAACCATATGTCATGATTTGGTTGTTTACTAAAAAAAATAAATCACTCCAGCACTCAATGCCATAAACGGGTCAACAGCGGTGCAATTTCCAGACATACACACATACACATTATAAATACTAAACCGTAATTTTTGGTCACAATCGGGATCGATCCGAGACCCTTGAATCGGCTTGTTTACTAAATGAATTAACGCTTAGAAAAAAAAATGTTGCGCACCGAATGGCGTAAATTTTTATGAAAGAGATAGCAATAGATTAAATAATTATTTAATTATTTAATTTATTGCTTGAGAGCATACTTGTATAATTACGTGTTTACAATTGTTTCGTAGTTTGTCAGTTTTAAAATAAATACAAACACATACAAACATTAATTCGAGACTTTTCGGCTAATGGAGCTATTGTCCTTTGAAAGCTGAACAGACCTATTTTGTACACGGCTATTACAGGTCCGTCTTTTGGTCATAATATACATATATTGGCCATCTACACACTGCACAGCTCCATGTTAGCTTGTACTAACATGAACGATGGATCGGCCCATGAGTTCTACATTCCAACATAAATGTTTTAATAAGGGTCATAAATGTTTTAAATTTAATCACCGATGGCTACCAGGGGATGAGAAATCGATTTTGCATTACGCCTCTGTTGGGATTCGAACCCGGTACCTCCCGATCCAAACGCCGCAGCTTTAACC
The DNA here is from genome assembly GCA_951394425.1 of Tipula unca. Taxonomy (NCBI): domain Eukaryota; kingdom Metazoa; phylum Arthropoda; class Insecta; order Diptera; family Tipulidae; genus Tipula; species Tipula unca. The sequence goes on from OX596381.1 coordinate 108,464,962, forward strand.
ACTGCGCTATTTGCTCAATTCCTAGAAATTTTATGTTCAATTTTTCGATTTTCTTTAATAAACAATAAACCCTAAAAAGGGCTTTAAATTTGCGTACCGAAAATACTTACTAAAAATTCAATTAAAATTTTATTTTTGGCATGAAACTGTTTTACATTAATTGAGTTTTCCATAATTTTCAATTAGTTAATAGGGAAAAAATCATTTTTTTCTCGTTGTCATCATCACCATTTTCGTGTTGTTTCTACTCGATTTAGAGAGATTTGTTTAAAGCACGACCTACTCAGTTTAAGCTTTAGGGCAGAAATTAGAGGTACTATTATTTAATAATGTTATTATTCAATAATGATTGTAATTGGTGATGTATTCTCAAATTTTATTAATAACAAACGACGATTAATATTGAATTATTTTATTCTTACGAAAAATTTAAAATGAATTGTGCATTACGACACTTACAAAACGAATACTTAAAACTAAAAATTTATTCTTATTATATAGTACTCTTAGGTGTAATAAAATATCAATTAAATTAGGTAATTTCATAAATTCTAAGAGACCATTGTTGAGTTTGTAAGGTTGCTCCGGTAGATACTTTAATCCGTTCCGGATTTTTGCACATAAATAAAAACACACGACCAATATTTATTTGATTATAATTTTTATGTAATTTATTTATTGTTCATATAATTTTTATTATTCAATACCACACATTTATTATTTCAATTATTTATTAAAATATACAATTTTTTATTTTAATCTGTTTATATTTTTATTTTATTATTAATTAATTTTATTTATATTTAATTTGTTTACACCACCATTATCAAGATTGACACTATGATTGTTGTACTTTCACCGAAAGATCAAAATGGAATGTATTGTTGTGATGACGTCGCCTTCGTCTTCGTTTTATGATGAAGGAACACATGCGCCGGCGACGGTGAATATTGCACTTACGCATTAGTGTTGCATCACCGAACATTATTGTTCGTGGTGATGTTGTTAGATGGCGACTTGTTTTTACTATAAATGTTTTATAGTAATGGTTCGGTTATTAGATAGTGGTGGTTGGATAGATGGATATGTGATGGGGTTAGTGAACGCTTAATTCAAATAAGTTGGTTTATATTTGAATTTCACTAATTGTTTTGTTTGTGGCAGAATCGAATATCGGTGAGTCGAATATTCGAGCTGCTACAGTACCCCCTCTCCAGATGAGAAACCATAGGTTTTAAGACGTTATACGGTGAACCGGACGGTTTTATATCGTTTGCTGGCTGATATTTGATCAGCCGTGTTGAGAATACCGTAGGCCGGTTTCAATCTGTCAATGGAGATTGAGTGGTGTTTGTCTTTGATTGAGACAATGAATTGCTTGCGTAAGCGGCGTATAACTTTGTATGGCCCATCGTATGGAGATTGTAATCCAGTACGAACCTTATCAACCCGGACAAAGACGTTGGTCTTGTTGCCGTGGGGATAAGATTTTGCATGGTGGTGCGAAGTTGGTCGATGACTGTGTCGGTTGTGGATGGAGACGGCAGAGGATGTTCGATGAAGAACTCACCGGGTAGCTTGATGGTTTGACCGTAAACCATTTCAGCTGGTGAGCACTTCAGATCTTCTTTAACCGTTGCTCGAATACCAAGTAGAACGATTGGTACTTCGGAGCTCCAGTGAATTGTGTTGCCTCGGGCCTTGAGAGCAGCTTTGAGCTGGCGGTGGAAACGATCGACCATGCCATTGGCTTGCGGGTGGTAAGCCGTTGTACGTATACGATGTGAGCCGAGGAGTTTCGTTAACTCCGAGAAGAGCTTCGACTCGAATTGGGTTCCTTGATCAGTGGTGATGTCAAGTGGAACGCCAAATCGTGATACGTAGTTTTGTACGAATGTGGTGGCAATGGTTGCTGCAGACATGTCGCTCATGCAGTACGCTTCTGGCCATCGAGTGAAACGATCGACACAGGTGAGTAGATATGAGTATCCATTGGATGGAGGAAGTGGTCCTACGACATCCAAATGAATATGTTCAAATCGACCAGGTGGAATTGCGAATTGTCCAAGAGGCGATTTTGTGTGTCGCTGGACTTTTGATTTTTGGCAAGATAAGCATGCTTGTGCCCAATGGGTCACGTCTTTGTTTATGCTTGGCCAAAAGTATCGAGCAGTAATCAATTTACGAGTTGCGCGGACACCAGGATGTGAGATACCGTGTAGTGTGTCGAAGATGGTTCGACGTAGTTGCTCTGCGATGTACGGGCGATTTGCACCCGTAGATGTTTCGCAGTATATTTCGAGGCCAGGTAGTTTGAAAAGCTCCAGTTTCAGTGATGAACTGGCGTGACAAGCGGAACTAGAAAATAAATTCTGAAGTTCCAAGTCTGCTTTTTGCGCTTGTGCGATTTTGTTGCAGTCGATGTGAGTCTCGACTGTGGCCGTTTCGTTTGCTGCTGTGCGCGAAAGTGTATCCGCGACAACGTTTTCTGTACCTTGAACATGCTGGATGTCCGTGGTAAATTGACTAATATAATCCAAGTGGCGTGTTTGCCTTGGATTGCGTTCAGTTTTAGACTGAATTGCTCGAGTGAAAGGTTTGTGGTCGGTGTAAATTGTGAAGTCCCGACCCTCGACAAAATATCTGAAGTTTTTGATTGCTAGATATATTGCGAGTAATTCCCGATCGAATACAGAGTATTTCTTTTCGGCATCCGAGAGCTTCTTTGAAAAGAATCCCAGGGGCTCCCAACACTTGTCGTTGTACTGTTGCATGACTGCTCCGACAGCAGTGTTTAATGCATCAGTAGTTATGCTGAGCTTTGAGTCGCTCAGTGGATGTGACAAGAGTGTTGTGCGTGCCAATTCAGCCTTGAGTGACGTGAATGCGTGTTGACATTCGTCAGGCCAAGAGAAGTTCTTGGCGGTTTTGGGCTTACGTAGAAGTACTGCCAGGTGGCTGTGAATTGGGTTGAGTATTTCAGCGAGCTTTGGTATGAATCGGTGGTAGTAGTTTACCATGCCGATGAATCGCTGAATACTCTTGATTGAGGTTGGAGCTGGGAATTCTTTAATGGCATTGATTCGGTCTTGTGACGGAAGGATGCCATTAGCGGTGATCTTGTGGTTGAGGAAATCAAGAGTGGATGCGCCGAAGAGGCATTTTGAGCTCTTGATGTGAACATCAAACTCGACAAGTCGTTGGAAAAGTGTTTCCAGATGGAGTTTGTGTTGTTCCTCAGTTTGAGATGCCACAAGAATGTCGTCTATGTAGACGAAAACGAAGTCGAGATTTCGAACAACTTCGTTCATGAAGCGCTGAAACGTTTGTGCGGCATTGCGTAATCCAAATGGCATTCGGGTGTATTCGAAGAGGCCAAATGGTGTGGTGATTGCCGTTTTGAAAACGTCTTCAGGTGCCACGGGAATGTGGTGATAACCTCTGATGAGATCAAGTTTGGAGAAAACTTTACAGCCATGCAAGTGCATGGTGAAGTTTTGAATGTGGGGTATCGGGTAGCGATCCGGTATCGTAACCGTGTTTAAACGCCGATAGTCCCCACATGGCCTCCAGTCTTGATCTTTCTTCTTGACCATGTGTAGGGGACAAGAGACGGAAGATGTCGATGTTCGACAAATTCCTAATTCCACCATGTGTTGAAATTCTGCTTGTGCAGCTTTGTGACGCACCGGATCTAGTCTGCGTGGTCTCGACACAGGAAGATGGCCTTCCGTGACGATGTGATGTACCACGTTGTGTCGGACTGGCATTTTGTAGTTCGGCTCTGCTGTAAGTAGTGGGTACTTTTTGAGCAGAGTGCCGTAGCCGTTGTCGATGTTAAAATGGATCGGTGTTGGTGTGTTAACACGAACCATTGTGGCGTTTATTGACAGCTTTGTAGCTGGGTCAATCAGCCGTTTGTGTTTGACATCGACAAGAAGTCCGAATTTGCTTAGAAAATCGGCGCCAATGATCGGACGGTTCACTGCAGCTAGGATGAAAGCGTGCGTGAAGGTTCGTTTGAGTCCGATATCCACGTTAAGCAATTTTGTGCCGTACGTGTGGATAATTGAACCATTGGCAGCCGATAAGACTAGATCTGAATTTCGATTTGATAATTTGTAATTCAATTTGAAATTCATGGCTGGAATAACCGAAAGGTCAGCGCCAGTGTCGACTAAATATGTTAGTTTGTTGTGTCTATCGTACACAAACAAACGTGTTGTATAGGGTGTCAGGGGAGTTGCGTAACTCTCTACCCGTGACTTTATTGGTTTTTTGAATTGTTTGAGGTAGATGGGTAGGATTGCTGTGCCGTATGGAAGTTGCATGGCTGTGTGCATTTCTGTGCAGCCGTTCCATATTTGGCATGATACCAGAATCTACCTTGCCATGGATTGCTTTGTGTTCGTGGACGTGATGGAGACTGTCGTCCACGTGACCGGCTCCTGCGTCGGAGCAACCCATCGAGTATGGATTCGATTCGTGTTAATCGATCCTCGACAGAAACACCGGGCACTAGTGGACTTCGGCCTCCACCACGCCCAGTCACTCTACGCCCTGTTGGTCTATAGTTTGGAATGTGTGTTACATTTGAGTCATACTGATTGATTTGGCCGATATTTATTACGTCATGCATTCGGTCAGCTGTTTTGGCCAGGATCTCTATTGGTATTGTCTCTGGCTGCGCGACCATTGCTATGCGTATGATCTCTGGCATTTTTCTCGTCCATAATGAGCGGATTACGGTCTCTGAGAAGTTGTTCCCAGCGAGAGATCGGATTTTCAGGAGCGCTTCTGAAGGTTTTCTGTCGCCTAGCTCCTGGCCAGAGAGGAGAGTTTCTAGTTGTCTCTCGTTTGACGGCGTTAATCGGTCTAACAGGATGGTCTTGAGCTTGCTATAGTGGTTCTCGGTTGGTGGTTCTTGGAGTAAATCCACTATATGCTCACAGACATCCGGTAACGCGAACCAATTTGCGGGCTTATGATGCCAAAAAGGCTGTAATTGCAGCTTTGGTGCTGCCGCCGCGACCTCTGGTTGTGTTTGACCAGCTGGAGTTGTGTCCATTTTTTGGTCTTGATTTGGTTCTGTTTGCGTTTTGTTAGGCATAATTTACAAGCTTAGAGTGCGAGAAAAAAAAATATAATTGACCAAAAAAAATGAAAAGAAAGGCGGAATGGTTACCGTGTAGTGAATGGTTTGAAGGCCGGGATGTTCCTTCTGCTTAACGCCCGATGCGAGATACCCCCGAATAGAGGAGGCCTCTTGTGTCCTTCCAGGCGATTGGGGGGGGGGGGGGGGCTCGTTGAAATTAAAAAAAAAAAAATAATAAATTTAAGTCATGCGAGGTGAATTTTTTTTAGCGAGTTTTTGTGTCACCGTTGCAGCGAGAAAACGACCAGTGTGTATAAAATTTTGGATGGGTGCTCAAAATGGTGGTGAAAACATACATGTATATAAAATTTTATAGAAAAAATAATAATTCTACGTTACTTTGTTTGATTAAACAAAAATTGATTTTACTTTACGTTATAAAAATAAAAAAATGATTCTACGTTAAATTAAATGATGAAAAATTATTGAATAAAAAAAATATTGCAAAAAAAAATTTTAATTTTGATACAAGGAAAAAAAATTTTACTTAAAAAAAACTTGTTACCGGTTCTTCTGCTGCTGCTGCTGTTTCGTTGCGGTGTGGGTAAGTCGCTACACCATCGGCGTCCCACGGTGTCCCGCGCTGCGTGGGGGTATTGTTCCCTTCGCCACGTGTTTCGTTTGCTTTTTTTTTATTCCCTCGTTGCGTGGGTGGGTTTGCCCTTCACCACGTGTTGTTTCTGCTGCTTCCCGCGTTGTATAATAATGTATTTCCGTTGTTTTAACTAACTAATTAATTAATGTATTTCCGTTGTTTTAACTAACTAATTAATTAATGTATTTCCGTTGTTCTTCTTTGTAATATTTTTGTTTTCTTCCTGCGTTAGTATACGCAGTGGTATGTGGTTTGAAAAGCGGTAAAAATCGCCGTCGAGGTCACCAAATTGTAAGGTTGTTCCGGTAGATACTTTAATCCGTTCCGGATTTTTGCACATAAATAAAAACACACGACCAATATTTATTTGATTATAATTTTTATGTAATTTATTTATTGTTCATATAATTTTTATTATTCAATACCACACATTTATTATTTCAATTATTTAATAAAATATACAATTTTTTATTTTAATCTGTTTATATTTTTATTTTATTATTAATTAATTTTATTTATATTTAATTTGTTTACACCACCATTATCAAGATTGACACTATGATTGTACATTCACCGAAAGATCAAAATGGAATGTATTGTTGTGATGACGTCGCCTTCGTCTTCGTTTTATGATGAAGGAACACATGCGCCGGCGACGTTGAATATTGCACTTACGCATTAGTGTTGCATCACCGAACATTGTTGTTCGTGGTGATGTTGTTAGATGGCGACTTGTTTTTACTATAAATGTTTTATAGTAATGGTTCGGTTATTAGATAGTGGTGGTTGGATAGATGGATATGTGATGGGGTTAGTGAACGCTTAATTCAAATAAGTTGGTTTATATTTGAATTTCACTAATTGTTTTGTTTATGGCAGAATCGAATATCGGTGAGTCGAATATTCGAGCTGCTACAAGTTTATTAAAATATATGGTTTACAACTAGTTTTATTGATGCGATTGTATTTCTATTGTTTTATTTTTAATGGGTTTTCAAAATAAGGGACTAACGAACAAAATATTAAAAATTTAAATAAAGGGAGGAAATTTTGTTTATGATTATTGGTTCCAGATGTTACCATTCTGCCCCCGTTGAAGGGGTTGCCTTCAACAAAATTAATTAATATTAATTATCTAAATATATGATTACATAATAATTTCTAATTACTAATTTAATTATCTAATTACATAAGATTAATGTTTACTATTTATTTTCTTCGAGCATTGGTAGTCCTCAAATTGTACCAATACTTCGTTTGATTATGCCATTTTTGGTTTTTATATTGAATACTCGATTGACTCCATCGGTTCCTGGGAAAACTTCAACAATTTTTCCCATCAACCATTGTGTTGTTGGTAAATTTTCGTCGACAATAAGTACGAGTTCATCTTTTTTGTAATTTTCTCGTTTGTCTTTCCATTTCTTCCTTGCTGTAACGTATGTAGATACTCAATTGAGAATCTTTTCCAGAATGATTGTAACATTTTATTTACATTCTGTAATCTTGAAAGAGAGTTTGATGGTCTATCGATAATATTTTCTTCTGGAATATTGTTTATCGTTGTTCCAGTTAAGAAATGTGTTGGTGTAAGAGGTGTTGGGTCGTCTGGATTTGTTGATAATACTGTTAGTGGTCTTGAGTTCATCACTCCTTCAACTTGTATGATTAGTGTATTTAATTCTTCGTACGTCATTGATGTATTTGATGAAACTCGTTTTAAATGCGTTTTTAAGCTTTTTACTGAGGATTCCCAAAGCCCTCCGAAGTTCGGTGATCGTGGTGGGATAAATTTCCATTGGGTTTCCTTGAAACTGCAAAAGTATTGTATTGTATTGGTTTCTATCTCATTTTTATGAATTATGTCATACATTTGTTTTAATCCCCGTTCTGCTCCAACAAAGTTTGTTCCGTTATCTGACCAAATAATGGCTAGTGATCCTCTACGAAATATAAATCGTTTAAGGCAAGCAAGGAATGATTCTGTTGTCAAATCTGATACTATTTCGAGATGTACGGCCTTCGTGACGAAACAAACAAAAATGCACACATACACCTTTAGATTTGCACCACCTCGTTGATTTTTGTTTCTTGTAACAAATGGCCCACAAAAATCTATACCGATGACTGAAAACGGTCTTGCAGGTGTTATTCTGGTTGCAGGCAGGTCTCCCATTATCTGATTTATCGTAGTTGGTTTTGATTTCCAGCAGTTTAGCACGTAAAGGCCAATATCGTTGTCGAATTGTAGATACTAGTTGTTGAGGACTGCAATGAAGGTTTTTTATATGCTCTTCTCGAAAAATTAAGGTAGTCAAATTACTTTAATGTGGTAGAATTAACGGGTGTCGACTATCATATGGCATATAATTATAATTAGCTTTCTATAAAAGGATTTAAATCCTTGATTTTGCTTACGTGGCGTAGTGAATTTCCGCTCTTAATTGATTTAATATCGTCCATGAAGAATTGATATTGTGTTTCCCTTATTAAATATTTTAAGCTACTACGAATTTCATTTGCTGTGAAGTATCCCTTGATTTTTTGTCTTTGCTTGTTAATATTGTTGATGAATCTTCTAACGTAACTGATTATACGAACAAGTTTGGTAAGTGAACTCTTTTTCTCTATTAAATCAAGCATATCTGGATTTATTGTTTGTATCAAAGTTGTTCTTTCGGGTTTTATTTCATCTAGTATGTCTTGTGGAGTCTCCTTCTTAGTGATCTTTGGCCAGTTTTCTTCAGGATCTTGTAAAAACAGTGGACCATTCCACCAAGCTTGTGAATCGACTAAATTTTCTATAGAAGTACCTCTTGAAATGAGGTCGGCTATATTGTTTTTACTACTCACGTGTTGCCAAGTGCAACTTGTAGTCAAATTCTGAATTTCTCCCACTCTATTGGCTACGTATGTCTTTAAGCGTGCTGGATCCATTTTTATCCAGCTGAGAGCAATTGTCGAATCAACCCAAAGGACAACGCATTCAAAATTAAATTCAAATGCCCGAACTATACTATTGGTTAAGCAAGCTAAAAGAAGAGCGGCATTTAATTCTAACCTCGGCAAGGTAACCCTTTTTAACGGCGCCACTCGCGATTTACTAACTATTAGTTTTGAAATATAATTTCCGTCAGAATTTAAACTACGAACGTATAGACAAGCACCGAAAGCCTTTTCTGAGGCATCTGCAAACCCATGCAACTGTACCGACTGTTGTGCAAATGGTGAAAGATATCTTTCCAAACTACAATTCTTAATTAACGAAATGGACTTTCTGAAAATATTCCATTCACTTTCATAATGCTTTGGAACGTCTTCATCCCAACCAATATTTAATTGCCAGAGGGTTTGCAAAAGCAGTTTACCTTTAAGAAATACTGGAGACAAAAATCCTAATGGATCAAAGATTTGGGCAAATTCAGCTAGGATTATCCTTTTTGATATTTTATTGTTTAAATTTATATTAGGAACAACCACTTGAAGGCTATCGAGTGTTGGATCCCAAGCTATTCCTAATGCCTTGATATGTTTGTTTTCCAATGGTTCTACATCTGCGCTTGCAAATTTGTTTAAAAAGGTTGTTGAATTAGAAGCCCATTTACGCAAATGCATGCCAGCGTCTTTTAACATGATGATTAACTCATCCCGAATAGAATTTAATAGCACCAAGTTGTCACAACCAGTTAGGCAATCGTCTATATAAAAATATTTCTTTAAAACGTTAGAGGCCTTAGGATATTTAATTGAATTATTATTAGCAATTTCTAGGAGAACACGAGTCGCTAAGTAAGGTGCAGAAGAGGTACCGTATGTGACTGTTTGAAGTTCAAATGCCTAGATACTATGAGAATTGTACCACAAAATCTTTTGTAAATGCCTTTGATTCGGATTAATAAGAATTTGCCGGTACATTTTCTCAATGTCGGATGTAAATACGTATTTGTGTTTACGAAATCGTAACATTGTATCAAAAAGTTCTGACTGAACAATTGGCCCGGTCATTAGAATATTATTTAGTGAGTTATTGTTGTCTGTCTTAGCAGACGCATCGAACACAACCCTTAATTTTGTTGTACTACTTGTTGGTTTTAAAATTGGGTGATGCGGTAAAAAATATCCTGTATCGTTATCAACTGATAATTTCATATGTTCTAACTTGGCATAGTCTTCCATAAATTTGTGGTAGCCTAATTTTAGGTCAGGGTCGCGATTTAATCTTTTTTCTAGGTATGAAAAACGTTTACTTGCTGCTAAATAAGAATTACCTAGTTTTAAATTAGATTTTAATTGAAAACTAACAACATAACGTCCTTCACTATTTCAATAGGTAGTTGATTTAAATAATTCTTCACAATGTTTTTCTTCAGGTGAAATAACAACTGAAGTTTCACAAGCTTCATTTTGGAGTAATCGTTCCAATTGTTTATTTAATTGGTCATCAAAATTATCCGTACGTAAATGCAAATTTACCGCGTCATCATTGAATTTTCCACCTATGATCAAGCCTAATTTTGTTTCTAAGAGATTTGCTGCACAGCGATTAAGTTCAATTTTATTTTTCATAATTATTGAAAAGAATATTTCAGCGCCCAATAAAATATCAATTGTATTTGGAATGTTAAAGTGAGCAACAGCCAAAACTATGTTCTTAGGCAAATCCCATTTAGATATATTTAATTTATAATGAGGTAGTTGGTTAGTTATAACTGGTACGATTGACAATTCCAAGTGCATCTGGAAACTTGTGCTATTTGATCGAACGATAGACGAACATTTTTTTGAAAGATTTGTTTTTTGACTATTTAATCCAGAAACAACTATACCACTGCTTTGTGAAACTAACCCAAATTTTTCAAACAAATCATTAGTAATAAAATTAGTTTGCGAAGCCGAATCTAAAAGAGCGCGGCATGCAACGTAGTCGCCTTTTGAATTTTGTACCAATATTGTGGCTGTTGATAACAATATACTCGTTTGATTAGGTTTAGAAACATTGTTCGTATGAAGTGTTTCTCTATTTTCGACAATTGAGCATGGGATAGGAGGTAACAAATTATTTTGATCTATGTTACTTGATGTAACTAGATTTCTATGCAAAAGTGTGTGATGTTTTTGCGAACAACGTTTACAACTAGTATTGGTGCACTGTGAAACTATATGATTAGGTTTGAGGCAGTTTATGCATAATTTTAGTTCTTTAACTTTAGTAAATCTATCTAATGGTGACAGCTTAATGAATTCTGGACACAAATGTATTGTATGTTTCTTTTTACAAATTGAACAACGCTTAAGACGAGAAGTGGTTTCCGAGGTTGGTTGAAATGCGGACACTAGAACTGTTTTGATTTTACGGCTTGAATCGGGAAAGTCTAATTTTTTCTGTGTACCTATGGTTTCTAAAATACGAATTTTCTTTTCAAGGAATTCTTTAAGTTTTGTCCATTTAGGAAATTCATTTAACGTTAACTGATTTTCAAATTCCTTCCTTGAATTCAAATCTAAATGCTCCAAAATTATTCGAACTATTAATGCCTCCGCTAATTTATCTAAACGAAATTCCTTTAAAATAGTCTTTAAATCAGCTAAAACGTTATTAGAAGATTTTGGAATGTTTAACATTGCGTCTAAATGAGTTTCGACAATTGCTCTTTCATTATTATATCGGTTAAATAAAATTTGCCAAGCATTTTCATACCCGATAGCAGAAATTGGAATTTGAGCTATTAACGATCTAGCTTCTCCCTTAAGTTTTCCCATTAAATAGGAAAATTTAGGGATTTCACTCACCTGATTATTATCATGGACCGCAGTTATAAAAGTATCACGAAAATTTCGCCAATTATTCAATGTTCCATCAAATTCTGGAAGTTGCAGCTCCGGCAAGTTAATGCGACCCATTGATTGTTGGATAGGTTGTTTATCAGTTTCTTTAAGCAGCATATCTTTTATTAATTTCACTGTTTTTTCAAAATTTACACAATCCTTATCACATTCTTGTATCATTTCGTCATTACATTTTTCGTCATCAATAATTTCATTATAAAACCGAAAATATTCTGACTCAAACTCACTAATAGTTTTTAATTGTTCTTTTAATACAATTAACGTTGCTGTACTCAAATCTTGATTTCTTATATTTTCGCTTAAACGCACACACCTTTTATGAACGGCATTTCTCCGTCTTATTAATCTATCCATTTTATTTAAATAAAAGTGATTAAAATTATTTTATAGTTTGTATTTTATATGGACTGTATTTTGACTATAGCACTAACTTTGAACGAGTTTTTTTTTTAAATCACTATTGGTTGGTTGGTATTGCAAATAACTATTTTATTTAATTTTAATAATCCACTATTGTATTTTGAATTTAATGTATTACGAAACTACGAATCCGGTACGAATGGACCAAAAATATGGTGATGTATTCTCAAATTTTATTAATAACAAACGACGATTAATATTGAATTATTTTATTCTTACGAAAAATTTAAAATGAATTGTGCATTACACTTACAAAACGAATACTTAAAACTAAAAATTTATTCTTATTATATAGTACTCTTAGGTGTAATAAAATATCAATTAAATTAGGTAATTCCATAAATTCTAAGAGACCATTGATGAGTTTATTAAAATATATGGTTTACAACTAGTTTTATTGATGCGATTTTATTTCTATTGTTTTATTTTTAATGGGTTTTCAAAAAAAGGGACCAACGAACAAAATATTAAAAATTTAAATAAAGAGAGGAAATTTTGTTTATGATTATTGGTTCCAGATGTTACCAGTAATCTTCATCGTTTTCTATATATACATAATACATTTTAAATTTCAATACAAATATTATATTCAAATTATTCCCTTAACGCAATAAAAAATTAAAAATGTGATAAATCATAAATGCCATTTCCGTGTATTCGCCCCAAATCAAAAATAACTTAACTTAAAAAGCACAGGGATACTTCGTTAAATATTTTATGTCCCTTAAAAAAACTTACGGAAGCGAAAGCATTCGTTCAAACTTAAAAAAAATTAAAAAAAGGGATGGCTAACCCGATTTTGTTCGTTTGCATGAGGCTTTGTGTACGTATGCAGTGTAAATATATATAATATGTATATAGTTTTTATATAGTGTGTTGCCATTTTGTTTCATTGTGTTAGTAGATAGTCTCATGAAATTGTGTCAAAATTTTGAAAAAATTCTGGCTAAATGACTAACCTCCTCACGACGTTGGGATTATTTAACATTGTACTCGTAAGTATATATATGCAATGTCTATCTGTGAATTATAGCATTAAGTTTATTTATACATATGTATATATAAATTTAACTATTTATATATTTATATAAATTTAACTATGTTTTATCTTAAAAATATTTAAATTTAATTAAAATTATTTAAGTGGATATATTAAAACGTTGTGTTGTGTTTGTAATTGCGTGACGTCATACTTAAGCGCGAATTATTTTATGTTGTCAATGAATCACAACAAAAATTATAATTATCTATATAAATATTGTTGGGCCCTGTGGTCGGGGCACACAAGTCTCGTAAACCTAAATTGCACGAACATGTTGTCCAAGAATACCACCACAGTATCTCTTGCTTGTCGTAGGAGGCGACTAAACGGTTGGATCGCTGGGCTGACGGCCTGCTTCCGTAAAAAAAGTCTCTGTTTATAAAGTAAACAAAATTAAAAATGAATACCGCCAAAACAACACCGGACCCCCACTCAAGTACCCGGACACGAGATTTAGAATCGGCACGTAGAACGTGCTGTTACTAAGGAAACCAGAAGCGTTGGAGGGCCTAATCACGTGCATGAAGGAGTATTGGCTGGAACTCGTTGCTCTTCAAGAAACTCACTGGCTTAAAATTGGAGACCATATGCACCAGGGCTATACGTTGTTATACAGTGGAGAAACCTCGGAAATCTTGGAGCTGGGTTTCTTCTTGGGCTGCAGGTAAAGAATTCGAAGCAGTTAGGAACCGATTGTGTAAGCTTCGCTTGCGCATGAAATAAGCCGACCTGTCCATAATTTATGTATATGCGCCCACAGAAGTTAGCCAGTCCCAAGATAAAGACTCATTTTACAATGACTTGGACGATTTGACGGGATCTATAGCCTAACACGATGTTAGAATGGTGATTGGGAACTTTAATGCTAGAGCTGGCAGAAATCAGGCTGACTTTCACACAAGAAAACATAAGTTCGTAGAAGTTTTCATACAAGTCCGCGAACACAGCGAGACACATGGAAGTTTCGTCTGTAAAGGCCTAATAAATGAAGATCAAAAGTAATGATATTAGGATCTTGTCAGTGACAACATTGAGGAAGTTTATTATCAGTATGACTGTGTGATCTCTGTCTGGGAGGTACTGAAAACTTCGGCTGTCAGTGCTGCTCAACAGACTTTAGGTATAGTGAAAGTAAGACCAAAGATTGATTAAGTTAAGGCCACTCTTACTAGGAGGGCAGCTAAGCGGATTTGTAGACGGAAAAAGCTAGAATGGTGGAAGGCCGACGGGATACTTAATGGAACTGTCTTGTCGACCTTATACGATTAGTATGGCGAATCAAATTAATGACTGAAGAGACACCGCTTGAAGTTTGAAAATTATCGCGGTATAGGTCTCCTTTGCACAGCATACAAGTTACTGCCCTACATGATAAAATCACCACTCTAGCGGAGTACACGCTGGAATACTTAGGAATGTAATGCTAATACTTAATACTAATGCTACTTAATGCTGTGTTAAAGTAAAGAACGGGCTATCGAGAATGTTTGCAGTTGACTTGTGTGTTAGGCAGGGAGTTGCTCCCCACTACTCTTTAATCTCATGTTGGAGTACATCTTTCGTAAAGCTGCCACACCTCAGTGCAACATCTTATATAGCCAGTTCAATCAGGTGCTTGCATATGCAGATAACATATGCGTGATTGAACTGAATAGCAACGGAGTGAAGGTAATACTTGATCCTCTTATAGAGTTTTCAGCTTCTGTTGAACTCCCGATCAATGAATCCAAAACGAAATACGTGATCTCAGAATATAGGGACCATGGCACACCAAATTTTTGAAATGGCCACTTCACGTTTGAGGAAGTGAGGGGGTTCAAATATTTGGGCTCTCTTATCATTCAAGATAACAGTGTGGGTGAGGATATAAAAGTGCGGCTGGCAGCTAGCAGCCGTGCTTTGTATCCTCTAAGGCCACTGCTAAAATCTAAACACCTGTCAAGTGCCGTGAAACTGAAGCTTAACAAAGCGTTGATCAGTAACAAAGCGCAAATTTTAGCGGAAACAAAATTCGATATAATTTTTCTAATTTGCTAGAAAAACATATAATTTACATACATAGTAGGCTTTTAACTAATTATTTAATTTATTTTATCGGTACCTCAGGATGTACCACTAAAAATTATTTTTATGCGTGATTTATATGTTCCAACCCAACAAAAAATGACGAGATTAGTATATCGCGAAATTCGTTTGAAAGACAAGAACAAACATATAAACAAACAACATTTTGTTGAACTTTTTTTCTTTTTTTTTAAATTTGTTTCCATAATAATAAAATTTGTTGCTAAAATATACTCGACACAATTAAAATGGCGATTTCATTTTTTTGGTGAAATTTTTATAGCGCAAAACTAATAAACAAACCGAAATAGCCATTAGCGGCAAGGATTTCATTGTTTATTCATAGTTTTCGTTTTAGAAAAAGTAATATAGCTACAAGAAAGAGCGTTGTGCTGTACCAGAACTATATCCGTCAAAAATTATACTGTAATTTGACACCGCCAATAAATTATCGCACAACGCCATTTTTGTATTATGCGTTATCTCTTTTTATCGCATACACATTTTTTCTATTGCGTGTAGCTCTGAATGTCTACAAAAAATGTTGGCAGAAATTTGTTGGAACGTGCAAAGGTTGGTTTATATTATCCGTTCAGTTCCTTACAGACACGTACAGGTTTCGCATCCTTAAAGGTTAGTTTATATATTTACTATCAATATTACTATAACAATACTGATATTAGACGTGTTTCTTGACGTATGATCTATCTGATCAGATCATATCTGCTTTCCTTTCATTTGTATAGCCGCGTTTCATGAAATCAACACAAAAATTGTATTATTTTTTGTTTTTAGGTTATTATTTTGATCCTAGTAGCATTTTGGTTCAAAATTTTTATACAAAAACAAAAAATAGTACAATTTTTGTGTTGATTTCATGAAACGCGGCTATACAAATGAAAGGGAAGCAGATATGATCTTATCCGGATCAGATCATACGTCAAGAAACACGGCTATTATCATTTGATTAAATATTTCACATTAAATATTTAATTTTATTTATTTTTAATTTTAATATTCTGGTTTTTTGTTTGTACTGTACACGTAGTAGAATGTTGACTGTACGTAGTTACGAGTATATTCGATCGATATAGCGAAATAATACGAATCAATGTCTGTGCGGAAACGTACGGATAATATGAATACTTGATGTCTGTTCAAAATTGATCCACTTTCGACCGATTTTGAAAATCATCTAGACCCAGCTCCTTATATGGGTTACTCTTTCGAACATGAGATAGAAGAATTAAAGAAAAGCAGAAATTTTACAACAGCGGATGAAACCGATTTACGATCAAGATGCAGAAAGTTTATTATAATTTCAGCAGGCTTTTCTTGAAATTATTGTCACAATAATTTTAAATCATTAAATTAACATTTTTTCTTAAATTTTTTTTTTTTTTTTTTTTTTAAAGCCTAGAAGGCCACTTTATTATGTCAAAATAATCCATATTAAAGAATATGAATATATATAAGTTAAAATATTAAAATACAAGTTTTTAAAATATACATTAAAATAAAATAATAAAATTAATAATAACTTAAAAAATACTTTATTTAAGTAATTTTGTCAAATATCTTATTTTTAAAATTGATTTTAGTCATATTATTTTCAAAATGTTTAGAATTTTTGTTAAAAGTAATAACCGCTCTATTAATTGGTTCGTTTTTACCATAATCCGTACGATGTTGAATTTCTTTTAAAAAATTTGTATGGCGAGTTTGTCTTACGTCATTGTTTAATACAACACGTTCATTAAAAAAGCGAATGTTAATATTACGTTTTAAGATATCAAAAATGAAACATGAATCAAGAAGAACGCGTCTTCTTTCAAGAGTCTTCATATTAAGGAGATTTAATCTATATGAATAGCTTGGAAGGTTAACGAAATCGCGAGGAGAAAATAAATAATTTAAAGCGAATAATATAATTTTTTTTTGAATTGATTCAATTTTTTTACTGTGAACTTCATGATAAGGGTTCCATACAACGCTACCATACTCAAGTATAGAGCGTACGAGTGAGCAATATAAGGTTTTAGTAACCCAAACGTTATTAAATTCAGATGCTCGACGTTTTATGAACCCTAACATGGCGTGAGATTTTGAAATAATTGAGTCATAATGAAGATTAAAATTAAGTTTGGTATCCAATAAAATACCGAGGTCTTTGATATTATCAACTCTTTGTAGAGGCTCGTTGTTTATGAAATAATCAAAACTACTATATTCCTTTTTACGAGTGTAAGTGATGACAGAATATTTTTTTGTATTCAAGTTTAGCTTGTTGAGTTTACACCATTCATCCAGACGATTGAGAAAGGATTGTAGAAATGAGGCATCATTAACTGTTTGAATTGTGTGAAAAATTTTGAGATCGTCAGCAAAAAATAGATGATTAATTCCAGATAATTTAATGGATAAGTCAGAAATAAAAATATTGAAGAGTAGTGGTCCAAGATGGCTGCCTTGAGTAACTCCAGAAGAAACTGATACTTCATCAGAAAGCACATCTAGGAATTTAACTCTTTGTATTCTATTGGTGAGATAACATTTAATCCAATTTAGTAACGAGCCCCTAATGCCAAAATAATTTAATTTTAAAATAAGTGTATTGTGACAGACTCTGTCAAAAGCTTTACTAAAATCAGTATATATAGCATCAGTTTGGACACCGTTTTCCATATTTGCAAATATTGAAGAGGTAAAAATAGACAAATTAGTTATTGTGGACCTATTTCTAAGAAATCCATGTTGTTCATTATTAAGAGATGGAGATATAATGTCAGAAAGTTTATTGCAAACTATTTTTTCTAGTAATTTAGGAATAGCTGACAAAATTGCAATACCTCTATAATTTTGTATATTATTCCTATTTCCACTTTTAAAAATTGGCGATAAAAATGAATATTTCCAATTTTGTGGAAATTTACCTGAATTGAGTGATAAATTGAAAATATGCAAAAGTGGTGTAGAAATTTCATAAGCACAATTGATTAAAAATGATGGATGAATTTTATCAGGACCAGGTCCTTTGTTCGAGTTGAGTTTTAAAATAGCTGTTAAAATTTCATCCTGAGTTAGATACATTCTTGATATAAGTTCTGTTTTATATTCCAGAATAGTAAAGTCATTGGGGTTGAATGGAATGCTTTTCTCAACACTGTAAGAATTTTGAAAATGAATAGCAAACAGATTGCTAATGGCTTGTGGAATATAGGATGAAGAGTCATCAAGTTTCATTGTAGATGGAAAACCTCTACATTTACGCTTAATATCTACAAATTTAAAAAACGAAAAATTTAAAGATATTTTTAACATATTTTGTCAACACTGATGAGGAGTGACGATCTATTTATTTTTATGTGTGTATACATTTTCAAATCGAGGGAAAACTGCATCACTTGTGTAACAACTATATTTTGAAATTTTCATAGGTTTTCGAGATTTTCAACCTTATGGATTTTGTACCCTCGGGATTTTTCTACTCGGTATTTTGTGATTTCGGGGATTTTGTAACCTCGGAGATTTTACGACTTCCAGATTTTCTCAAACCTTCGGAATTCCGTGTCTTCGAGATTATAACATCGGAATTTGGTGCCTATCCCAAAATTGTTGGTCTTCAAAAGATCAAATGATAATATTTTGCAGTAAAACTGCATGTTGTGTCTATATAATAAGATCATCAATACAAACATTTAAAAAAATATGAATTGGAGTTGGGGATGAGAACTGGCGTAAAAGTAGCTTGGATACTATGTATAACAGCTGCAATACAATATTTATATGATATATTCACAACACTTCTTTTGCTAATCCATCAGATTGGCAGTACATAGTTTCCGCCAATTAAAAGCCGATTACAACTTCTAGTGTGCCCAGGAGACACGCGACTGGCGCACCCGCTGTTAAATCCGCCACTGATAATACCCCAACAAGGCAAAAGTTACAACGGCATTTAAAATGGTGTGGATCACAATCACCTTTATTGGGCGCCTGAAAGCTCCGAAATTATCGAAAATGCTTAGACATCGTTAAGAATAAACATCCTGAAAGAATTGATATTCTAAATTAGAAATTGTGGAATGAAATTGTTGAAGTACGGAGCAAACGTTCGGTAGACTTCAATCACCACTTATACGATAGCATTCCAAGACGGTTATCAGAGGTAAGGAGGTTAGACTTCTTATTAAATGTTAGTTATTAAGACTTCATGAAGTATTTAATAGTAAAATTTAAAGTATTTTAAAACAGTTAACTTGAAATTTTTAAATTATTTTGGATAAACGAATCAAACTGATTCAAAAACGTGTATCATAAATACTAATAAATTAGATTTAATTCAATATATCTTTATTACGGCTGTAAATTTTTATAACAAATTTACAGAAAACAAAACCTTATTTTAAATTGAATTAAATAAAAAATAATTTTTTGTTAATTTTATATATAATAGAAATGAGACCTCACATTTTTCCTATTACAAACACTTATGAATCGGATAGTTTTTAACTATTATTACGTCAGTTATATTTTTAATGTATATAATTCAGTCATGTTATATAGACGTCCTATCGCGTATACATACATTTCGAGTTCTATATGGCATTCCGGATTAACATCATTTTAGATGATATATAAACATGGATACCGATATTATAGATATTAGATATATTACATTTTCATTTTTTTTATACAGTTTTAAAGGCCATTACTGGCCCCTTACTGAATCAACAATTTGGCTCCAGGGGTTTCGATCCCGAGCATGGTCTTCATACTGTCTAAGACAACCTGTATTTCGCCTTTTGTGGCATATTCATAGGTTCTTAAATTAAATAATATAATAGATTAAAATAACTAACATTTAACATCCATAAATCACAAAATAAATGATTTTATTTTTATGATTTATGAATGTTAAATGTTAGTTATTTTAATCTATTATATTTATTTGTTTATTCCATATATTCTATATTAAATTAAGAACCTATGAATAAGCCACAAAAAATGTGATAAAAACAAATATAAGATCTTGTTGTTAGTGTTATCATGCAGTTTAAATTTTGAATTGAATATTTTTCTCTTCCTTTTTTTAATATGTATTTTTTTGAATACTATTTTGTCTAGATCTTTTCCATCTTTTCCACTCTTCCGAAATAAAGGACGTTCAAAAAATTGTCAATGTAAGAGTACTTCGAATATGTGAACAATGAATTTTTTTTTTTTTTTTTTATTTAATATTTTAAATAAACAATTATTACAATCTAGTCACCGGCGATCTAATTCTGTAAAAACAAGATAATGTGAACAAACGAAACATTGAAAAAGTTTACACAAAAACAATTTACACTTTTTCTATCTTATTTAGGTTAAATGGTATTCTATAAAACAAAGTAGTCAGCGTGTACATTTATTCTTGCTGAATAATTTTATCGTGTCTAAAACCACTTTAACGTTTTGTTAGTGTTTCGTTTGATAATATAATATAAAGAGTAACAAGGACAAACATGGTTTATTTTAACTTAATTTTATTAATTGGATTCTAACTTAATTTACTATGTTGTATTAATCTATGGCTTCTTCCCACTGGTGTTCCATAGTGTCTGATAAATTGAAGTAAACCACATCGTTATTGTGGATTTTAGATCAGCATTACGCATTTACATTCGCCATCTTTTGGTCCAGTTATGTATTTGAGTAATAGCTAACTGTAAATTCTGAGTTGATTCTTCATTGTTATCTCCAACAGCTAAGATTGCCGGGTCATCAGCAAAGGTCGCCACAGTGTTGTTTTTTAATACAGGGAGATCATTATCGTACAATAGGTATAGGACCGGACCTAATACACTGCCCTGCGATACTCCTTTCTTGATTTCTCTCAATTTAGAATAGGATCTAATAGGTCTAATTTTACTCTAAAGAATCTATCTTTCAAGTATGATTCTAATATTGTAGTGAATTGCATTGGTAGTACAGTTCTTAACTTATAGTTAAGTTCTTCGTGCCAAACTTTATCAAAGGCCTGTGCAACGTCTAGTCTAAGAATATCGTTGAGCAGACTTTTTTATCCTCTAATGCTCTTTCAATAATATTAGTTATTCTGTGTATTTGATCTAATGTTGAGGGTTTATTGCGAAAACCGAACTGATGATTTGGAATCAGGTTTTTCCTCTCAATTATTTAGCCTTTTTACTAATACCTTCTCAAAGAGTTTAGACATAACTGGTAATAACGATATTGGTCTGTAAGATCCAGTTTGGTGTGGTGGTTTCCCAGGTTTAGGAATCATAATTACTTCTGTATTTTTCCACAGGCTGGGGACATACTATACATATATTTCAATCGAAAGGCGGCATTTATAATATTGGTGACCTTTAATACAGCTTTCCTTGGTGGTTCTTTTAAAATTTCTGCTGTGATAAGGTCATAACCCGGCGCTTTTTCGGATTCATATTTGTTTTTATCTCATACATGACTTCTTTTATTCGTAGGATTCGTGTTATTCGTAGGATTTCTTCACTTTCTTGTACAACCTCTCCAGTTATTATTTCGGCTTCCAATGATTGGTGGGGTCATCATGTGGTTCGAATATTTTTTCCAGGTATTCACCAAATCTGCATTATAGGCCTTTTAATTCCTCTGGTTGCTCTCTAGAGAGAATACTCAGTACTAGTATCATTAGATAATTTTCTGAGGTAGTTACTGATAGATTCGTCTCTCAGATCTTTGAATTCCCTTTTAAGTAGCTGAGTCAGATTGTTTAGCTTAGTTTTATCTTGAGGGGCTCTAGTTTGTTCCATATTCTCCTTGTCCTTCTTTTTTCTGCCAAGAGCTCTCTAATTTCTGTAGGGTAGTTGTTTCCCTTAAGTTTCTTTTTAGCTTCAGGGGTGTTTTCCCAAGCCAACTGCTGTATGTCACATATGAATTTGCGAACTTCTTTTTCTAATTGCTCCTCACTCCTTAGCGGAATCATTAAGTTAATTTTTCTTTCTAAAGACAGTCTAAAGTATTTCCAATTTGTGTGCTTATTTACTAAACTAGGATAGCTTTCTTTTTGAATGATCCTTTCACTTACTGTTAAAGGTATTGGGGAGTGATCAGAGCTTAAGTCAAAACTTTCATCTACATGTATATAATATACAGATATATTCTTCAATATAAAGAAATCAATTAGATCTGGTATTTTATTTGGATCAGTTGGCCAGTATGTCGATTTACCATTTGATAAGGCTTCACAACCGTATGTTCTGTTAGCATTGAGGAGTTCTTTACCTTTAGTTGTTGTTAGTTTAGAACCCCAGTGAATATTTTTTGCATCAAAATCTCCTCCAATTACAAATCTTTTCCCTAGTTTACTGAAAACTTCAAGATAATCTTTTTCTTTTAGAGAGTATTTCGATGGGCAGTAAATTCCAATAACACTAATAAAGTTATTTTTGGTCTTGATAACAGCACTACCTTCCTTAGCACTATTTCCCGGGTGAATAGTGTGATATGTTTTATAATTTCAAAATTTAATAATTGATTGTCTAGTGAAGAGAGTTTCAAAGATGAGACAGACAACCATTTCCAATTCCATTAGCATTCCAGCATAAAATTCTTAAGACGTTAGACATGTTTTTGTTTAGGGATGGCTCCCTTAGTGCTGTATTCTAGTTTCTGTAATCGCTGAATGACTTTTATTATTTTGTTTTTATTTTTTATTCATTTTCAGCATTTCTTGGTTTAAAATTTAGTTAAAGCAAGGGCTTTCATTTCGTAGACAAAATATCTGTTCTCTTCGGTTCTCCAAAATTTTGTTGTTAAATGATTGCAAAAATGTTGTTTTTATTCGTGGAATATGTTTGAATTAATGGTTCGATAATGATTGACACCATATCTCGTTAAATTCATTGGAACAATTTACAGTATTTCATAAAGTTTTATTTACATTTTTTACAAAATTAGTAAAAATGTGCAATTCTAAAATACTCGTAGTTTTGACTATAGAAATATGAATTATTAGCATCATATTGATCAAAAACAGTTTTCTTAATGTTTGGCATTTTGCTCTCATCTTTTTAACGCAAAAAATCTAATGTTAAGTGGCTTGAAGGAATTCTTTATTTTAGTATAAAATATAGATTTTCATTTATGTGTAATTATACGGAAAAAAAATATTGAAAATCATTCAATAAATTTTATTTGGTACGTAATTCTTAATTAAATAATTCTAAAAGTTCGATTCTAAACCAAAAAATACTCTCTGTAAAGGTGAGTTCGCGAGATCGGATATTTATCCTAGCTATCCGACCGTAAGATAAAAATATTTCAACTTGAAGGAGGGAAATGGCTCGGGTAAATATCCGACCTCGCGAAATCATCTTAAACTTTTTTGACTTCATGAAGAGTTGAGCTTGTTTACATCGGTCAATTTCTCTGATTTCACTAACGTGCTATGACGGGACAACCAATGATTGAATGCTCTATTCTTTTGCATTACTCTCATAAGGTTTTTCCAATTCCGATTTATAATATAGTAATCCATACCGACCATGATAGATTTAATTTTTTCAAGGTGAGAGTAAAGTTTATTTCTCTTTGAAAAAATGAGCAGAAAACGAAATGTTATGACATAGACAATCATACTAGATTTCTCATTTATACAAAAACAGAGGAGTACAGCAATCTTCTGAATTTTCTTATGTCATCGTTGTGTTGGTGCATTCTATTGTTTACACTGTATACACTATGGAATATCAACAACACAACGATAACATTGAAAATATTTTTTCTCGCTCATACGCAGTACAAATATAAAAATGTGAGAAATCTATCTACTGTTTTTTCTATGGTTATGATGTTCATTTTCAATAGCTGCATTAACCCAGTTGTACGATTGAGTGCTCCAACAGCGCTATTTTACAGAACACCGTAATTGCTCAATTTTATCTCACAGTGGGCAACACTTTACACCATATTTCGTGTAAAAATGTACGAATAGCAGCCGAATAGAATAGAAAATAGCGTGAAATAGTATTGGTAATACATTAAATAGGACATTGTTTGATAGATAGTTGAGATAGATTTCGTTGTTTTAATCGAGTAGAAAGTTTTTATTTACTTATTTAATTACTTATTTACTTATTTTATTTATTTCCAGCATAGTATTTCAAATATATTTTGACGTTAAAAGAAATAATTTTAATTTTAAAACGTAAAAACCATTTATTTTGTCTTATAATATATGTACATGTTTATTAGCGGCCTAATATAAATTATCATTTATTTA
Organism: Tipula unca; assembly: GCA_951394425.1. Lineage (NCBI taxonomy): Eukaryota > Metazoa > Arthropoda > Insecta > Diptera > Tipulidae > Tipula > Tipula unca. The sequence continues at coordinate 108,489,356 of OX596381.1, forward strand.
TTTACATTTTCAATAATCATCACGGAAACAGTTTCTGTTCAAGCAAATGAAAAATGTGAACAATTTATGATGTGGTTGTGACATAATAAACTAAAACTATTTACACCACTACTGAAAGAAAAGCCGTCCAGAAATCTCGTTCAGTAGTACAAAAAGAATTGCTCCGGAGCTATCAATCAATTGTATTTTAAAATATGATAATTAAATATGAAGCGTAATTAATTAGAAAAATCGCAAAATGTATACTATGTCTTTATCTGTTATACTATGGAATTCAAAAATATAAAACTGAGAAGTTATAGTAAAAAAAACCCTTCCAAAGTTTGAAATGTTCGTGAAGATCACGAAATTATAAAAAAAAATAATAGAATTGGTAAGATTGAAATGGAATATATGGGAATGGTAAGAATGAAATGGAAATTTACACAGCGGGAGTGTTAAGAAATCAGAAACATAGTAGTGTAGTGATTAATATTCATATGTACAGCGATTTTACTCGTACGAGTTTATTTTGAAAACTGTTTTAGCGATATGTCGTGATGCATTGTATATGACGTGCGATTTATGGATGATTAATTGAGGTTAGAACGCACGAAATATCGAGATTTATCAAAATTGTGTTTATAAGTCATTAAATTAATTTTGATTAAACGGGTCGGACGAGTTCAGAAGTTAAGTTTTGCTCTCTGGCAAGATAAAATGTTATATTTATTTTTCAGATGGTCGCGTCAAAAAATAAAGAAATACGCAGGATTGAAAAACTGCAAATTCAAATGATAGTTAATTTTAGTGTTGAAGTTTAATTTGTGCGATTGGAACATAATTTAATTATTTTATATACTATAGTTTACAAAAAAGCTATAGTATGATCTATGTCAACTGGATGCAATAAATGGAGCAAACAGAAGGAATGAATACTCGGTACTTAATAGAAATTTAGTGATTGAATATTTTTTGGTCTAAAATTTGGAGTCCCTATAAAAATGTTAGTATATTTATGTGAAAAATACATTTGTACATGCAAGGTAATATGTAGTATGAATTAAAAGATGATATTTAAATAATACGCAATTACCATTAGTTTAGATTTAGATGATCGAACACTTTTTTGACTGAGTGTATAATTATATTTAGAATTGATGATAAATAGAAAATATATTGCAAGTTCCTATAGAGCATTTCCCATCGTAACCAAAAAGAGAAACAATATACGATTGTCATTTTACTATTACCGCGTTATAAAAGTAGAATACTCGCTGATACATTCATACATTGCGTACCAACTGAGATTCAATATACAAAAAATTGGAATACGACCGTCGACTTACGAGTTCCATTATAATACTTAACATTTTTACTGTTAAATAGTATTTAACATACATACCTACCTACATACATAATTTTATGTTAGATCTTTTTTTTTATTGACGCAAAAATTTATATTTAAAAAGCACCTACATTAATTTATTTTCATTAACAGTCAAAATTTCTTTTATTTCCAGGTAAAATGTCTAGAAATATTTTATTAATGTTTAAACTTAACTGAAACTTCTGGAAAAACAAACAAACATTATGTGAGTAAAAAAATAAATATTAAACTTTATGTTAAGATTTAAGAATGAGATATATTAGTTGGTAGGTACTGGTTTATACATAATAATAATTCTTTATGTATATATATTTATAAAAATCATAGGAAGACAATATATTTTGTTTTATATGGTATTATTTGAGTACATGTAACATTATAAGCAAGTACTTATTTAATATTTTATTTTAAAGTGGTGAATTTCGTGAAGATATAATAATAAATTATGAGAATTATTAGAGCCACATATATGTACATACAGCCATCGACTCCCCATTTTTTGTCGAACTTTTTTTACAAGACACGTTTTCCCTGAATCCCATAAGAAGCAATGTTAATGAAAATATTTCATTTAATTTTTATGTATGGACATTTTCTAGTCTGTTTATGGTCATTTTAAGTTTTAAGCTCATTCTTTCACCTTAGGGCTCTGTATATTATTATACATATATACTATTAATATAATACATATATATATAATATATATTATGTATATATATATATGTATATATATATATAATATATATATATATATATATATATATATAATATATATATATATATATATATATATATATATATATATATATATATATAATATATATATATATATATATATATATATATATATATATATATATATATATATATATATATATATATATATATAGTATATATATATATATATATATATATATATATATATATATATATATATATATATATATTATATATATATATATATATATATATATATATATATATATATAAATATATATATATATATATATATATATATATATATATATATATATATATATATATATATATATATATATATATATATATATATATATATATATATATATGTATATACATATATAATTATGTAATATTTAAATATGACGTTTCCTTCTACGATGAGAAACCTGTGTTACGTAAAGAAATTCACTTTATATTTTTTGAATAGATATACATATACTATACATATATATATACATAATATGTTCATGCCAAATCTAATTGGAAAATTTTGATTCAAGACTGTTACATTTTTGAATTGTAAATATGGTTAGGAATGTAATGTATAAATAATTATTTCAAATATGTATATACATACTTACTAATTATTAATGATTGATCAAACTTCCGGTGCAAAGATTTCGTACAAATAACTTTAAAATTGTTCTATACAAAATTTTATTATATCGAAAAATATGAGTATTAAACTTATATAAAATCTGTGTCATGTACATATATGACTTTGTGAAATATGTACAAATTTTTTGTGTACATAGAAAAGTTGTTGAAGCCTCAGGCACTAATATGTATACATATTACTGAATAACATTCAAAATAGTATATGGGAATTATTTAACACATATACAATCTTTTTTTTCTCAGTTGATTTAAGTGCCTAGACCTTATTAGCCATATCGTGGATGTGCGTCTATAACAAGTCCGTTTCAATTGCAGTGGCGGAACCCCAAATTTGCAATTTTATGCCACAACATTGGATAAATTGATTAAGCATTTCAAATGATAAAACTGTACCAAATGACCAAAAATATTAAAATCACACTTTAAAATATGAATCAACTATAGATTTTTCAATTATTACAATTTTAATTTATAATTTTAATGCTATAATTTCCATTTAACAAATATTTGTTTGTTTGTCTCACATAATTCATTTTGGTCTTCATGTGTAACTAAATGCCAGACATGATCGGGCCTTGCGGAGCACAAAAACAAACCGTGGTAGTACCGCCACTGAGACTAAAGCACATGCCAGAGATTCCAGAAAATTCAGCAAGCAGAGGCTTTGTATGCAGTATAGTAGCTGACTAGACTCATGCCTGATCGTGAGGATGTTCAAAGAATACCTAGAGTTTCAATAACCGCACAGAAAAAATACACCAAAGGAAACATCAATCTCAAGCAACCACTCGCCGAACCTCACCACAGGCTCAACATCTCACCACGGCAGTTCGAAGAAGGCGGAAAAAGAGAAATTAAAAATGTCCAAGGAAACTACCAAATTCAATAACTATTTAACTAAGATAAAAAAAATTTGATGCAGGTTTTATAATTTTTTTTTAATCGTTACACTTTTACCTAAAAAATGAGCCCTCTATCATAATTATGCGACAACTAGTTTTTATTTGACAGCCACAAATACTATTACCATGCACACGTATTTTTCAAATATTTGACCCTGTATCTTAGGCTACGACAACAAGAACAAACAATCGTCTTCCATAAAAATTTTCTTTTATCAAGTACCAAACAATAAAAAAAAAGTCACATAATTAAAATACGACTTCCACAAATTTGTGAGTTGACGTATTTTTCTCCATATACATATATATATATTAATATATATTGTATATAGGTATATATATATATATATATATATATATATATATATATATATGTATATATAAATATATATATATATATATATATATATATATATATATATATATATATGTAAATATAAATATATATATATATGTGTATATATATGTATATTAGCGTGCACAAAAAAAACTTTGTGCCGAGAATTCTATTTCCCCGACGAAAATCTGAAAGTAGTTTCAAAATAATGAATTTAGGTGAAAAAAAAATTAAAAATGTTCTGAGCACTTTTTTGCAAAATTTTAAGACTTTTTTCGCATTTTCTGTAAAAAGCTTTGCAAGTCACAGATACAACTTTTTATTTTTAAATACGAAAAATACACGTTATTTTTGAGCATATGATAACCTTTCAAACGTGGTATTATACTCTTTGATATCTTACTTGGATCAAAAGATATAAATTATTTTCTAAAACAAGAATTTTCGATTGCAAGCAGTTTTTCGTAACTTTTGTGAATAGAGTCTGAATCTGGTATTTATTTTTAAATTTTTTTTGTAAATTACACTTTTTTTAAATTGATTCAATAAATAACCTTTTAAACGATATTACACAATGCATTGCAATATCTTTCATATGGCTTAAAATTATTATAAATCAAATATGAAAACTATCATTTTGATGTATTTTTACATATCGTTTATTAAAAAAGTTGTATAATAATTAAAGTTTGTTTTTAAGTTTTAACATTAATATTAGTAATAATTGTGATAAATACAACTAATTAGAGTTTTTCCTTGATTTGGGTTTTTGTGAGGTTGATAGGAAACTCCTCTCGATATCGCTCGATTACTTGAAATAAAAGCTGTTTTCCATCCTCTTTCTTTGTTATTTTATCGTTGAAAGAACTAACTAAGGGTATTGCTCTTTCGGCAACATCATTAACAATAAATATTTTATTAACTTTTATTTTCGCAGATAAATAGTTGTTGTTGTATATATATATATATATATATATATATATATATATATATATATATATATATATATATATATATATATATATATATATATATATATTTATATATATATATATATATATATATATATATATATATATATATATATATATATATATATATATATATATATATATATATATATATATATATATATATATATATATAATAATAATAACAGTGTTAAAGGCCATTACTGGCCCCTTACTGAATCAACAATCTGGCTCCAACGGTTTCGATCCTGAGCTTGGTCTTCATACTGTCTTAGACAATCTGAAGAGGCCAAGTCGTTCTCTACATCGTGGAGCCATCGTCGCCTGCAACGACCTCTGCGCCTACCATATGGTGGCTCTCCTTTCAGAGATCGCTGCACAATTCGTTCCGGATTAGCACGCAGAACGTGACCGAGCCAGCGTACTCGCTGAGATCTAACTTCATGTACAATATCGGGGATCTTCATCAGATCTCTGATCTCGAAATTGTACAGAGCTCGGTATGTACCATCTATTTCGCGTTTAGGGCCGTAAATCACTCGTACTCATCCGTCAGCGCCCAACTTTCACATCCAAACATAACAACGGGCCTGATCAACGCTTTGTAAAGCTTCAGCTTCACGGCACTTGATAAGTGTTTAGATTTTAGCAGTGGCCTTAGAGGATATAAAGAACGACTGCCAGCTGCCAGCCGCACTTTAATATCCTCACCCACAGTGTTATCGTGAGTGATAAGAGAGCCCAAATATTTGAACCTCCTCACTCCCTCAAACGTGTGGTGGCCACTACTAAAATCTGGTGTGCCATTGTCTCTAAAACCAGAGATCAGGTATTTCGTTTTGGACTCATTGATCTGGAGTCCAACAGAAGCTGAAAACTCTACAAGCGGATCAAGTATTTCTTTCACTCCGTTGCTATTCAGTCCAATCACGCATATGTCATCTGCATATGCAAGCACTTGATTGGACTGGCGATATAAGATGTTGCGCTGAGGTGTTTCAGTTTTACGAAAGATGTACTCCAACATGAGATTAAAGAGTATCGGGGACAGAGCATCTCCCTGCCGAACACCCGAGTTAACTGCAAAAATTGTCGATAGCCTGTTCTCAACTTTAACACAGCATTGAGACTGCGTCACTGTCATCCTACACAGTCGTACCAATTTTGTTGGCATTCCTAGGTATTCCAGGGCAGACCACAAACTCTCTCGATTGATCGAGTCGTAGGCCTGCAGGAAATCCAGGAAAACCTGATGTACGGAGATGGATGTCTCATAATATTTAGATAGAATCATCCGCAGCGAAAAGACCTGATCAGTGACTGATCGATTCGGACGAAATCCTCCCTGATAGTCACCAACCAAGCCCTCCGCCAGAGGAGTGATTCTATCCAATACAATGTATGACAGTAACTTGTATGCTGTGCAAAGGAGAGCTATACCGCGATAATTCTCACACTTCAAGCGGTCTCCCTTCTTGAAGATGGGGCATATCGCGGCCACTTTCCATTCATCAGGCATAACTTCGGTTCGCCATACTAATCGAATAAGGTCGAAAAGACAGTTCCACAAAGTATCATCCCCTCCGAATATCAAGCGCTCCGAATTAATGCAGTCCACTCCAGGTGAGCGGTTTCGTTTCATTCTCTGCATGGCCTTAGTGAATTCCTCATGGGATGGCTCCACAGTGCAAATCTCCGCAGACTGTTTTAGAGGTGGCTCAACAACAGTCTGTGACGCATGATGAACATCAAGCAGCTCAGTAAAGTGTCCACTCCATGCGTCAAGTACTGCGTCGATGTTGACACAGAGGTTTCCATCCCGGTCCCGAATGGCGGTTGACGAAGGCCTGAAAGTATGGTGCAATCCAGTAATTCCTTTAAAGAAATTACGTGAACTACGCTCATTGCTGAGTTGTTGTACTTTCAGAACCTCGGCCTTCCACCATTCTCGCTTCTTCCGTCTACAAATCCGCTTAGCTGCCCTTCTTGCAAGAGCTGCCTTGTTTTTCCTTGCGATTTTGAGACGTTGTTGCACTTCATTATGGGCTATATTTTGTTGCTCAACTGCAAGACGACACTCGTCATCAAACCAATCATTCTTGGGTCTGACTTTCACTATACCTAAAGTCTGTTGAGCAGCACTGACAACCGAAGTTTTCAGTACCTCCCAGACAGGTACTACAGTACCTCAATGTTGTCGCTGACAAGATCCTGATATCGTTTCTTTTGATCTTCATTTATCAGACCTTCACAGTCGAAACGTTCCATCCGTTATATATATAAAAATATATATATATATATATATATATATATATATATATATATATATATATATATATATATATATATATATATATATATATATATATATATATATATATATATATATATATATATATATATATATATATATATATATATATATATATATATATATATATATATATATATATATATATATATATATATATATATATATACAAGGTGCCCAACCCGTTGATGGAATTAACATTTTTTTGTGAAAATGAAAATACAAATCGTTTCTAATTTTTCTCGTAAAAATCAATTAATAATTTTTATTTTTACCGTTAACAACTTATATTTTTATTTCAACAAATATAACATTGAAATGTTAATATCTCAAAAACTATGCATGATTAGATAAAAAACATTGGGACAAATTTTTAGTAAATAGTCTGTTAAATTTAAATTTGAAATAAAAAACAAAAATTATTAAGTAATTTTTTCGAGGAAAAATGAGTTAAATGATTTTTATTTTTAACACAATTTTTTAAATTCTAACAATGTATGCTTTATGGAAAATATTATTCATGATATTCTTACTTCTAGAGAAGAAAGAAGAGTAATTGGCCATTCACATGATTGAAGGTATTGTGCTGTGCTAAAAATTTGGAAATGCCATTTAAGTGGGTAACGGTTCATTTCCGGATTTATGCGTAGAGGTCTTTAACTCAACTCATCCCAATGGGATACCCTATATATATATATATATATATATATATATATATATATATATATATATATATATATATATATATATATATATATATATATATATATAGTATATATATATATATATATATATATATATATATATATATATATATATATATATATATATATATATATATATATATATATATATAATTATTTAAATTATGCTTTTTTGGCGGGAAGTTCATATTTTGTTTTTTCATTTTCATAATTATAATATTATAATTAATATAAAATATTGACAATATTTTTTCTTAATAATAAATGACATTCTTTTTTAACTATAAATATAATAATATTATTATCTTAATTAGAAAATAATTATAGCTATGAAATAATACTTTATAATAAAAAAACATTAATTTGCTAATTTTATTTCAATAAATATTTTTTCTTTGAATAAAAAATTTCATATTGAAATAAACTGGAAAATTTATTAAGTTCAATAATATTCGATTTATCAATTTAATAATATTTCGTTAAATATGAAAAAGTAGTATTCATGCTAAAATAATTTATCATTCTAATAGTGAAAGTATTATCAACATTTAAACGAAAAAGTATTATCAAACTGAATGGTATATTTCTTTCTGTGTATACAATAAAATAAAACTATTAGAACTAAAACAAAAAATTAATTAACAATATTAACTATTCGTATACGAATTATATAATACGTGGCCTAAGGAAACGACTAAAATGAATAATATAACCTAAAATGCAAAAAACATTGAATAGTAGTATATGTTTATTCCGTAAAAAACTAAGGTATTTAGACGAGATGATTTCAGTTCAACTAATTTGCGATATAGATAAATCGGTGTTCTAAATTTGATAATTTTAAAAATTTGGAAACTTGATTAGATCAAATAAATTACACCCAACATGATCATATTTTTTGAGCATGATCATATATTTGAATACATATTGGACACATTTATTAAATAATAATTTTATATTACAAAATTGAGATTGATTAATCCCAAAATCACAATACAAAAAGTGAGTTAGTAAATATGCATAAAAAATGTTGTTACGTGATTTGCTATTAAGAGATCTAGTAATAAACAATAAACACCGAAGCATAAAATTAATTTTTTTACTTAAGTATAGTTAATATGATTAGATCAGTTCAAAAACTAAACCTAAATTTCGAATGCTGCTATAGTAAAGCATATTTTGTCAGTTCCTACTAAAATATTAGGCAAATTCACAATATTAAGCTGAATATTTTTTATAATGGTACCTATTGTATTTGTTACGTTCAAACTCAGAAAGTTGATTTTAGGACATTCGACAATTGATTTTATGTATTGGTTAATTAGTTTATTTTTAATGAAATGATTTATAAATTTGCAAATCATCAGTACAAATATGATATTTCTAATGGCAGATAGTATTGGGTTAATCGTTGATATAAATTAAAAATAGAACAGGACCCATGGCGTATCCTTGGGGTAGACCTGAGTTAAGGCTCAAACGATTACTGATGAAACCATGAACTTCCTTATATCTTCGTACTAAATATGACATGATCAATCTAATAGCTGTGGATTGAAATCCATATAAATTTATTAATATGTCTACATAACACTAAATTAATTATAGTGTTGAATGCCTTGGAGAAATAAAAAAAACACAACGTCAAACGAACCTTCATCAATTCTTTTCATTAAATCATGAACAGTATGTATTTAGTAGAGCTGTGCTTGTGCTACGATTCTTGCGGTATACTGATTGGTATTCATATAGAAGAGTATTTCTTTCATATAAGCTTGTACTGGCATAAAACATGGGTCAGCCGGGATTCTACATTCAAACAGAGGGTCGTAGATTCTTTCAATTTAATCACCGAACGTAATTGGGATGATGAAAATCATTTATGAATCCTGCCTCTGTTGGGATTCGAGCTCGGTACATCCTGATCCAAATGTCACAGCTTTAAACACTGCGCTATTTGCTAGTTGACTACACCCAGATTGGTCATTTTCAGATTGTACTAGGGTTTAACTAAGATAAAGTATTCCAAAACATTTGGTGTGCATTAGCCTTTTACCTTTGAGTATATGTATATAAATAGAGAAATCATGAGCAATTAAAATGTTACCTCAATAGATAGCGTTACATACACGATTTTGAATGTTTTTTTAATTTTTTGTGCATAGTATATTTAGGTTGCAATGTATCGAACTTTACAGTAAGATTTTTTGCTGAAATATTTTGTTTTGAGTATCATTCGAACTTTATTTCTTTTCGCTTTATATATGTACACCAAAACAACAACAAAACAATTTAAAAACTAAGGTAGACGAATTATATTTTGTTTTTTTTATCACACAGACAGGACCCGATTTTGATTTTAAAATCTTTGGATATTTAACTTCGGAACTATCTAGGATTTTCGAAATATACATTTAAATGTACGTTCGTGTAGAAAAATATAACAAGTAGTTAATTAAATGAAGTTTGCAAGTGAAACATTTTCACGCATATTCCAATGTTTATAGGTTTTTCAGATCAAATTGAATAAATCTTTTATAAATTAACAGAAACCTTTTTCAAATAAAACGAGACCATTTCTAAATAGAATGAAACCGTTTTCAATTGGAATTAAACTTTATTCAATTAGAATGATACTAATTACAAATCCAATGAAACCTTTTATATTAAGTTGATCACCTTTGAATCTAACACTTCAGATTTATGAAGATTAATCTGTAATAAACAGTAACATAGCTGTTTTCAATAATTTAAAATTCGACAAAATTAATTTTTAATTGGTATTAACAATACAATCAACAACTTAACAATCCTTATCGATCTGATAGGAGGACTCATTTTTTCATTTGTTTTTCGCTATTTGCAGATTTTCAGTTGCTGATGGTTTTTACCATAAAAATGTATAAACACCAAGACTTTTTCGTAATGAAAAACACAATAAAACTGTTGTCTATTGTAATTTTAATTATTTTGTTATCATTGTTTTTGTTTTTGCAACTTGAACTGTTTACAAAATGTAGGGGACAATTTTCAAAATTTTTCGGGCAAAACGAGCTAACCGATAGAGATAAAATTCAGCAAGAATGATGAAAACGGGATTCTAAAATAATTTTCACATATGAAGTTCTGGAAAATGGCCAATTAGGAAGGAACTTTGTTATTTCTTAACTGATTCTGACGGCGCTTAGCATGTACGATGCAAGTGGAATTCTAAAATTATTTTTACAAGTTCTGGAATATGGCCAGTTAGAAAGAACTTTGTTAACCGGTTATAATAGAATTCTTAACCGGTTATAATGAAATTTGGCATGTTCGAAAGTACTCAGGTGTTTCTTAAAAGATTTCACATCGTCTTCAGGTGAACATCGTAATCGGTTAATAAATAGTCAAGTTCCTTCATAATTTTCTTTATTCCACATCTTCTGCTAAATATCATTTTAGAACCCCATTTTCATTTCACATTTCGAATTTCATCATAATCGGTTATGAAATAAATAAGTTCCTTTTTGACTGCCCATATTCCAGAACTCCATGTGAAAATCATTTAGATTCCTTTTGGCAGTGCACATTTCGAATTTCCCAAAAATCAACTAAGAAATTGCACTGCTCTTTAGTGTTTGGTGATATTCCAGAACTTCAGGAATACAAATTATATTATTTAATTATTATAATCCCAATTTCATCGTACATGATGAATTTCATCATAATCGGGTAAGAAATTACCCAGTTCCTTCATCGACTTATTGCAAAAATTATCTATAAAACCGTACCGACCGGTAAGTGTTAAACATAAAGGTTTATTATGAAACTCGAAGAGTCCGTATAGATGGCACTGAATTCACACTACCCCAATTCTGTTCTCTCGTTGAACCAAATAAATTTCTGGCCATTGCTATTTTTTTTGAAAAGGCTTATTCAATTGGGTTCAACGTTCAACATGGAAGAGTACGGCGGTAGGAACCTTAAACCGTTTCCTGAGGTTTCTATTATATCCTTGCGCAGTTTTGTGGATTTGTGCGTCATCCATTACAAAATAGAACTCAGTTCATTAATTTTGCAGCGAGTTCTTCAATAAATTTGCAAAATTTATTTGAATTAGAGTTTGAATTATAAAGGTAGAGGAGTTTGATTTATTTTGGAACGGATAATGTCCAAATCTATAAAACTGCGCATTTCATGAATAAAATAAAAACTGCAGGAAGTCATTTAAGGTTTCTAGTATCTACCACCGTACTCTTTCATGTTGAACTCAATTGAAAAAACCTTTTATAGACCGTGTTTATAATAAGAAAGTAAAGCGAAGTCGGCTTGGTTGGACATTCCAGGTAAAAAGAAAAAGAGGCTCTTTTATTAGAATAAAAAACATGTACCCGTCCTAATTGTTTAGTAAGTTTCCTTATTTCAAATCACAGTCATTAAAATTATATTTCTTGATATTTCCATTATATTACTGCTTGCTGCGCTTCGTTGGAACTTGGAAGCAAATATATAGAGATCGATTCTGGAATAATAAAATGCATGCTGTTTTCTTATTTACCTGCTTTCTAAATGAATTTATTTCGAAAAAGTTTGGTATATCCTACTCGTCATACGACATTTCGAAAGCGTCATCTATTAAAACGAAACTCTAGCTATAGTCATCTATTAAAAATGTACATATTTATACATAATTAAAATAATCATTTGCATTAAACGCTGTAGTTTAAAAGAAGTCATAGGATTTCTCAAGTGTGCCCAAATACCCTTTGCCTAGTACATACCTTTTAGAATTAGGCTGGGGTTACATTTCATATGAATTCTTACGAACATTTCTTTTTATGAATTTGTACGAAATCATCAAAAGTAAACTAAAAGCTCTTCTAATTCGAACGAACCCTCTGAATTTGAACTGAATTTCAATAGCAACAAAATATTTTGTTTTTTGATCAGTTGTCGATTTGAAAAAATTAAATTTGTGGAAGAAAGGTGCTCTTTGTGGGACCGAAAACACAAACAGTACAACAGCAAGGGATGAAATAAAAATGATGGAGGAAATTTTTCTTAAATAAATTGAATAAATTAGACCCTTCTGCACAAAATCTGTGTGTGAATTTCAACATTTTCGGTTTATTTTAATTATTTTGCGGTGAGATGAATTCTCAAAATTTTTATCCAAATTTTATTAAAATTTGGCATATATTTTTTTGGATTTTGCATATTTTTTTTAATAAAATCGAAATTAATTTCTTGTAAATATTTCGATTGATAAAATCTGCGCAGATCTCAAAACCAAGTTTTACTACATACAGTGCCAACAGTTCCACCATTCTAATCTTCACCGAAATTCTGAAGTGTTGTTCATTATAACAGATTTGAGGCTTTAAACTCTTGCAGATTTGTGTATATAATTTTGTTTCTTAAATACAAAATATGTATGTTATTCAACCAGCGCAATTTACTCAAATATTCCTAACGAAATTTTGGTTTCGGAGCAACGCAATCGCTCACCTTAGACGGAATAAAAAATTGGTACATTATAAAAAAATATTAATAAAAACTGAAATAAAAACAAAATTTAAAAAACAAAAGATAAAAAATTTGTTTGTATGTTTGTACCTTTGTAAGGTATTTAGCTTTTGTTTTTTTCGTTTCATTCTATGTACAATTCTATAGTCGATTGTCGCGCTCTACAATTCGAGCGAGGTAACATTGTAACTTTTATTTTATTATGGTAATCACTCTATATATAAATACAAAAAGCTTTTACATACGTAAAGTTTCTCTACAAATTAAAAAATTTATTCTTAAATCAAAAAGTGGAAATTTGAAATTTTGTGCGAGAGTTTATATAAACGTTCTTTTCACTTTTGATTTAATAGCTTTCACTACTCCGATTTTACACGTTTCATGAGGTTTTACCCGTGAGGTTAGTTTTGACCCGGAAAATAATAGTATATGTGTACGTGTTTGTTTTAGTATTTTAACTGTTGATACGTGAATTAATAGTTCGATAAAATGCATAGACAAATTGTATAATTTAACTCTTCTTTCTCATTGAATCTCAAGTACACCATTCGATTTGTTTTATTTACGACATTACGTATTTTTTAATTTTTTTTTGTTTTTACACATAAGTTAAAAACAACCGATATGTGCTAAGGAGTAGCCAAACCATTTGTTTCATTCCCAAACATTTTGAAACGAAGTAAAAACAAATCATATATGAAATGCTATGATAAAGGCAATGGGACTTATATTATCTAAATGGCTCAATCTTAAAAAAAAATGAATTAAAAGATTGATAAGTAATTATAACTTATGTGAAATGAAAAATTTAATGTTAGCCCTATTTTCTAAGATATGTGTAAAAACAAAATCTCGTAAATATCAACTTTGCCTTAATATGATTGTTGGTTTTTTATTCATTTCCTCACATAAGAACGGCAATTTTTTTGTAAACATTCGGCCTGTAATATATTGATATTGAATATTAAAATTTCAAAATATTTATTTAAATTAAATACAGACATATTTATAAGACTAAACATAGCCAATGTTGTATAAAAATATTTATATGTTTAAATAAATTTTGTTGTAATGGACAACTTAAAATAATTCCCGCTGGGGTATGACATCGCGCGTATTTTATTACATTAATTATGTATACAGATTTACACTATAATCTTTACCATTTTAAAAATGAAGAAATAAATATAAACTATTTTTTTATTCCCAAGAGTTATGTAGCCATTGCATTCATATATTCGTACATCATATGTCAAATATTCCTAATGTCGTGAGGTAGGAAAAAAGTCTCATGAGGCATTTTCTGGAAATTTTTTAATTCAGTCTTTTTAATTCGTTCTGATCATTGCAGAGTTTTGGTAATGTTGCAAATATGGTGCGAATGAAGTTAGTTACCTTATGCCATATGTCTTAAATTTTTTATTTTATTATGTTTATAATTAATCCCAAATTTATTTGTTTCCTTCGGTTGTATATTACGTGAAGAATCGTGTATAGATTAGAGTCCCAACAAAAAAGTTGTTTATATAATATTTGTTCGCTTTAATGTTTTGAAAATTGAACCTATAGAACAATATTATCATGTCATTTAAGAAGCAAGTTTTAAATGATATTTAACATTATTCATGAGTTGCGTGTTTGATATTTACATCAGTCGATCTTTTAGAGCTAAATAAAACTTCATTGATTAGAAATAAATTATATTTTACACAAAACTTTTTTGTGTCTTCTATTTCAACAACAAAAACTGAATGTTAACGTATAAATTATAATAGAACAAGTAAATGTTAATTTAATTTACTAGTATGTGTAGATATAGCATCCCTGTTTGTTAATATTTTTTATTATAAGTCACAACCTACATATTTGTACGTGATGGCTCTCAACTTAATATATAACTCTATTATTACTTTTAATTGTAGTTGTTCAGTGTTTGGAGGAAGTACCTATCCGGATTCTTATATAAACATACATATATATATATATATATATAAATATATATATATATATATATATTTACAGGGTGGCTGAGACCAAGTGTTACCAAATGAAAACGCTGTAATTTTTTTAATTTTGATAATTTTTTATTGAAATTTCGTGGAATATGTTGAAAACATATTACATTTTATGAAAAACACGTTACTGCTCGATATAACCTCCTTTGGCTCTGATTATTTGAGTCAGTCTTCCATAGAAAGCATTGCATGCTGACCGAACGTGGGCTTGCGGAATTTTATTCCATTTTCGAACAAGAGCTGACTTCAATGCATCAACACTTTCGTATTTTTTAGTGGACACCTTACTCTAAAATGGACCATATGGAGAAATCCATGGGATTCAAGTCTGGTGAATATGGTGGCCATTCTTTCGATGAAATCTACAAACCGTTGATCGGGCCCGTGTTATGTTTTGATGTGAAAGTTGGGCGCTGGCGGATGAATACGAGAGATGACTCCTTACATTTGAGAGAAGAGTCATGCGTGTGATTTACGACCCAAAACGCGAAATATATGGTAAATGAGCTCTGTACAATATCGAGATCAGAGATCTGATGAAGATACCCCATTATTATACATGAAGTAAGATCTCAGCGAGTACGCTGGCTCGGTCACGTTCTGCGTGCTGATCCGGAACGAATTGTGCAGCGATCTCTGAAAGGAGAGCCACCATATGGCAGGCGCAGACGTCGTTGCATGCGACTCTTCAGATTGTTTTACACAGTATGAAGACCATGCGCAGGATCGAAACCGTGGAGGCTAATTGTTGACTCAGTAAGGGGCCAGTAATGGCATTTAAAAACTATTTATTAATATTATTATATATATATATATATATATATATATATATATATATATATATATATATATATATATATATATATATATATATATATATATATCAGGGTGGCTGAGACCAAATGTTACTAACTTCACTCTGCTGTCATTTGTGTAGTTGTCATTTTCGCGCGTCAATTTTTTGACAGATTGAAGTTTGGTTAGTTGTTTATATGTGGTCAATAAATAATTGTTCTAAATTAATATCTTAATAAAAAAATCGTAATGGAATTCAAACGTAATAGTGTAATTGCACTGTATTTGGGTGGAAATTCACAAACAGCAATAGTTCATCAGCTCCAGCATTTGAATGTGAATAAAATGTTTGTGTATCGAACCATAACTCGATACAACGAAACTGGTAGCATCGCTAAACGCAACAGAGGCGGTCCTAAAAAGACAGCAACATCAAAAGAAATGATACGAAAGGTGAAGAAACGAATCCAACGAAATCCTCGTCAAAGTGCCAATCAATTAGCCGCACGTCTACATGTTTCACGATACAGCATTCAAACCATATTGAAAAATAAACTACACTTGAAGCCCTACAAGATACAAAAAGTTCAAGATCTTACGGAGGCACAAAAAAAAGTTAGGCTTGAAAGAACACGAGCATTGAAGGCCTTGGCCGAACGTGATGAGATTCCAAAAATTGTCTTTTCTGATGAGAAAATTTTCACCATTCAACAGTATGTGAATAAACAAAATGATCGTGTTTGGTTAGAGCACAAGTCCAACGATAATTTGGACACAAGAGTTGCCATGCGCAAGCAATCACCAGCTTATGTTATGGTTTGGGCTGCAGTTACTGCAGATGGACGC
Source organism: Tipula unca (assembly GCA_951394425.1). Lineage (NCBI taxonomy): Eukaryota > Metazoa > Arthropoda > Insecta > Diptera > Tipulidae > Tipula > Tipula unca. The sequence continues at coordinate 108,506,491 of OX596381.1, forward strand.
ACTCCTCTGGTTTTCATCGAACATGGAGTCAAGGTAAACCAAGAGATTTACCGCCAAAAGATCCTAAACGATGCTTTGCTACCTTGGGCACGTAAACACTTTGGTACGAACCGTTGGACATTCCAACAGGACTCGGCACCGTCACACAAAGCTCGAGCGACACAGCAATTTTTACAAAATTGCGTTCCGCGGCTGATTTCATCGAAAGAATGGCCACCATATTCACCAGACTTGAATCCCATGGATTTCTCCATATGGTCCATTTTGGAGAGTAAGGTGCCCACTAAAAATACGAAAGTGTTGATGCATTGAAGTCAGCTCTTGTTCGAGAATGGAATAAAATTCCGCAAGCCCACGTTCGGTCAGCATGCAATGCTTTCTATGGAAGACTGACTCAAATAATCAAAGCCAAAGGAGGTTATATCGAGCAGTAACATGTTTTTCATAAAATGTAATATGTTTTCAACATATTCCACGAAATTTCAATTAAAAATTATCAAAATTAAAAAAATTACAGCGTTTTCATTTGGTAACACTTGGTCTCAGCCACCCTGATATTTTTAAAATCAATGAAACGGGCTATATTACACGGCTGGCGCGTACAAGGCGCAATCTGGAATATCAATTTTCACAAACTTTTCGCAGCATTTGCGGCCGTATTTCGCCAATAACTCTTCGATTGTTGATTCACAAGTATTCAATTGTCTGGTTTATCGGCGCAGACAAGCGACTTTACATAACTCCAAAAAAATTAATACAATGGGGTTAAATCGTGTGATCTTGGTGGCCAATTAATTGGACCATTATGCGAAATTATTCTTTCATCAAAAGCTTCTATGAGTAAATCAATTGTAGCGCGCGCTGTGTAGCATGTGGCTCTGTCCTATTGGAACCACATGTCAGCAAGATTAATGCCAGCTAACCGAGGTACGAAAAAATATCTAATCATGTCCCTATACCGCCCACCATTGTCAGTAACATTCTGACCATCATCGTTTTTGAAGACATATGGACCAATGACTCCACCAGCCCATAAAGCGAACCAAACAGTAATTTTCATTGGATGTAATGGTGATTCAACAAAAGCAATTCTGCTTATTTACATACCCATTCAACCAAAAATGGGCTTCATCGGAGAACAAAATTTTGAATTGAAATTCAACCATTATTTTGATAAAAAATTTCAACAATTTGCAGGCAACTCTGATGTAAGTTTATCCATAATGAAATGTCAAATCAAACTAAACAAAAAGTAACTATCAGCTGTTAAATGGGTTGTCAAATAAAGCAGTATTGCCAACTCAAAGTTGTGAACCTCTTAAAAACCACCCTTTATATATATATATATATATAAATTTGGTGGGAAGTTAGCACAAAAATGACACTGACAGCTCTAGTGGTTTGTATCATGGATATTTTGTTTGTTGTGCTAAAACAATGATATGTGTGTTAGATGAAAATTCAGATATCATGAAATCAAAGAAAAAGAAAATTTAACTTTATTATACATATATTTTTATCATAATACTTTTAAATTTAAATAAAAATATTGTAATACGTATCTATTTATCAAATAAAACTCAAATTGAAAAAAAAAAATTTTATGACGCATTTTCGTGTACGGAATTATTCAAATTATATCAAATTAAAAATTACTATGGGATTTATTCAATAACTCAATTCATCTTAATCTTTAATTGGTCAAGTCTAGTTTTAAATTCAGGCTGAAGAACAACTCTTTCGTGTTTACCATGCCATTGATCAGAATTTTTGTATGGTGCATTTTCGAGTACGGAATTATTCAAATTTACATCAAATTGAAAAATTACAATGAGATTTATTACAATGAGATTAGCTCAATTCATCTGAATCTTTAATTGGTCAAGTCTGGTTTTGATTTCAGGTTGAAGGACAACCCTCTGACGTTTTCCATGTCTGTAATCAGAATTTTTATATGACGCATTTTCGAGTACGGAATTATTCAAATTTCCATCATATTGAAAAATTTACTATGGTACATAATAAATTAATGATGTGAAAGTACTAAAACCTTCATTTGGCCTTAATCTTTAATAGGTCAAGTCTAGTTTAGATTTCAGGTTGAACAACCACTTTTTGACGTTACCGTTATAACGTAATGACAGAAAATTGAAAAACAAAATTTTCACGAAAGTAAAAAGGTGGAAAAGTTTAAGGATGATATTATTTTTATATTTTTCTCTTAATTGGCACATTTTTACCTAAAAATCGACCCATCTATCATAACTATTATAATTACTTTTTATTTGACAGCCAAAAATACATTACTATAGGGTTAGGTTAGGTAATGTTGACTAGCATAGACACAAAATTGGTCCGTAGCTGTACCACATTCGAGTTTCCTCCTCTTCACTCGCTAAACCATCCTGAGCTTACCAAGAAGCGTTTAAAGTACCGGATCTCGATTTTACTAAGATCCGAGAGGTCGTTCAAAGAGGAAGTTCCCATAAATTTTATTTTGCTGTACGTTAGACTAGGGCAGGTGCAGAGCAGATGGAGCACATTTTCCTCCTCCTCCTCATCACCACAGCTGCGGCAGAAATCGTGGGCTGCGACACCCAGTCTGATCGCATGTATCCCAATGAGACAATGTCCCGTTATAGCTCCCATGACCATACCAATATGTTGCCGTCGAAGCGATATCAGTTGGCCTGATCTGGACCGGTTAAGTCCAGGCCAGACCTGCCTGGTTGTTACACACAAACTGGCTTTAGACCATCTGACGTTCGTTTCTTTTATGGCTTCTTTCTGAAGCAGCAGTTTACATGAAGCAAGCGGTATCTTTATATCCCGCCTGCTTTGGGTTATTAGGCCCTTGCTGTACCCTGGCGGGCCAACTCATCTGCCATTTCATTCCCTGCGATATTGAAATGCCCTGGCACCCACGTCAAGCGGATGTTGAACTGATCAGCCATCTCATTTAAAGATGCCAGACAGTTCTGGGTAACCTTCGACGTCAAGTACTAAACAGTAAAAAAAACAAGACATAAAATTTCGGATTCCCCGAAAATTGGTCGAAACACAATTTTTAGAAAAACAATTGATCCCAAAACAATTCACAGAAAAACAATTCATAGAAACACAATTCATAGAACCACAATTTCACGAATACACAATTCCTCGAATTTACAATTCATCGAATTCCCGTTATTAGGGAAAAATTCTGTATAGAAAAGAAGCAATAAAAAAATTGAATGTTGATCATGTTGATCGCGTTGATCAACTTTCGATTTCAATTTTCTTGTATATAATAAAAGAAGATTAAGTTAGGAATATGATGTAATCAATTCGGCAAATTATTTCGTTTTCTATATTTGTTTATAACAATATCGAATTATTTATCGAGTTTCTATAGTAAAATATTATAAATAAATTAATTTTATTCAAAATTTAATAAATAAATTATAGAATTTATATTTCAAGTGTATATATTTGTTAATAAAAAATACAATTACTTATTAAACATTCATTTGTTAATAACAAATTATTTTATTTATAACTATATCAAGTAAATCAGAATTTTTTGGACAATTTTTATAAACAAATATAGTTTTTTATTTAAAATTTCATTCAAATATTCATAAGAAAAAATAAAAAAAATTTGCCGATTTTTCACTATATTGTTAATAATAAATAAAATTTATGAACAAATTAATTGTTTATAAATTTATTATAAATAAATGATATTTTGTTGATAATATTATTTAATTTTTGGTTCAAAAATCAACTCGAAACTCAGTCGAAAAATCCCATAGTAAAATAACTAAATTCTATGAATTGTAAATTCGATGAATTGTTGTTCTAGCAATTTTCGTTTCCCATAGGATGGCTATATGAAAATTTTATAATTGGTCGCATTCGCAATTTCTCGAATAATATACATCGGAATTTGTTGGGACATATTTTAATCGATCAATAAATTCTTTCTTCTGGATTTGGCCATCAAAAATTTATTTGTTTATAACAATATCGAATTGTTTTATAGAGTTTTCTTGGTAAAAAACTATAAAAAATTGAATTTTATTCAAAATATTGATACATAAATTATTGAATTATACCACAATATTGTTAATTTATTTATTTATTTATATATAAATTAATTGTTTATAATATATTCTAATTGTTTATAATTTTTTTGGGCAATTTTTATAAACAAATATAGTGTTTTATTTAAAATTTCATTCAAATATTCATAAGAAAAAATAAAAAAAATTTGCCGATTTTTCACTATATTGTTAATAATAAATAAAATTTATGAACAAATTAATTGTTTATAAATTTATTATAAATAAATGATATTTTGTTGATAATATTATTCAATTTTTGGTTCAAAAATCAACTCGAAACTCAGTCGAAAAATTCCATAGTAAAATAACTAAATTCTATGAATTGTAAATTCGATGAATTGTTGTTCTAGCAATTTTCGTTTCCCATAGGATGGCTATATGAAAATTTTATAATTGGTCGCATTCGCAATTTCTCGAATAATATACATCGGAATTTGTTGGGACATATTTTAATCGATCAATAAATTCTTTCTTCTGGATTTGGCCATCAAAAATTTATTTGTTTATAACAATATCGAATTGTTTTATAGAGTTTTCTTGGTAAAAAACTATAAAAAATTGAATTTTATTCAAAATATTGATACATAAATTATTGAATTATACCACAATATTGTTAATTTATTTATTTATTTATATATAAATTAATTGTTTATAATATATTCTAATTGTTTATAATTTTTTTGGGCAATTTTTATAAACAAATAGTGTTTTATTTAAAATTTCATTCAAATATTCATAAGAAAAAATAAAAAAAATTTGCCGATTTTTCACTATATTGTTAATAATAAATAAAATTTATGAACAAATTAATTGTTTATAAATTTATTATAAATAAATGATATTTTGTTGATAATATTATTCAATTTTTGGTTCAAAAATCAACTCGAAACTCAGTCGAAAAATCCCATAGTAAAATAACTAAATTCTATGAATTGTAAATTCGATGAATTGTTGTTCTAGCAATTTTCGTTTCCCATAGGATGGCTATATGAAAATTTTATAATTGGTCGCATTCGCAATTTCTCGAATAATATACATCGGAATTTGTTGGGACATATTTTAATCGATCAATAAATTCTTTCTTCTGGATTTGGCCATCAAAAATTTATTTGTTTATAACAATATCGAATTGTTTTATAGAGTTTTCTTGGTAAAAAACTATAAAAAATTGAATTTTATTCAAAATATTGATACATAAATTATTGAATTATACCACAATATTGTTAATTCATTTATTTATTTATATATAAATTAATTGTTTATAATATATTCTAATTGTTTATAATTTTTTTGGGCAATTTTTATAAACAAATATAGTGTTTTATTTAAAATTTCATTCAAATAATCATAAGAAAAAATAAAAAAAATTTGCCGATTTTTCACTATATTGTTAATAATAAATAAAATTTATGAACAAATTAATTGTTTATAAATTTATTATAAATAAATGATATTTTGTTGATAATATTATTCAATTTTTGGTTCAAAAATCAACTCGAAACTCAGTCGAAAAATCCCATAGTAAAATAACTAAATTCTATGAATTGTAAATTCGATGAATTGTTGTTCTAGCAATTTTCGTTTCCCATAGGATGGCTATATGAAAATTTTATAATTGGTCGCATTCGCAATTTCTCGAATAATATACATCGGAATTTGTTGGGACATATTTTAATCGATCAATAAATTCTTTCTTCTGGATTTGGCCATCAAAAATTTATTTGTTTATAACAATATCGAATTGTTTTATAGAGTTTTCTTGGTAAAAAACTATAAAAAATTGAATTTTATTCAAAATATTGATACATAAATTATTGAATTATACCACAATATTGTTAATTTATTTATTTATTTATACATAAATTAATTGTTTATAATATATTCTAATTGTTTATAATTTTTTTGGGCAATTTTTATAAACAAATATAGTGTTTTATTTAAAATTTCATTCAAATAATCATAAGAAAAAATAAAAAAAATTTGCCGATTTTTCACTATATTGTTAATAATAAATAAAATTTATGAACAAATTAATTGTTTATAAATTTATTATAAATAAATGATATTTTGTTGATAATATTATTTAATTTTTGGTTCAAAAATCAACTCGAAACTCAGTCGAAAAATCCCATAGTAAAATATAGTGGTATAATTCAATAATTTATGTATCAATATTTTGAATAAAATTCCATTTTTTATAGTTTTTTACCAAGAAAACTCTATAAAACAATTCGATATTGTTATAAACAAATAAATTTTTGATGGCCAAATCCAGAAGAAAGAATTTATTGATCGATTAAAATATGTCCCAACAAATTCCGATGTATATTATTCGAGAAATTGCGAATGCGACCAATTATAAAATTTTCATATAGCCATCCTATGGGAAACGAAAATTGCTAGAACAACAATTCATCGAATTTACAATTCATAGAATTTAGTTATTTTACTATGGGATTTTTCGACTGAGTTTCGAGTTGATTTTTGAACCAAAAATTAAATAATATTATCAACAAAATATCATTTATTTATAATAAATTTATAAACAATTAATTTGTTCATAAATTTTATTTATTATTAACAATATAGTGAAAAATCGGCAAATTTTTTTTATTTTTTCTTATGATTATTTGAATGAAATTTTAAATAAAACACTATATTTGTTTATAAAAATTGCCCAAAAAAATTATAAACAATTAGAATATATTATAAACAATTAATTTATATATAAATAAATAAATAAATTAACAATATTGTGGTATAATTCAATAATTTATGTATCAATATTTTGAATAAAATTCAATTTTTTATAGTTTTTTACCAAGAAAACTCTATAAAACAATTCGATATTGTTATAAACAAATAAATTTTTGATGGCCAAATCCAGAAGAAAGAATTTATTGATCGATTAAAATATGTCCCAACAAATTCCGATGTATATTATTCGAGAAATTGCGAATGCGACCAATTATAAAATTTTCATATAGCCATCCTATGGGAAACGAAAATTGCTAGAACAACAATTCATCGAATTTACAATTCATAGAATTTAGTTATTTTACTATGGGATTTTTCGACTGAGTTTCGAGTTGATTTTTGAACCAAAAATTGAATAATATTATCAACAAAATATCATTTATTTATAATAAATTTATAAACAATTAATTTGTTCATAAATTTTATTTATTATTAACAATATAGTGAAAAATCGGCAAATTTTTTTTATTTTTTCTTATGATTATTTGAATGAAATTTTAAATAAAACACTATATTTGTTTATAAAAATTGCCCAAAAAAATTATAAACAATTAGAATATATTATAAACAATTAATTTATGTATAAATAAATAAATAAATTAACAACAATAGTGGTATAATTCAATAATTTATGTATCAATATTTTGAATAAAATTCAATTTTTTATAGTTTTTTACCAAGAAAACTCTATAAAACAATTCGATATTGTTATAAACAAATAAATTTTTGATGGCCAAATCCAGAAGAAAGAATTTATCGATCGATTAAAATATGTCCCAACAAATTCCGATGTATATTATTCGAGAAATTGCGAATGCGACCAATTATAAAATATTCATATAGCCATCCTATGGGAAACGAAAATTGCTAGAACAACAATTCATCGAATTTACAATTCATAGAATTTAGTTATTTTACTATGGGATTTTTCGACTGAGTTTCGAGTTGATTTTTGAACCAAAAATTGAATAATATTATCAACAAAATATCATTTATTTATAATAAATTTATAAACAATTAATTTGTTCATAAATTTTATTTATTATTAACAATATAGTGAAAAATCGGCAAATTTTTTTTATTTTTTCTTATGATTATTTGAATGAAATTTTAAATAAAACACTATATTTGTTTATAAAAATTGCCCAAAAAAATTATAAACAATTAGAATATATTATAAACAATTAATTTATGTATCAATATTTTGAATAAAATTCAATTTTTTATAGTTTTTTACCAAGAAAACTCTATAAAACAATTCGATATTGTTATAAACAAATAAATTTTTGATGGCCAAATCCAGAAGAAAGAATTTATTGATCGATTAAAATATGTCCCAACAAATTCCGATGTATATTATTCGAGAAATTGCGAATGCGACCAATTATAAAATTTTCATATAGCCATCCTATGGGAAACGAAAATTGCTAGAACAACAATTCATCGAATTTACAATTCATAGAATTTAGTTATTTTACTATGGGATTTTTCGACTGAGTTTCGAGTTGATTTTTGAACCAAAAATTGAATAATATTATCAACAAAATATCATTTATTTATAATAAATTTATAAACAATTAATTTGTTCATAAATTTTATTTATTATTAACAATATAGTGAAAAATCGGCAATTTTTTTTTATTTTTTCTTATGATTATTTGAATGAAATTTTAAATAAAACACTATATTTGTTTATAAAAATTGCCCAAAAAAATTATAAACAATTAGAATATATTATAAACAATTAATTTATGTATGAATAAATAAATAAATTAACAACAATAGTGGTATAATTCAATAATTTATGTATCAATATTTTGAATAAAATTCAATTTTTTATAGTTTTTTACCAAGAAAACTCTATAAAACAATTCGATATTGTTATAAACAAATAAATTTTTGATGGCCAAATCCAGAAGAAAGAATTTATTGATCGATTAAAATATGTCCCAACAAATTCCGATGTATATTATTCGAGAAATTGCGAATGCGACCAATTATAAAATATTCATATAGCCATCCTATGGGAAACGAAAATTGCTAGAACAACAATTCATCGAATTTACAATTCATAGAATTTAGTTATTTTACTATGGGATTTTTCGACTGAGTTTCGAGTTGATTTTTGAACCAAAAATTGAATAATATTATCAACAAAATATCATTTATTTATAATAAATTTATAAACAATTAATTTGTTCATAAATTTTATTTATTATTAACAATATAGTGAAAAATCGGCAAATTTTTTTTATTTTTTCTTATGATTATTTGAATGAAATTTTAAATAAAACACTATATTTGTTTATAAAAATTGCCCAAAAAAATTATAAACAATTAGAATATATTATAAACAATTAATTTATGTATCAATATTTTGAATAAAATTCAATTTTTTATAGTTTTTTACCAAGAAAACTCTATAAAACAATTCGATATTGTTATAAACAAATAAATTTTTGATGGCCAAATCCAGAAGAAAGAATTTATTGATCGATTAAAATATGTCCCAACAAATTCCGATGTATATTATTCGAGAAATTGCGAATGCGACCAATTATAAAATTTTCATATAGCCATCCTATGGGAAACGAAAATTGCTAGAACAACAATTCATCGAATTTACAATTCATAGAATTTAGTTATTTTACTATGGGATTTTTCGACTGAGTTTCGAGTTGATTTTTGAACCAAAAATTGAATAATATTATCAACAAAATATCATTTATTTATAATAAATTTATAAACAATTAATTTGTTCATAAATTTTATTTATTATTAACAATATAGTGAAAAATCGGCAAATTTTTTTTATTTTTTCTTATGATTATTTGAATGAAATTTTAAATAAAACACTATATTTGTTTATAAAAATTGCCCAAAAAAATTATAAACAATTAGAATATATTATAAACAATTAATTTATGTATCAATATTTTGAATAAAATTCAATTTTTTATAGTTTTTTACCAAGAAAACTCTATAAAACAATTCGATATTGTTATAAACAAATAAATTTTTGATGGCCAAATCCAGAAGAAAGAATTTATTGATCGATTAAAATATGTCCCAACAAATTCCGATGTATATTATTCGAGAAATTGCGAATGCGACCAATTATAAAATTTTCATATAGCCATCCTATGGGAAACGAAAATTGCTAGAACAACAATTCATCGAATTTACAATTCATAGAATTTAGTTATTTTACTATGGGATTTTTCGACTGAGTTTCGAGTTGATTTTTGAACCAAAAATTGAATAATATTATCAACAAAATATCATTTATTTATAATAAATTTATAAACAATTAATTTGTTCATAAATTTTATTTATTATTAACAATATAGTGAAAAATCGGCAAATTTTTTTTATTTTTTCTTATGATTATTTGAATGAAATTTTAAATAAAACACTATATTTGTTTATAAAAATTGCCCAAAAAAATTATAAACAATTAGAATATATTATAAACAATTAATTTATGTATCAATATTTTGAATAAAATTCAATTTTTTATAGTTTTTTACCAAGAAAACTCTATAAAACAATTCGATATTGTTATAAACAAATAAATTTTTGATGGCCAAATCCAGAAGAAAGAATTTATTGATCGATTAAAATATGTCCCAACAAATTCCGATGTATATTATTCGAGAAATTGCGAATGCGACCAATTATAAAATTTTCATATAGCCATCCTATGGGAAACGAAAATTGCTAGAACAACAATTCATCGAATTTACAATTCATAGAATTTAGTTATTTTACTATGGGATTTTTCGACTGAGTTTCGAGTTGATTTTTGAACCAAAAATTGAATAATATTATCAACAAAATATCATTTATTTATAATAAATTTATAAACAATTAATTTGTTCATAAATTTTATTTATTATTAACAATATAGTGAAAAATCGGCAATTTTTTTTTATTTTTTCTTATGATTATTTGAATGAAATTTTAAATAAAACACTATATTTGTTTATAAAAATTGCCCAAAAAAATTATAAACAATTAGAATATATTATAAACAATTAATTTATGTATAAATAAATAAATAAATTAACAACAATAGTGGTATAATTCAATAATTTATGTATCAATATTTTGAATAAAATTCAATTTTTTATAGTTTTTTACCAAGAAAACTCTATAAAACAATTCGATATTGTTATAAACAAATAAATTTTTGATGGCCAAATCCAGAAGAAAGAATTTATTGATCGATTAAAATATGTCCCAACAAATTCCGATGTATATTATTCGAGAAATTGCGAATGCGACCAATTATAAAATTTTCATATAGCCATCCTATGGGAAACGAAAATTGCTAGAACAACAATTCATCGAATTTACAATTCATAGAATTTAGTTATTTTACTATGGGATTTTTCGACTGAGTTTCGAGTTGATTTTTGAACCAAAAATTGAATAATATTATCAACAAAATATCATTTATTTATAATAAATTTATAAACAATTAATTTGTTCATAAATTTTATTTATTATTAACAATATAGTGAAAAATCGGCAATTTTTTTTTATTTTTTCTTATGATTATTTGAATGAAATTTTAAATAAAACACTATATTTGTTTATAAAAATTGCCCAAAAAAATTATAAACAATTAGAATATATTATAAACAATTAATTTATGTATAAATAAATAAATAAATTAACAACAATAGTGGTATAATTCAATAATTTATGTATCAATATTTTGAATAAAATTCAATTTTTTATAGTTTTTTACCAAGAAAACTCTATAAAACAATTCGATATTGTTATAAACAAATAAATTTTTGATGGCCAAATCCAGGAGAAAGAATTTATTGATCGATTAAAATATGTCCCAACAAATTCCGATGTATATTATTCGAGAAATTGCGAATGCGACCAATTAAAAAATTTTCATATAGCCATCCTATGGGAAACGAAAATTGCTAGAACAACAATTCATCGAATTTACAATTCATAGAATTTAGTTATTTTACTATGGGATTTTTCGACTGAGTTTCGAGTTGATTTTTGAACCAAAAATTGAATAATATTATCAACAAAATATCATTTATTTATAATAAATTTATAAACAATTAATTTGTTCATAAATTTTATTTATTATTAACAATATAGTGAAAAATCGGCAAATTTTTTTTATTTCTTCTTATGAATATTTGAATGAAATTTTAAATAAAACACTATATTTGTTTATAAAAATTGTCCAAATAATTCTGATTTACTTGATATACATAGTTATAAATAAAATAATTTGTTATTAACAAATGAATGATTAATAAGTAATTGTATTTTTTATTAACAAATATATACACTTGAAATATAAATTCTATAATTTATTTATTAATTTTTGAATAAAATTATTTTATTTATAATATTTTACTATAGAAACTCGATAAATAATTCGATATTGTTATAAACAAATATAGAAAACGAAATAATTTGCCGAATTGATTACATCATATTCCTAACTTAATCTTCTTTTATTATATACAAGAAAATTGAAATCGAAAGTTGATCAACGCGATCAACATGATCAACATTCAATTTTTTTATTCTTCTTTTCTATACAGAATTTTTCCCTGATAACGGGAATTCGATGAATTGTAAATTCGAGGAATTGTGTATTCGTGAAATTGTGGTTCTATGAATTGTGTTTCTATGAATTGTTTTCGATTAATTGTTGTTCTTTCAATTGTTTAATCGATGAATTGTTTTTCTATGAATTTTCGGGTTACCAAAATTTCGATATGACTTGCGGCCCCATATATATATATAATATATATATATATATATATATATATATATATATATATATATATATATATATATGGTGAAAAATACGTGAACTCACAAATTCACTATATGGAGCCGTAAGTCATGTTTTAATTTTATGGTTTTTATGTTTTCAATGCATAGCCTTGATAAAAAAAAAAATTTAAGAATACTTAATTTTTTTTTATTGTTGTTGTTGTTAAAAATACAGGGTGTCAAATTTTGAGAAAAATGATAATCATGATGTTGTATTTATGGCAATAAAAAGAAAACTAATTGTCCGATAATTATAATTTTGGGCTCATTTTAAAGATAAATTAATAACAATTAATAAAAAAATATAAAAATAGTATGTTGTTTAATTTCTTCTTCTTTAAATTTCCCGCCAAAATGTTCTTTTTCAATTTTCTCAAAAATATATTTTTTTTTTTTTGTTTTTTTTTTTTAAAGAATTTGGTAACTAATATTTTACAACATATTAAAACACTAGACCTCCGTTATTTTTTGTATTCTTGCAAAATACGTTTTAGTAAGAGCATTATTTTATTTTTATATGGAAAAACTATATTTGAATAGATATGTATATCTCATTGTTTTGGAATTACATATTTACATTGAATAATTACATATAGAAGGTGACACTTCCAAATTAGCAGCGACATATGAGCATGGCGTCAACAATCTTTACTAAATTGTACTATGTAGTGTATACTCAAACCTTTAATTTCAATTTATCTAAGATACCTCTGCTGGCAGCGCTATAACAACGTGTCATTTCTATATGTAATTATTCAATGATATTTACAAAAAAGACAGTTCAGTTAAATTATTAGTATTTATTTATTTTCAAACCCAAAGATAATTTTACTTTATTGTTTAAAATTCAATCTTATTCTAATTAAAAATCACAATTTAAATTTAAGATAATCATCAGAATTAGAATATTTTTTACAATTCAAATAGCCATCCTCTGTTGGAATGAATGCGTGAAAACCGTGAGTTCCTTTTACTGTTTTTAAATTTTCAAACCTAGTTGCAAGTTTTATTTGCTTTGATTTATGTTCTGCGTCTGAACAAAATCCAAAATTGATATCTGTTTTCAACGTTTTAGCCCATTTAAATAGTTCATCTGCATTGGTTATGGTACTGCCGTATTCCATTGTGAGACTAGCTCTGGATGCCATTCTTTTGATGGTACCCCCTACTCCATCACATGGACCTTTTCCATGAGCTGTTGCATGAAAATGCCATTCGCAGTCAACTCCAAAATCCTCTTTGTGTTTTAGCATGTTCTTAAAATTTTTCTTATTTTTATAATGCGTGACTGCACTATCGGTAATATAATAAATTTTAGATAAACTGGATATTTTAGTTTTCAAAAACTGCATTAATTTCTCAATAAATAAGTGAACCGCTACAGTATCGTGGTGAAGACAATCCGATATTATAACGAAGGTGTGGTGATGTAATTTGCCTTCTAAATTTTGGTAAATTACAAATGGATGAATAGTCGCTTGTTTATTATTCCAATGAAAACCTTGTGCGGCATTTTGCATTATAAATGTATAATTTTCTGCAAAATCACATAAAACTATCACCTCGGTAGACTTCAGCGCCAATTTTTTATTTTTTAAGAAACTGGACTGCTGAAGTGAAATGAAGTAATGAGGCAACAGATTCTTCATCTTATTTATGAAATAATCCAGAAATCTTCAGCTCACTTATTCGCTTTCCTACTTTAGTTGCTGGACGACTTAGTGGACCGTTCTTGTCCCGTAGATCTTTAGCTGTTCGGACCATATGTTGCGTTGCGTTGAACTCGTTCTGAATTTCTTGCATGGTTAATGATTTTGGCAATATAGTAAGTAACTGAATCTTATCACTGGTTTTCTCCAGTTCTTGGAATTTGGTTTTTAGGTCACCAATCAATTCATCATATAGTTTAATCTTCCTTTGGTCATCGGTTGACTAATTAAAAGGCGGCACGATTCCCGAAACCAAAGATGTTGATAATGTCATTGAAGTTAAACCGATTAATTTTTGCTGCTGCTGTTTTGGCCTGACTTCCAATGTACTCGGATATATAGTAGACTTCCCAATAACGGGTAACACCTCATATATTTTTTCCAAAACAGCTATATTTTTTAAATAACACGCTTCACTATCACTACTATCATCGTCATCGGCTATTTGCGGTGTTATAGGTTATGTTGCTGATGGTCCCGCAACTGGTGACAATTCTGGTTCTATTTTTCGTCGTTTGCAGGTTAGATTTATATAGCACGTTGAACAGAGATACAATTTATCTTGATTCTCAACCGATTGTGGCATAAATTGCTTAACATAATCCGTAACTGGTTTTAGTTTACTCGAACACTTTGAGTCGCGACACTTTCGAAATTTATCCATTATCAAATTTAATGCACTAGTACTTATTTATCAGTCACTTTAACACACTGTTTTTTTTACAAATTTTAAAAAATGTTGCTCCTTATTTAAATGTTGTTTACAAATAATCACAATGTCAACTAATCAAAATTTTAAATTTTAACTGTAATTTATATCGACAATATTTTTTTTTTGTTTTCAAAAGAATTACTCATCGTTTAACAGGTACACCTGTCAAGTAAAAATAATCAACCCCCCCAATAAAAAAGGAAAAAAAACATTTTATTTAGTCTTATAAAATAATCTAAGAAACAAAAGGGATTTATGGTACTATGGTTAACCAATTTTCAAACGATATAAACCAGGGGGTGGCACCTTCCAATTCGGTGACTCATACTTAAATGTGACGCTAAATTGAATATTATTAATAAACAAAACAAAAAAATTAAACAGTAGCAAAACACTGAAATATCTATTCAAATATAGTTTTTCCATATAAAAATGAAATAATGCTCTTACTAAAACGTATTTTGCAAGAATACAAAAAATAACGGAGGTCTAGTGTTTTAATATGTTGTAAAATATTAGTTACCAAATTCTTTAAAAAAAAAAAAACAAAAAAAAAAAAATATATTTTTGAGAAAATTGAAAAAGAACATTTTGGCGGGAAATTTAAAGAAGAAGAAATTAAACAACATACTATTTTGATATTTTTTTATTAATTGTTATTAATTTATCTTTAAAATGAGCCCAAAATTATAATTATCGGACAATTAGTTTTCTTTTTATTGCCATAAATACAACATCATGATTATCATTTTTCTCAAAATTTGACACCCTGTATTTTTAACAACAACAACAATAAAAAAAAATTAAGTATTCTTAAATTTTTTTTTTAATCAAGGCTATGCATTGAAAACATAAAAATCATAAAATTCAAATATGACTTACAAAAATTTGTTATTTCACGTATTTTTCACCATATATATATATATATATATATATATATATATATATATATATATATATATATATATGTATATAATAATCATGTAAATTATATTATATTAATATTACAGAATAATTTTTCGCTTGATGCCAAGTTCTTTCAGGATATAAAAGCTATTACATTAAAAAAAATAGAAAAAATGTAAACTCAAAATTTATTTTTATAACGACATTTTCCTTCTGGTTCTATTATTATATTTATTTACTAACATTTCTCAGCCTAGAAAATCGAATAAGTTCGAATAAGTTTTGGAACAACAATGCTTTTTTATTCAGAACTCGTATTATGTATAAATATAATCCTTTCAGTATTTTCATTTTGATTTTATTGCAAAAAAAACGAATCGATATAACAAGCATATAATAATAATAATAATCACGACGATAAGAAAAAAAAGGGAAACACGAAAGATAAAATATATGTTAAACAAAATATAAAGGGTGTTTTTTTTTAGAGG
Organism: Tipula unca; assembly: GCA_951394425.1. Taxonomy (NCBI): domain Eukaryota; kingdom Metazoa; phylum Arthropoda; class Insecta; order Diptera; family Tipulidae; genus Tipula; species Tipula unca. Next base: position 108,523,001 of record OX596381.1, read on the forward strand.
TTCATAACTTTGAGTTGGCAACACTGCTTATTTTGACAACCCATTTAACAGTTTATAGTTACTTTTTGTTTAGTTTTGTTTGCCATTTCATTATGGATAGACTTACATCAGAGCAACGCTTGCAAAATGTTGATTTTTTTTATCAAAATAATGGTACTGTTCGTCAAACTTACGTGCACTTCGTCCATTTTATGGCGTACATAATCATCCTTCAGAGCGGCTAATGCATCCCGGGAGACGCCGAACAGCACGCACTAAAGAAGCTGTAGCCGCTGTACAGGAAAGCATTGTAGAAGATCCAAATCAATCAATTCGTCGCTGTTCTCATCAACTGGGGTTGTGTCCTTCCACTTTATGGAAGATTTTACGAAAGGATCTTGACTTAAAAGCTTTCAAGATTCAACTTGTGCAGGAATTAATGGGCTGAAGCACAAATTGATATTGATGTTGAATTTCCATTCAACATTTTGTTCTCCGATGAAGCCCATTTTTGGATGAATGGGTACGTAAATAAGCGGAACTGTCGTATTTGGCGTGAGGATAATCCACAAGCTTTTGTCGAAACACCATTACATCCAATGAAAATTACTGTTTGATGCGCTTTATGGGCTGCGGGGTCATTGGTCCATATATGTCTTCAAAAACGATGATGGTCAGAATGTTACTGTCTATACCGCTCACCATTGACAGTAACATTCTGACCATGATTGGACATGATTAGAAATTTTTTCGTACCTCGATTAGCTGGCATTAATCTTGCTGACATGTGAAAGAAACTTTTGATGAAAGAATAATTTCGCATAATGGTCCAATTAATTGGCCACCAAGATCGTCTGATTTAACCCCATTGGAGTATTTTCTTTGGGGTTATGTATAGTCACTTGTCTACGTCGATAAACCAGAGACAATTTAACACCTGGAAATCAACATCCGAAGAGTTATTGACGAAATACGGTCGCAAATGCTGCGTAAAGTTTGTGAAAATTGGTGTTCCAGATTGCGCCTTGTACTCGCCATCATCAAATCATATTTAATCATTAAAGTCATAAAATTGTCACATTTAATTTTAATGTAATATTGATATTACTTTTTCAGTTGAATTATTTCTGACTGTTTTTTCTGATGATCAAATATAAGTGAAATGTTCGATTTAGGAATTTCGGGTACGATTTTTTGCCAGTTTATCTAATTATAGATTTTATAATGATTCCGATACAAGAAATAAATTTTCTTTCTTTCGAAATTCGGATTCAATGAATACAACTTAAAACCAGCTTAAAATATTCTCTGTAAATTAATGTGATTTCGTGTGATGAATCACATAAAATATTTGCTATAATACAAGGATTTATATTTTAAATCACATTTGCTAGATACTGAAAAAAAAATATTTGATGACTTATTTTATTATTAAAACGGTTGGAACCTACTAAGGTCCCGCACTCAATGCCACAATGGGCCCATGGTGATGACTTAAGTAAAATTAGTAGAATATTTAATCAAATTAAACTATTTAGTAGTATTATTAAATTAAACGAAATATAATTTAGTTCAATTATAGAGTAACTGTAAAGAGTTTAACGATAGGGATAGTTTGATTTTCTATGATGAATACACGAAATGTCCAAGAACTATTTCGACCAAATTACATTTTCATTTTATCCCAAGCATTACGGTATTTTAATCGAACGATTCAACTTGAGAAGTAGGGTGCAATTGCAATATCATTATTTTTTTGATATGTTGGACGACCATGCTAATCTAAATGATCCCCCAGCAAAGGAAAACGATTCAAAATTAAAATAAACTTTATTGATGCTTAAAATTGATTTATTTAGAAAATGTCAAAAGAAAACATGACACATTAAAGTTGAAAGAGGAATCCTATTTGAATTATTGTGGAATTTCCAAAAAACTCCTCATTTATTCAAAGACACCAACCAAATTTAGCTAATTTTTGTACTTGGGATTGTAACGACACATCAATAAATAATTGTATTAACAAAAATTGCTGATCAAATAGGTTTATTTTATACAATATGCACATTTCATACGCACACATTTGTATGAATAAAATTAACACTGGTTTGTTCTCTCTCTTTCTCAACAAAAATACAATAAACAAATTAATTATAGAAAGTGTCAGAAAGAGGAAAACAAAATTCATTTTTATAGATAGTATTATTGCACGTACTATATAGTATACTGATAAAAACCGGTATGCTGGGTTTGTACTAATACTAATTTTATACGTACAAAATATGTATGTACTAATTTTTATGAATCAAATAATTTTTATGTGTGAAACGAACAATTCTTTTATCATTCATAATATAATTTTCGAGTGGCCACTAAACGTTTGACGGAGTGAGGAGGTTCAAATATTTTGCCTCTCTTATTACTCACGATAACAGTGTGGCTGAGGATATTAAAGTCTGGCAGCCGTGCTTTGTATCCTCTAAGGCCATTGCTTGCGAAAGTTGAGTGCTGACGGATGAGTAAGAGAGATGGCTCCTTACATTTCAGAGAAGAGTCATGCGTGTGATATACGGCCCAAAACCCGAAATAGATGGCACATACCGAGCTCTGTACAATATCGAGATCAGAGATCTGATGAAGATCCCCGATATTGTGCATGAAATAAGATCTCAGCGAGTACGCTGGATCGGTCACGTTCTGCGTGATGATCCGGAACGAATTGTGCAGCGATCTCTGAAAAGAGACCCACCATATGGTTGTCTACGACAGTATGAAGACCAAGCCCAGGATTGAAACCGTTGGAGCCAGATTGTCGACGCAGTAAGGGGCCAATGGCCTTTAACACTGTTTTTATTAATATAATATTCAATTTTGATTTTTAAAAGCTAAGAAAATAGGTAATTTAATTTTTTATTCTTTGGTAATGAATTGAATTTATGATTTGCTTGGAGTAACCAAATCAAAATATTAATACAAAGCCAGTGAGATTTAACAAATTTTCTTGTTTTTCCACCTTTTGTATGTATATCAATAAATTTAATACAACATATTGATAATTTGAAATTTTTACAACTTATTTTAGAAATTTGTATTCACAATTGCAGCGAAAAATAAGTAGGAAAATGGCACCAAACTTTTATATTTTTCAACTTTCAATATATACGTAGTATGTACTTTAATTTTGTTTTAAAGAGGCTTATTTTTAATCGGCCGACAGTTTGAATGACAATTTGTATGACATTATATCGGAGTGCGCTCACTAACAGACTATAAATCGATGAATATATCCAAAGGCCAGCGCGATTAATTAAAAATCGGGGAGTAGTGACCGATTTACTTACTGCGACCTCTCATAAATCCATCGCGCATCGAGAAACCCAAATGTACTCATAGGGCTCTATTACTAGATGACAAAATCTTCAATTGATAGTCCATTTTGGATACGAACATCCACAGTTTTGTGGATGTTCGTATCCAACACACAGCAAGATTTATAAATGCGAATACAGAAAGTTTCATTTAGTGGGTAAAATATACCTAATCCACATTCAACCGTGTTCTATAGTATGCCTGTATCGTTGTAAATTCTTTTAACATACATAGTTTAAATTGTTTTTGGCATACGGTCGATTGATTTGCAAGTCCTAATGCTTCGTCACCTGAAATCTAAAACGGCATTAATTACTAAATTACGTTATCATCAATAGACAGTTTAGCTGAAACCAATTTTCTTATATTTTCTTTCATTCAAGCAGCGTACATAACATAGGGAGAATTTACCATAGTATAATTCCCGGTCTCTCGATCAAACAAAACACTTAAAATTATATAAGCCCCTCCTACTTTTGCCATACTCGAGTTAAACAATTTTTATCTTTGAGCAAAATGATCCGCAGGTTTATCAACTAAAACATAATTATTTTTTAAATTATGAGCAATTTTTTGAATAATGACAAAAGGAGCAAACTGTAATACGCACTGTAATATAAATGTACTGCATGTTATAGTTTGCACTTTTTGAATTTTGACGTTTTATTTGATTTGATTTTTCGAATCCGTGTCAACGATAATTATTGTGTATATTGTTTTAATTATATTTCGTGTAGCTATTTAAGTTTATTATACGAGTAAAATTATGTAATATTATAATAAAATTAGATTTTTTATAATATTACATATTGTCAATTAAAATAAATGATTTTCAGTAGGTATTGTGAATTTGTGAATATCCGAAATAAACTGTAGAATATAATAATGAATGATAATAATCCGTCATAGAGATGAGAATCGTTTGTACGACGGTACCAGAAATCACCTTTCGTAATAAATAAGTAATCTGAAATTATATTAATTAAGTAATCTGAAATTATATTATATTCATATGCATATACGATAAATGTCTAAATGTACGTAATATTGCGAAAATGGGCCTGTTTAGACGACGTATACAGCGCATGATATATCTCCTCATTTTTTACCTCTTTGCCTATAAACTAATTTTAGAGTGGGGATATTTGTGTTGCGCTTTTTCCTCAAAAATTATAATTTCGGCACGATTTGTTACAAACGAATTCAATGAAAAAATAATAAAAAATTTGTTTGGGTCGGATTTCTTCTCAAAGCATCTTACTGAAATGAAAATATTTTTACACATACAAAGATAAATCGCAATTGGTGTCAACAGTTTGAAATTTTACGTCTAAACACGAATGTGTGTAATGTCATGATGTAGGCATACTCGTCTAAATAGGCCCAATAAATGTTACTACAAAACTTCAAATTGTCATTCAGGCTTACTTCACGAAAATGTAGTGCAGTACACTTCTACTGCAGGCCACAATAACAGAGTTACTTGCTTTTCACCAGTACACAATTGCACTGTTGTATTGTACCAATCAAAACTTATTAATTTTTATCAAAAATTGTTTAATTATTTGCAATTGTTTAGCTTTATTCATGAAAAGGTACTACGGTACATCTGTACCGTGGGCCAAAATAATAGAGTTAAATATATTTCATCTCTTAAAATTGTAGTGCAGTATAATAAAATGAACGAGGTTGGTACAATAACAAAGTTTTATTTTTTTATTTATATAATATTACAACTGACTTTATTCTAAGTCATCTAGTAACTTTTCTATCATAATTATATTAACAGTTGTTGGGATATAGCCCAACGGCAAGTCCCAGAAATTAAAGTTATTTATTTATATAAATATTTCCTATAATATTAATTTTATGTTCCATTTACTAGATCAATTGGTTTGGTCCTTTGGAGACGTCTTACTGCCAACGGTCTGTCCCGCATATTGCATATCTCGATGTTTTCGTGCTCTCGGAAACGTGAATCATGCTTGAGAGCATGATACGTAATAACTTCATCGATGTATTCCATCTTTAAATCTCGGTGGAGGTCTTCATTTCTAATGTACCATGGAGCATTTACAATATTCCGAAGTACTTTGTTTTGGAACGTCTGTATCATCTTGATGTTCGTTTTTTTGGTACAGCAACAAAGCTGTATAACATAGGTCCATACCGGTTTCAGTATTTGCCGGTATAAAAGCAATTTATTGTGTATAGATAGGTCTGAATGTCTACCTAAGAGCCAATACATCTTCCTATACTTCATGTTCAGCTCTTCAATTTTTCTTTTTGACATGTTATTTCCACCTCAATTTGGCATCCAGCGCCATACCTAAATATTTCGCTTTATCTGCATAGGCAACTTGTTTAGAGTTGATTCTATTAGAAATATTTTTATTAGTAAAGTTCACATGCACAGATTTAGTTATACAAATAAAAGTCAACAAAGTGAAATTTAATAAATTTATTTAATTTAATTCAAAAATAACAAAAATGATATAAATAATAAATATGTACAGGATATATATGTACATACATACATACATATATATAATATATATATATATATATATATATATATATATATATATATATATATATATATATATATATATATATATACATATATATATATATATATATATATATATATATATATATATATATATATTTATATATACATATATATATATATATATATATATATATATATATATATATATATATATATATATAAACAAAATATACAAAAATAAATTGAAATCAATGCCAATCCGAAAATATATGATTCAACCAAAATTACCAGTTTGAATCCATTAGAATTTCGGAATTGGGGCCACTCTGCAATACAATCATTGGTGTTCTTGGAATTTTTAATTTCGTTAAGACGATAATGTGTAGTACAGGACCAATGATAAAATAGCTCATCTTCCGTCAGTAAATTATATTTAATTGCTCGTAAATGAATTCAACAATGGATTCAACCGGAGGAGGTTCAATTTTTTCGGTAGCAATATCGTTTTCAACTCTTTGAATTTTCATTTTAGCAACTTGGTAGTGTAATCCAGATTTTTTATAAATATTCCTTTTATTGTGGTATTTTGTGTAGATGCGTCCTAATGGGGCTAAATTTTTTCGTTTATGATATAACAATAAACTGTCTAAAAATTATAATTACAAAATAATGTAATAAGTGTAAATAATTGGGTACAGCATTTCTTACTTATTCTTCTGTTGGGAACATTTCAACAATGTCAGTTGCAGTTGCTTCACAGCTGTCTGTCTAAAATGGAAGACTATTTTTCAAAAAATATTCTATAATAATCTCAATCAATAAACGACGGTTTAGTTCGTCGAACTGCTTCTTTAAGTCGTAGCATCTCTTGAGCATTTATCCTTGAGTATCATGTGCCAATATTTCACTAAGGCGCATATTTGGACTACTTGATGCGAATGACATTGGCGATACCGGCATAGTCAAATCTGTTAACCATGATGAAACGGTAGTTGATGAATTAGTTGCTTGTTTGTGGTGGTTAACCCTTGATCATTTTGTTATTGAACTAATGCATATTTAAAGTCATCGCTATCCCAAACTGAACTCTTCCAGACATTTTTCAATATTGTAAATTTTTAGAAATGTTCCTTATTGGTGCTTGAAGTTTGATGTTTTGTTCTAATAATTCTCGAAAATGTTTCCAATTGGTATTCTTATTGGACAGTCTCGCTTTGATTTCTTTTTCAATTATTTCACTAACCGTCATAATAACAGGAGAGTGGTCCGATGTAAGCTTTTCATTAATACGAATATAGTAATCTGATATACCTTTTGTCACTAAAAGTCTATAGGATCCGGTGTTTTGTTTATATCTGTTGGCCAGTAAGTTGGTGAGCCACCACATTGAAAGTCACATTTTAATTTTTTTTCCTGCTTCAAACAACTCTCTCCCTTTTGGTGTAGTAACTCTGGAGTCCCAGTAAGTGTTTTTCGCATTGAAGTCGCCACCAATGATAAAACAACCTCCCATGGTGTTGAGAAGTTCTTCATAATCGTCTCTTTTCAAATTATGTCGTGGTGGACAGTATATTGTTGATACATTTATTTCTTTGTACCTTGTACGAGTTTTGATAGTTGTAACTTGCATAGATTTTCAATTTTTAATTCTTCGTTGTGTTTTATATTCTCTTTAATAAGAATGGCAGATCAGCCTCTTGCTCTTTCTGATGGATGGATTGCATGGTAAAATCTGTACCCACGTATTCTGGCATATGCGGAGTTAGTAAAATGGGTTTCAGAGATTAGACAAATATACTTTTTTTGTTTAAATAGAAATATTTCCAGCTCGGGGATGTGTTGGATCAGTTCATTCGCATCCCAAATTACTATTCTGAGCGTTTGTAAATTTATTTTTATTTTCTAGTCGTGTTGGGTAACGATGATGGCAAGTTTCTCAACTGTTCAAATATGAGTATATTGTAATATGCTCATCAATTTTTTTATTTAGAGCATCTATGCATTTCACGACATCTATCAAAATTTGGCCGTCGTTGCTATCCTTCGCTTTTGTCTGTCGACCTTGGGTCACCTGTTCATATGATTCTTTTCCTCGTAATCGGTCGGAGCTTCACTAGCAGGGTTTCTACGGTTTAGATTAGACTTTCTAGCGCGATTTCTTATATTTTGTAACTCTTTAGCTACCTCGCAGCCACGGTAATTAGCTGGATGTTGACCTTTGCAATTAATGAGCTGAGCATTTTGGAGCTGAGTTCCTATCTAATGTACACGTGCTCGTAAGGTGGTTACCGGCACATTTAACGCATCCTGCCATACGCCATATTGAAGCCCTGACATTTTTTGCATTGTACTATCTGCAGAAACTTTTTCTTCACTGGTTCTATTCTGACTTTCATATTTTGAATGGCTCGAATATCATGAATTTTTTGAACATTTTCCTCCTTGCCAAACGTTAGCATGAATAGCGGTAGCCCGCGTTTTGTTACGACACTGTTGCCTTTCTCATCTACCTTTCTCTCTTTTTTAATGTTGTTTGCAGCATCCTTAATGTCGAATCCTTTACTCTGCAGCTCGGCAATTATACCTTCACTCTCGCATGTTTGATGTAGTCTTCTAGCCATAACCTTAATTGGTCTTTCCTGTCTGTCCTCATATGTATTCCACTGAACTTTCTCAGCATTAAGCTTCATAGAGAGATTTCTATAATTCTGAAACATTTACCTTCCAAACATCATTATTTAGTGACTACTAGCTTGAAACCCTTGTTCTTAATTGAGGTCATCAGAGCCTTGACAGCCGGGTAGTCTTTAATACCAACTATATTTATTGGTGGATGCTGTTTTTTTTTCACAATATTAGGAATTTCATCGTTGCACTGAGTAGTTGGTTAGGAATTTCATCGTTGCACTGAGTAGTTGGTTTACTTGATCAAGCAAACATCAAGCTATCCCTGCTCAACATATTCTGGCGATGATTCTGCTTTTCGTTTCTTTCTGGGCTTGTTTTTTTCACGATCCAATAAGATTCCCTTACTACTTCCTCTTCATCGGAAACTGCTAGGTTGAATGTGGCGGTTTACCTTATATTTCTTAATCCTAGTATCCACTAGGAACTGGTTCGTATTTCACTTCCGAGTTCCTCTTCGTCTGTGTAATAATCATTACAGACTTGTTTTTTTACTTTACCTGATTCGATGATCCTTTTCAGGTCTTCATTTTCTCTCTTTAATAGGGTAATTTCATTACTCAACTTTGAGACCACCTCTTCTAGGCTTTTTAAGTGGTTATGAAGTGTGCTTTTTTCGCTTTTTACATTAGTTATTGATGAAGACAAAATCATATTAATATCTCCTAGAACTAAAGAGTTGCTACTTTTTTCTGGTGATCTTCTTATATTTTGTCTTCTTTGGAACGGGTTTTATGTTCCGTGGTTATGCACCAGATAGCCCTCCTCAGAATCTATAGAAGACAGTCTCCATAGAGCGTGTAATTGAAAAAAAAAACTCATGGACCCAATCATTTTGGCCGGGAGTGTACATAAAATAATTAAAAAGAATCTACTATCACTGCACTTTTTGACTATTTTATTTTTATTTTATCGCTTACTTTAACGATTTTACGTCCAAACCCCGCAACGATTAAAATCGAACTCACAATAACAAAGTGAATTAATTTTTGTTTACCCTTTATCTTCTAAAATTGTACTACGGTACTGCAGAAGCAAGCAAGCCTGAAAAACAAAAAATCTGTTGATATTCACAACATAACATTACTACACAATTTCTCTTGAAACAAACCAAAAGGTACAAAATATATTTTTGTTTTATACACATCCCTAGTCTTCCATGTATATCTAAAATAACCGGTGCTGGGATGTTCTATCATCACTTCGATAGACATTTGTGTCTCTTGATCACAATATAAATTGCGAAATAGAATACAATTTTGAGTTTAAATGAATGTTGTTCATTTTAATGTTTTTGTGTAATCTTTTGTCACTATATAACTTATTTTAAATAAAAAACTTTTATTTTTGATTTTATAGTTTAATTCTTCCTTATTGTGACAATTTTTATTTTTGATTTTTTTTTTCGGTAAATCGATTTCGACTTGCGTCTTCCTCAGTACCTCAGTACCAGAATAGTTAACAAGGTACTGAGGAAGACGCAAGTCGAAATCGATTTACCGAAAAAAAAAAAATCAAAAATAAAAATTGTCACAATAAGGAAGAATTAAACTATAAAATCAAAAATAAAAGTTTTTTATTTAAAATAAAAAAAAAATAAATAAATAAAATACAATTTTGTTCGTAAAAAAAGAGACACAAATGTCTATCGAAGCAAATCGAAGTGATGATAGAACATCCCAGCACTGTTTCTGACAATTCTAATATGTACATATTTGTACGAATATTTAAAATTGTAAATACGGCCTTTTATTGCAGTGTCGCTGTAATCTCAAATAATATAATTTTTAAATGTTGTCTTAGATAAATATTTTTTTACTTTCCAATAGATGGACAAATTCAGTTTGTTACACGAAAGTTTATGATTTTTATAAATTGTTTTAATGGCATATTTTGCTTTAGACTGCACTTCTGATAGGATTCTGTTTTCTGTGCTAGTACCATCTAGTACTACTTACCCAGCTTCATACATACACTGGACTTAATTTTTAGATAATAAGGATGAAAGCCAATTAAACACTAGGGATCTATAATTAGCAAGGAAAGAGAGTAAGAGAGAGAGAGAAGTGTTATATTCTAGTTTTGTTTATCTGCCTCTGACCGTTTATTAATATAAGAAATAATCATGTTTTTTATAGTTTTTATATTTAATTGTGTTCGTAAGTGAAATTATTTGCTGTCAACTATTGCCTTTACATTTGTAGTACACTTCCTCTTTTATTCCATATTCGTTGGGTTTTTAGTAAAGAATTAAAATAAACCAATTTGATAAAAAAATCATAACAGGTTTTTTGAAAAAAATAGAAGACAGACAAACAGTAACCTTTGAGCACAATTAATAATAGCCGTATTTCTTGACGTATGATCTGATCCGCTTCCCTTTCATTTGTATAGCCGCGTTTCATGAAATCCACACAAAAATTGTATTATCTTTTGTTTTTAGGTTATTATATTGATCCTAGTAGCATTTTGATCTGATCCGGATCAGATCATACGTCAAGAAACACGGCTATTATAATGTAAGCGAATTCCTATTTACATTTTTCGATGATAAGTCAATAAATTTTTCAATGATTTACAAATTTTAAGTGGAAAATAAATTAAACGACGATTTCGGTGCTGAAATATGTATGCGCTGGGTGTCAATGGGTAAAATGGCTGCGCGACTGCAGGAACCCGTAAATAAAATAATTTTTTTGATGAAAATTGCATTTTGTTAATTGGCTTTTGCAAAGTAGTGCCTTATTTAAATAAATTTGTTAAATAAACCGTTTTTGATAAAAAAGAAATGCCCACTAGGAATTGTCCGCCAATATTATTACATTAAAGCTCGCAGCAGATCTGCATAATCGAAAGAGAAGAGAAGTATAAAAATTGATATGTAAAATGTTAAAAAAGTATAGTTACTTTTATAGTTTATTTTATGGATATTTTGAAACAATTATAGCTGCTTTTATAGCAATAATTTTATAATTTTGAAATTGGTTTAACCTAAAATAAGTCTGTTTATAATAAAATCAACCAAAAATCACACCAACAGGAAATTTGAAAATGACTTATATTTAATAAAAATCAACTAGTGCACATAATATTTTCGAGCAGTAGCAGCAATGAAAGTGATGACGAAGAGGAGAAGAAGATTAAACGGGTACGTAAATGTTGGGTACGAAAATAGCCGTGTTTCTTGACGTTTGATCTGATCCGGATCAGATCATATCTCCTTTCCTTTCATTTGTATAGCTGCGTTTCATGTAATAAACATAAATAATTTTTGTTTTTTTGTTTATCATATCTGCTTTCGTTTCATTTGTATAGCTGCGTTTCATGAAATAAACATAAAAAAAATTTGTTTTTTTGTTTTTCTATCTACGTTTTGAACCAAAATGCTAATAGGATCAATATAATAACCTAAAAACAAAAAATAATACAATTTTTGTGTTGATTTCATGTAACGCAGCTATACAAATGAAAGGAAAGCATATATGATCTGAGCCGGATCAGATCAAACGTCAAGAAACACGGCTATTATTATCAATCTCGGGATACGACGGGTGCTTATCCAAATATAGTAAAAACGCTTTGCGGTGGCAGCATCGTAGACCCGCAACTTTTTAAAATTTATATGAGGATGACATCGAGCCAATTTGAAAATTGGCTTCAAATGATTGGAAAAGCAATCACAAAGCAAACTTAAATTAGAACACCTATAACTGCAAGTATGCGAAGTATTGGAAAAATGTTTTTTTCACCATCAAGTAAGTATTTCTATAGATCAAGTAATTTTTGGTTACTAAAATTATAATTTTAGCATTCCAGAATCAAGCGACGTATCACAGGAATTTAAAAACGTTTCATACGTTTTCATTGCCAAAATGCGTTTACTCAAACTCCCAATATGTTGAACCCGTATGGAAAACAGAATTTATCGCTGTTCCAGAGGATCTTCAACTATAGGTTAAGCCGCGCTAGAAGAATAATTGAAAACACGTTTGGCATTTTATTTGCCAATTGGATAATTTTTCGAACACCAATAAATGCAAAGATTGAGTTAGTAGAACAAATTATTGAATGATGTGTTTGCCTCATAATTGGCTACGGGCACAACAATCCAAAACTTATTATGTTTCACCAGGCCTAGTAGATAGCGAAAATAATGGAACATTAATTCCAGGATCGTGGAGAAAAGACGATTTTAATCTTATTTCTCTCCGTCCAAATAACTTGAATCCGAGCAACCAAGCAAAGGAAATTCGAGACAAGTTTGCACAATACTTTGTTGAAAGCGGAGCTTAGAATGGCTCCAAAATATAAATTAAAGATGTTTTCTTTTAAACAAATAAATATGTACTCGTATATAATTTTTGGATTTCATTTATAATTTCAGGTAACATTCAGTCTTTCGATTTCATTTAAATATACACAAAACATAAAATGAAAACTTTAATCCTCCATTAGTGTTTTCTTTGTTTTTAATTTTTTATGTTTTTGGACGGATTCTGGCAATTTATCCAGCAATCATCTCACCAAAAATACGGTTCCTGCTTCTTTCTATGGGGGCTTCTAATGCATGCACAGCACGCCTTTTGAGGTCTAAAGTGTGTTATCGATAGTCATCTTTCGTTTGCTCTCAATATTAGAAAAAGGTATTGATAATAATATTTGTTTATTATATAGTTATTCTGCACTTGGTGGTGTCAGCTTCGTTTTTGGAATCGAAGAGATATCGTCATCTTCATGAACGGAGATAGCATCCAAATATGAATAAATTAACATTTTAACTAGTTACTTTCGTGGTTCTAGCGTGTCATCCAAAAACGAGAGAAGATTGGAATATTTATACGGTATCACTCGTGTAGCTGCAGTCTCTCTTACTGGTGGCTTATTATTGCGCATGTAGCAAGTTCGAATATGATCCCATCTTTTTTTATATCATTTATTGAGGGATAAAACTAATTTTAATTGTGTCACTCAGACTCACTCAATTCGTCCACAATTTTCCCCCATAACATTGGTCGAATTGTTCTATTTCGATAATGTTCATCTAGTATATTCCAAATAGCTTGGCGATTTTGAATAGATTCAAATTTAGGAAATATATATACAACTTTTAACATACCATCAGTAAATGATTTTTCACCAATAACATCTTGGAAATTGTCCTCTGAAAAATAAATAGAAAAATTAATTATTTTCACTAAATAAGTGTATGTAAATTGCGCTGCAACTTACCAAACACACTTTTAGGTATCGACATTTATACTTTTAAATTAATATAATGTAATATTATATAATAATAAAATATTATATATGAAATATACTGTTTTATATATATGTAATTATATAAAGCTAGGTTATGTTTTCTAGGCTATTGTTCCGTATTGTGTAATACCAGAGCCACCTATATATACAGAGCCGTAAGGTTAAAAATTGAGCTTTTCTAGAGGAACTAAAATTGACGAAAAAAACATTATTTCCATACAAAACATATGTAAAATTAAATTTTTTTAGGTGCGGTATTTTAGTATTGAAATAGAATCTATATACAATTATCATTTTATAATTGATTAAAAACCTGGTCAAAGAAGTTGTTTCTAAATCTAAATTAAATTAAAATTGGGCGGATTTAACTCCAGCACTCTTCTCCATTCCAACAGAGGGTCATAGATGTTTTCAATTTAATTACCGATCGTAATCGGCAGATTAAAAATTCCTTTTGCATCCCGCCTCTGTTGGGATTCGAACTCGGTACCTCCCCCGATCCAAACATCGCAGCTTTAACCACTTCGCTATTCGCTCGAAGTAGTTGTTTAATTTTTGTTATATTTATTAATAAAATTTATAAAAAAAACAAGCATTTCTCCATTGAATTGATATAAATACACACAAATACCAACCCAATAAAATGAAACTGCAAGACGAAAAAAGAAAACAGTAAAAATGTGGTTGTCTCCTTTTGAATTATATTTTTGGGAATAAAATAAAATTCTTAAAGGGTATTTCAATAAAAGCTGCATGATTTTGTTTGAATAAATCATAAATAATTAGATTTCAATTTCAATGTAAACTTTGGAATTTAGATTATAAATGGAACACCATGACTATCACAGTTCTTCTGGCACGGTTCTATTTTATTTTGGTAAAGTTTTGTTACGCATTTCTGCATAATTATGGTTCTCAACAAATTGTGCAGCTGTTATTGGAACTCCCTATGACATGTTGTAAGTTGTCAGCATCACGATTTTATTTTCTATTGAACGATGTTTATGTTCTCTTTTTAAATTTTTCGCTATTTCGTGAATCCAATTTTAATTTTTTTCTATTGCGATCTCAGCCTATTAGAATAATTTTGTACTCTATCCCTTTTCCCGATTTCGCTACAAGGTAACGAAACAGAAATATGTGGTGATACATTTTCAAATGTATAAAAGGAAATAGAATAATACTTTATTTGAGCATGCTGCGATCGCAATAGAAAAAGCAAAATTAAAAAAAGGAAAAAGTGTGAGATTTAATTCTTAAAAAAGAGACAAAATCATCGGTCGAAAGAATGACAATATAATAATATATGTTTTATTTATTTATTTTACCTCCGCATTCAAATAAATTCATGTTTACATACATATGATAAATTCATATTTAATTTTGATTTATGGTGAGTTCGCGAGGCCGAAAATATACCCTAGCTATTTAAATCCGACCTCTAAACCTATGAAATCTTTCAAAATGACAAATAAAATCGTCTATTTGCCCTTATAGAAGATGAAATATTTTTATCTTTGAGCAAAATATCCGACTGGTGTACCAACTATATAAATAAAAATACAAAAATAATAAGCAAAATTTTGCCCAATAAGTGGTTTTGCTTTGTCATTTTGTTTATATATATATATATATATATATATATATATATATATATATATATATATATATATATATATATATATATATATATATAGATATATATATACATACATATATATATATATATATATATATATATATATATATATATATATATATACATATTTATTATACTTATTACATATATAAATTATACATATATATATATATATATATATATATATATATATATATATATATATATATATATATATATATATAGATATATATATACATACATATATATATATATATATATATATATATATATATATATATATATATATATATATATATATATATATATATATATATACATATTTATTATACTTATTACATATATAAATTGGAAAAATTTGTGTTATTCATATGCAAACTATGTTGTATGTATATGGGATTTCATTGGCATTTTGTATACAGTGAAATCCGTGGAATCACGTAAAATAAAACGAATTATTCATGTCATTTCAAATTATGTATTTTCAAACATTCATTCGCATTACGAAACAGTGCAAAACAATAACGAATTATTAACGTAAAATTAAAATCCTTACATGTCTAATTCCATACAATTATTTAAATCTATATTCGATGAGTTATTATTATAAAGAATCCCTTCAATTTCTAATATATTTCCCCCTCATTTTCCTCATCAGTAGGCGCTCGATACGTGTTTAATTTCCTTGTATAAATATTATTCCTCTTTTGATATGCATTCAAAGATTTCCATTGATTATTTTCTCGAATTATATTATAAAATACAGAATGTAAACTTTTTGTCGGTTTTTTGACTAAAACTGATTAGAAATCACAAAATTAATAAAATTATTTGGTGTAATCACAGCCAAGCGCAAATCGCAATTAAAAATAAAGTTTGACAAATAAAACAACAACAAAAATTAGACCATTTTTGAGCAAAACTCTTGAGTTTCTAACTTCATACCACGATGTAAATAGCTAGGGTATAAATATCCGGCTTCGCGAACTCACCTTTAATGTTTATTAAATTACTAAAAGATTTAAGGTTCAGACTTTCAGATATGTGCTGCTTCAATATAGAATAAATTCCACAAAGTGTTATCGAAATGAAAGATTTTACTTTTAATTGATGAAATTCGAAAATGGTCATTTTTACATTGATTCTTATGGGATAATGCAAAAAGTAGTTCCTCTAGAAAAAGCTCCACAAAAAACATGGCTGATCCTTACGGCTCTGTATATATAGGTGGCTCTGGTATCACACGACAAAATATTATTAAGCTATATATATTTTAATATATAGCCACAACTTCAGTTAATTATATTTAGTATTTCTTCGTAATATTATATTTTTAAGTTTTTATTTTAACATATTTTAAAATACGTATATGTATTACTAGCTATGCACTGAAAATGTTGTAAAATAAAAATGGAAACGTCAAAAATAACTATAATATTTTAAATTATTTTCAATGTTTGTACAAAATTTAGTATATTATCAAAACCATCTATAGATACAAGCCGGAAAAAAATGCTTCATACACAGGTACCATCACAAATAATGCACACGCGAATGTAGTAGTTACCATGTAAATTAATACAATTTATTTTGCTTTATTATTTCTCTTATATATGATATTTCTTTTGGCATATACACATATACGACACATACTGTCGCGTGTGTAGTCAAAAACCAATTAACAGTATTGATTTTGTTCCGGCTTGTATCTATAGACGGGTTTGATATTATACATTTTATACGTACATGTATTGACGTCTGTTTATAGTAGCAGATAAAGCGCGACATCTTTTTTTCATTTTCATCTGCTTTTTTTTTTGTTTATTAAGATCTTTTCCAAAACCGTCTATAGATACAAGCCGGAACAAAATCAATACTGTTAAATGGTTTTTGACTACACACGTGATAGTACGTGTCGTAACTAAGTTTAGCCAGTCATTTATAGATAACACAAGTATCAGTCAACTAAATTAAGTTTCTTATTTTCAAAATATGTGAACATTCCAATTTTTGTTGTCCATCTCAAACATAATGATAACTAAACTGGAATGCAACCCGTGAGGAGCCTAGGTCTCAATGTTGACATTGAGCACAATATGGCGCTATGGCATTAACCAAGGTAAATCAGAAACACAAACTTTTAACGTTTATTCAACATAGCGACTTACCATAAATTTATCTTGAGCGTCGGAGAATGCGAGACATGGCGATAATTTTTCGTTTAGATATTTTTTCTGTGTTCAGAATTAGAGTACTTTATTTCCACAATGTTTTTATCATATTTGATTTTCGTTACTGAAATTATTTCTAAATTGAAAATTAAACAATGTTCAATGATTGTCAAAAAGTAAGATACTTACTATGCGATTCTGTGGTTAAGATTGTTAAGAGTTAAGATTCTCGATAACTAAACGAAATTTTCGACTCTTAAAATGTATCTTAAAACTTCTCCAAATATATTGGAAAATTGTTTTAGACCTGTCAATTTGAATTTTTACACACATATCTACATATATTCATATGTATTATATTTTTGTGAATAAATTGTCATAAATAGTTATTAAATAAAACAAAATGTATTTAATTGTAATAATTACTATTTAAATAAAATTGGTTTAATAATTATAATTTAAACAAAATTATAAAAACTTATTTATTCTACGATGAAAAATTTACGCACTTAGGATATTATAGTCAAATTATTTATTCATTGTACATACATTTCGTATTAAGACAACTACAATTATTAGGTATTAGCTAAGAGAATTTCACAACTGGTAGAATTGTAAATCTCTTAAGTAAGAACAATACCTTATAGCTAAGAGAAATTTATTAGTTAAGACCTCTGTGACTGTATACGACATGTGGTATAGAAATAAATACATATATAATAATTGGCATCATCACGTTTAAACTAATGTGACCTCGGAGCGAACTCCCAACTCTCGTAAATTTGTAGATAATTCGTAGCGTATAATTTAAGTTGGTTTATTAAAATTTTAATAGCCTAATCGGAAACAATCAAAATATTGAATTTAATTGATAACATTTAATTTCACTTAGCTGTACATAGACCGAATATAAATACTCCAACATATCATGTATGCATGTACATACCTTGTATTCTTTTCGTTGTCAAAATTCCTCGCATAAAAGCGAAGTTTTCCTTAATGAAACATATCTAAAAAATTATATATCAATAGTTCATATTCTTGCAAAAAGTACTATTAGATGATATTTTTTCCAACTTAAGATTGCTGTATCAATTTTGAAAATCTAACAAAAATCGTATTTATTATACACTTTTGATTGAAGAACAATGCCTTAAGCAGTTTTTCTTGTCTTGTTTCCCACAAAAACCCATTAAAATTCGCATTATATTATATATTTACTTACAACTACCACCACAAATTAAAATCTTTTGTCTTAAAAATAGAAAATATTTTTTTTTGCTGTTTACCGCATTTATATTAAGTAAGGCAGAAAAAATCGTAATAAATTAGAAATTATTTCAACCCAATATACATTGTGATAGGGATAGCATAATGTAGCTACAGATTTATTTATTTTCTCTGCTTTAAATAAAAATATCGGTTTTAGTGATACTTGTAACATGGAAACAAGAATTAGTGATAAGATTAAGAATGGAATAAAAAGTAATTTTTAAATTGAAAGTTATATTATCGAATGGGCGAAATTTGATTGATAATGGATATGGTTTTGTAGATCGATTAGATCGATAGATCTAATAAAAAACCTTATTTGAACGATAAATGATAAGATTAAATTAAGTTTTAAATTGAGTGTGAGTATAGTTATCAAGATCGTTTGTAACAAACCTTAAAATTTAGAAAAAATGAAAATTGAAATTTGTTTAGTACTGGAATAAATTATTTAAAATAATGAAAAAAAAAATATTGTTAGTGAAATTATTAATTTTTATTTGTAAGAAAAGAATGAAATAAAAATAACTAGATGCATACAGCATAATGCTACAGTTTGTAAATTTTTATTTTATACAAACAATAAAAAAAATTAAATTGGGGATGAGTGTTTAATATAATAATAATTTTCACTCAGCCATAAAAATACAACTATTGGTTCGTATATACTCATAGTTACATATGTATTTTTATGAATTTTCCCTTTGTGAAGTTGAACTGCTAAAAAACCTGAAAAACTGATGCAATTACATTACATGTAATGTTAGTGCCAGTTTATAATTATAATAATCTATTTGTTTAATACCAACTCAAAGCTGAACTATTCAAATCTACTGTAATGAATATATTATGAATAATTTAATACAAAAAAATGTGCGACATCAAACCAGTCAAATGTGCAGAATAAGTTAAAATAAGTTTATCTGTTGTGCAATTATTATTATCAATAAATTTCAACATCATCGTTGTAAATTACATTACACATTATGTACATTACATGATAAAAAATGAAATAAATTAAAACTATTATCTTATTGAAAAAAGGAAATATTGTTGGAAAGAGTTAAAAAACTAATTATACTAGTCAAGAAGGACGTCACAACACTGGCCAAGAATGATCTTACCAATAAACATTAACTAACAAAATAGAAAATTTATAGTTTATAACTAATGATTCGCTAACTTCGCCTTATTTGCGATCTTTATAATACATGAATACGAAGAAAGCACTTTAGGGAACATAAAATTGGTTTATTATCACTGTTTATTTATTAATTTTCATTTATTAATAAACTAAATACTAAAGATACACTTAATCATAAGCGTATTTTGTTGACAATAATTTAATTTAATATTTGGTTGATTAATCAATCTCCTTGGTGACACGTCTGTATGATAATGTCATGTGATCACACACAACAATTTTTTCATTAAAACTAGTATTTTGTTACTGGCCCCCTACTGTGCTAATAATACGACTCCATCAGTTTCGCTCCAGAGCTGAGTCTTCATACTAGACTTAGACAATCTGAAGAAGCGAAGTCGTAGCCTGCTGCGACCTTTGTGCCTACTATACGCTGATTTCCTTTCTAATATCGCTACACAATTATTCGCTGAGACAAGTATGTGAAGTTATCCCAGTTTTTCATCCCAGAAAAAAATAAAATACTCATCATGCAATACAATTTCATCCCATCCCAGTTTTTTTCTTTTATGTATAACAAATAACATAAAATAATTTTTTTCATTTATTCTATCCCATCCCAGTTTTTAAATAAATGTGTTGATTTTCTTTTACAATTTTTAATACATATGTATGGTATAAAATAAATGTATATGAAATATTGTACTACACTACTATCTCCTAAAAACTTAGAGGGCCAAAAACTTTGAGAATTGTTTTGAGATGGTTAAGGTTAGGCCTAATTTTTGGAGTATAGAACAGATCAAGTCCACAAATTAATCCCACTGAATGCCAAGAGCTCTGATAATACATTCCACCCCAAGTGCGCGCTTTCGTTTTAATCTTTGCATGGCCTCATTTAATTCCTCATGGGATGGGAGTCGGTGCAAATCTCCGCAGTCTGTAATTGGGGTGACTCAGCCACAGTCTGTGACACATGATGAACACCAAGCAGGTCGTTAAAGCGTCCTTTTCATATGTATCCATCCCGGTTTCGAATGTCGGTTGACTCAGGCCTGATAGTATGGTATAAGGAGAAAAATTTCCCTTTTATTCGAGTTCGTCTACTATGAATTTATCGCGAACTTGAAAAAACCAATGCTTTATCCAGAACATTGAAAAATAAAGTTAAATTTTATTTTATTTCGATAATAGTGAATTAAAATGTGTAGTTTAACATTAAATGTATCTTATTTATTGATAAAAAATTAAATTCATTTGGATGTTACTGAAAAAATGTGAAAATTCTTATCCAGAACTTCATTCAAATAAGAAAATTTTTTGAATTAAAAAACACGACTATTATAGAACATGAAGTTCTGTTAATAAAAAAACGCACCTTTTGTAGCGGTCAATGACGCTAAATATTAGCGTTGGTTCCCAATTACAAAACAATAAAAAACTTAAAAAACGGTACTGAACGATCAAAAAAAAACATATAGTATTGTTCGTGTATCGCGCGTTTAGCAATTTGTAATTCGTGATTTTTACTCAGTAATTAATAGTCAGTACTTATGGGTAAGGTTGTAGTTCCCCATTAAATATGATGATACTGTATATCACTTGAATCTTTACAAGTTTTCTTTTGGTTTATTTATTTACATTGTACAATTCCATATGCAGATATATTTCAAAAATGTCGAATGTTATGTTTTTATTCACAATTTTATATATCTATACTTTACAATATTAAGTGAATTAGGTTTACAATTAACTTTAATTTTATTTAATTAAATTTGGTAACACACAGCTTTTTTGGTCTGCTAACAATCGAACTCTGGGGCGGGATTTTGTAACATCACTTTCGATACTATCGAAAATGATGGTCGAATCGAAAATGGTAAGAGTAGGTATTTTTTACCATTTTCGACTGATAAGCGAAATTTATATATGGCAACCCATTTTCGAAATTGAAATGACAGTTCTACAAATATTTTTTTATGACAAAAATTGTTTATATATGTCAAAATTTGTGTTTTTTTAATTCAGTTTACGTAGTTTGTAAATTAATTTCAACAATTAAAATGATTAATTTTAGTGCAGTGTTTTTGAGTGCAAATGAAGAAGAAGATGGTGATAATGGTTCGAGGATAAATTTTTATATTGAGCGTCGTTTTTTGCGTGATCGCTATAACGTACTGGACATGAGTGATCAAAAGTAATAATTTTTACTTAATAACTATTAATGCATATTTTTTAATTACATAATGTTTAATTTAAGATTTATGGAATCTTTCCGGGTTTCAAAAGATGTATTTTTATATCTGCTCGACCAAATAAAACCTCGAATGGATTTAGGGACTAGAAGAACAAAAATTTCAATAGGAACCAAATTAGCCGCTGTTCTAAATTTTTATGCCACTGGATCTTACCAGAGATCCGTAGGGGATATAATGTTCCACTCGATGAACCAGTCGGTTCTTTCAAATGCCATAACAGAAATTACTGGTCTGTTAGAAAGTACGATATGCCGTCAGCACGTAAAATTTCCGGATGAACGAGCAAAATCTGTTTATAAGGAACGTTTTTTTGAAAAAACTGGTCATCCTGGCATTATTGGGTGCATTGATTGCACACATATTAACATGATTTCGCCCCGCGAAAATGAGCATATTTTTGTAGATCGACGTGGGAATCATTCGATGAATGTGCAGTTGGTAAATATACATATCTATCGAAGTTTATTCGTTTTATTAATTAAGTATTTTTCAGGTTTGCAATTATGACCTTTTGATTCTCTCGGTGTGTGCTAGATACCCTGGATCAACGCATGACGCAGCAATCTGGGAAATGTCAAGGGATAGAAAGAAACTTAAATCCTCATATGACCTTGGGGAGCGTAATACATGGCTTCTTGGTGATTCCGGGTATCCATTACAGCCTTTTATAATGACGCCGTATCGCAACCCAAATGAAGCTCAAAAAGCCTACAACCATTTACACGCTAAATCACGAAATCCCATAGAGCGCTGCATAGGGGTTCTTAAAAACTCATTCCGATGCTTATTAGGAGAGAGAGTACTGCGTTATGAGCCTGTGAAAATAGTGAAGATAGTAAATGTGTGCGCAGCTATTTACAATATATGCCTGATTAATAAATTGGACATGATAAACTTACCGCGGCCTGACGAAGGGGGCGAAGTAGTTTATGAATCTGACTTCCAGTATGAAGATCAATCGGAGTATGAAAGTGCAGCTCGAATTAGAGACAATTTGCTAAATTGTTTTTAATTATGAACAATAATCGTTCGTTTTGTTAATTTTCTGAAATATTTTTTTTATAAAATAATAAAAACGATCATTACATAAATCCAAAAATAAAATTTTAATTCAATTCATTAATACATATATACATCTATTTTTTAATTTTATTGAAGTCGCGCAAACCGCTCCTCTTCAAGTTTGAGACGTTTTGCGTTTATCTCATTTCCCTCTCGCAATACGTTTATTAACGAGGTATGAAATTGATCTAATTTTCGCCCTTGTTCTCGTATTTCTTCATAAATTTTAGAAGATATGTTTTTTCGACGCCGCTGTACCCGGGGTGTTATAGCGGCTGTAGTACTACCAAGGGGTTGTCCAGTTTCTCGATTTTCGAGTACTTCTTCGCTTTGGACGTTTTCGAGAACCTCCTCACTGGATTCATGTCCCACATCCATACCCGATACCCCTACAGCAGCCTCCATTAACCCGGTTAGTTGAACCACACGCTCCTCAAATGGAGTTAAAAACACGGTTCTCGACCCACCTCCGGCTCGGTTTATATCGACGTGTGTTTTTCTAATTTTTTTTTTAATTTTATTTTTAAGATCAGCCCACACCTGCGATATAAAATAATTTATTTATTAATGCGATTTCATTAACTAATTTGTACAAGTAACATACTTTTTTCCAGGAGTCATCATCTCGCACAGGGGGGCCTTCACCGTTTAAACGGTTTGTTAGTTCGCGCCAACTGTCTTGCATAGTTTGTCGCGTGGATGTGTTGTTGAAACTACCGGTGACAAGTTGCCGGTGTTCCTCTAAATAATCCAACATTATTTGGAATTGTTTTGTTGTGGTAATTTTCTTTTGGCTGTATTAGATAAAATTAATTTTAGGTTATGTCATTTTAAATTATAAAAAATTTAAATGTATTTATTTATTTTTATTTACAAATTGTTGTACATGATCATTTATCTACTCACCTATTCATTCTATTTATATTTATACTTATATTTAAGTTAAACTTTAATAAAAAACTACTATCACATAACATCACTTATTATCACTTAGATTTTCTTGAGTGATGAAGTATCGAAGTTATCGCTCGTCGATAATGATACAAAATGCATACTTTTCGATACTATCGATATTTTTTCGAATATCGAAAACTGTGATGTTACAAAATCCCGCCCCTGATTTTTTTATATTAAAAACAAAAATCAACAAAATATAAAATCAATGATTACTTATTTATAAAAATTAAATCTAATTTTGTACGCAACCATTAAAATCTAAAGTGCAAACGAAAACAATAAAAATCTAAATGGTACAAAATAAAAATGAAAAATGAAGATCAAAATGAAAACACTACAATACAAATCTGCATCGGTGCAACGCTACCAAAAATAAAATATAATTACATATAGAAGTGAAAATTATAACATGTGAATTATTAAAAACTAAAACAAGTATAATTAAAAATTATAAGTGAATATATAATAAGACAATTATATTAATTTAAATAAAAGTATATGTATGTACATTAAAATTATATAAAATAAAAATCGTTTATAACACAAACTTTTATAAGATATACTTGTGTTATTATTTCTAAAAAAATAAATGAAAATAACCGAACACCTCAAAAAAAAACGCTTTTATTTAAAAGCAATATTTTGATGACCACAATTTGTAAATTTGTCTTACATTTTTCCATATTATAAAAATTTATTTTCCAAATAATCATTATCGTAAAATTGATAAAACTGATAAATATTTACTGAACTTGGTTCCTTTAGCATTTTTCTAGGAATAATTTATAAAAGAATTTAAGGACAACATGAATAAAATGGGGATGATGAATTTATAAGAAGCATTGAATACGCACTACATTTATATTGTATATGTATATATAAATGATTGGAATATTTTTAGCTATAACCGAATGAATGTTAAATGAAATAAAATCGTCGTAATTTTCGGACATCCCAAGAGATATTGACTCGACTATGGTTACACAGAAAACATGAAATAAGCTAAAATTACCTGATTAAAATGTCTGGAGATAAGACAAACATTATATTATGCGTACCGTAAATAAATCGAGCTTTACGATATGTTTACGAATCGTTTTTGCGGTTTACAACATATTTTGGTCGATTTATTGTTATAACAGTTTTATTTAAAATCTAATTTAGTTAAAAATAATGTATAAATATCATTGTTTTAACGTCCGTTGAACAAAGAAACCATTCTTTATTGCAGAGATATCCATATTTTTTAAAGTGGGAAATTTCTTTGCACACTCTAAAAATAATTACAAAATATTTTCAATAATCTTACTTTCATAATAAACTACAACGGTAATCTTACCTATAATTAACTTTATAATGTTAAATCCTTTTATAAGGATGGCGTCTGTTTTGATTGATGATTAATCAAGAAATGATGCGTAGGTAATGCGTAGCGTATTAAAAATTACAATTTTATTTTCTAATTTCTAAAGGATTGAATGTGCGATTTGTGACAATTATCGCAACAAAAAGACATATATCGGAAACGTATCGCTTTTTACGATTCGTTTTAATTTTTGTTTAGCGAGCGTGATCAATTTTCTCGAATACTCAAAATCTAGGCAGAGAAATATTCAAGCATACTTGGAATATTCACATATCATCATAAATCTGCATAAAAAAAGTTATTCGATTGGAAATTAATTTTACAAGTATTTTTTCAATTTTATAGAATTGGACTAAGAGAAAGTTTTGTAAGAAATCATCTGGAGCACAAATTATCTTGGAAAACCAAAGTTTTAGTTTCGGCTCTACTAACGGGATTAACCTTTTACAGAAAGTAATTATCCCGTGAAGAAGTTTTTCTGGCATATGGTTAAATTTCATAATTTCCAGATTCATTAAAACGGCAAAGAAATGGCCTAGTTCCGTTGGTCAAATTCCAGAACTTGGTCCAACAATTCTTTTATAATCAATCCCATTTCCATCCAACATATCGAATTTCATCATAATCGGGTAAAAACTGTTTAGTACTGTTATCTATATGTCACAACTTCTGCCACAACTTCTGCCACAAACAATTTTATAATCCAAATTCCTTCCAGAATATACAATTTTATTATAATCGGTTATGATTAAAATCCTTGATATTCGGAAGGGATACTTTGTGGAACTGTCTTTTCGACCTTATTCGATTAATATGGCGAACCGAAGTTCTGCCTGACGAATGGCAAGTGGCCGCGATATGCCCCATTTTCAAGAAGGGAGACCGCTTAAATGTGAGAATTATCGCGGTATGTGAGAATTATCGCGGTATAGCTCGGTATAGCACAGCATACAAGTTACTGTCATACATTGTATTGGATACAATTACCCCTCTAGCGGAGAGCTTGGTTGGTGACTATCAAGGTGGATTTCGTCCAAGTGATTCTATCTGAATATTATGAGACATCCATTCCTGTACATTAGGTGTTCCTAATTTCCGGCAGGCCTATGACTAGATCAATCGAGAGAGTTTGTGGTCTGCCCTGGAATACCTAGGAATGCCAACAAAATTGCTACGACTGTGTAGGATGACAGTGACGCAGTCTCAATGCTGTGTGAAAGTTGACAGGCTATCGACAAATTTTGCAGTTAACTCGGGTGTTCGGCAGGGAGCTGGTCTGTCCCCGATACTCTTTATTCTCATGTTGGAGTACATCTTTCGTAAAACTGAAACACCTCCGCGCAACATCTTATATCGCCAGTCCAATCAGGTGCTTGCATGTGTAGATGATATATGCGTGATTGGACTGAATAGCAACGAAGTGAAAAAAATACTTGATCCGCTTGTAGAGTTTTCAGCTTCAGTTGGACTTCAGATCAATGACTCCAAAACGAAATACCTGATCTCTGGTTTTAGGGACAATGGCACACCAGATTTTAGTAGTGGCCACCACACGTTTGAGGGAGTGAGGAGGTTCAAATATTTGTTCAAATATTTTTCTTATTACTCACGATAACAATGTGGATGAGGATATTAAAGTGCGGCTGGCAGCTGGCGGCAGTGCTTTGTATCCTCTAAGACCACTGCTAAAATATAAACACTTGTCAAATGGCGTGAAGCTGAAGCTTTACAAAGCGTTGATCAGGCCTGTTGTTATGTTTGGATGTGAAAGTTGGGCGCTGACGGATGAGTACGAGAGATGGCTCCTTTACATTTGAGAGAAGAGTCATGCGTGTAATTTACGGCCCAAAACGCGAAATAGATGGTACATACCGAGCTCTGTACAATATCGAGATCAGAGATCTGATGAAAAATCCCGATATTGTACATGAAGTAAGATCTCAGCGAGTACGTTGGCTCGGTCACGTTTTGCGTGCTGATCCGGAATTGTGCAGCGAACTCTGTAAGGTGAGCCACCATATGGTAGGCGCAGAGGTCGTTGCAGGCGTCGATGGCTCCACGGTGTAGAGAATGACTTGGCATCTTCAGGTTGTCTAGGACAGTATGAAGACCAAGCCCAGGATCGAAACCGTTGGAGCCAGATTGTTGACTCAGTAATGGCCTTTAAATACTGGTTATTATTATTATTATTATGATTAAAATCTATTTTATTTATACTATAATATACATGTATATTTGTATTTGCGTCAATCACAATAATAATTTTTCTGTATTCTTTTCTCGTTTCAGATTTGATTTATTTTATTCTTTGACTTCAAGAAATTAGTTCAAGTAACAATCGATTATAATTTATAAATTTAAAGATTATACTAAAGTATTATTTTGTTTTCATTTCTCAGATCATTTTCGTATTAAAATGAATGAATTAAATCGGATTTCAGATTCTATTTCACAAAATACATCCGGAATATTCGGATCAACGGGGCCCCCATTAATTACCGGATCAAATGAATTATTTATAACGACGACAGCACAGCCAGATCCTGAAACATGGGTTGATGATTTATTATTAATTATTAAAGCTTCGGTTATGGTTATTATCATGATAGCAGCTGTGTTTGGTAATTTACTTGTTATTATTTCGGTTATGCGACATAGAAAATTAAGGTAAGCATAATTTAAAATATTATTAAAATGTTGATAGTTGATTTTAAAAAAAAATCATTTTACAGGATTATAACCAATTATTTCGTAGTATCACTGGCGCTAGCTGATATTATGGTAGCCATGATGGCTATGACATTTAATTTTAGTGTGCAAGTGACTGGCAAGTAAGTAAAAATATGTAAATTTTCATACATTTTATATTTACATATATATTTCTGATTCAATTGTGCAAATCTCAATTTCAATTTTAGATCAATTTCTTTATTATTATTTTATTTTATGGCAGATTCCCATAAATAGTAGAAATAGTATATTTTAGAAAAGAATTTGAAAAATACTATTAGGTACAAAACAGTACATGGTACAAAAAAGGATGTTTAATATGTTGTATGGAACTGGGATTCTAAAATGATTTTTAGATAGAGTTGCGTGGAATATTGCTGGGATATAACTGGAACGGAACTTATATTCCTTGACCGATTATAATTAAAGTCGGTTTTATTGGATTGAAATGGGATTCTAAAATGATGTTTAGCAAAAGTTTTGAAATATTGCCACCTATAACGGAACTAGGCTATTCTTTGATCAATTATGATTAATCTCAGTATGTTGGATGAAAATGGGATTATAAAAAATTTCAAAACGGGTTTTTCCGAAAAGATTTCTTTGTGGAATCAATCAAGCATATAACCATAAAAATTATCAATATACATTGAAACAATTAAATGAAGGATAATTCCACTTACATTCAAAGCAATCTATGGTTTCTAATATCTCTAAATTAATTATTAAAACAGTTTTAAAGGCCATTACTGGCCCCTTACTGAGTCAACAATTTGGCTCCAGCGGTTTCGATCCCGAGCATGGTCTTCATACTGTGTAAGACAACCTGAAGAGGTCAAGTCGTTCTCTACACCGTGGAGCCATCGTCGCCTGCAACGACCTCTGCGCCTACCATATGGTGGCTCTCCTTTCGGAGATCGCTGCACAATTCGTTCCGGATCAGCACGCAGAACGTGCCCGAGCCAGCGTACTCGTATTTCGCGTTTAGGGCCGTAAATCACACGCATGACTCTTCTCTCAATTGTTAGGAGCCATCTCTCGTACTCATCCGTCAGCGCCCAACTTTCACATCCAAACATAACAACGGGCCTGATCAACACTTTGTAAAGCTTCAGCTTCACGGCACTTGATAAGTGTTAAATTTTAGCAGTGGCCTTAGAGGATACAAAGAACGACTGCCAGCCGCACTTTAAAATCCTCACCCACACTGTTATCGTGAGTGATAAGAGAACCCAAATATTTGAACCTCCTCACTCCCTCAAACGTGTGGTGGCCACTACTAAAATCTGGTGTGCCATTGTCCCTAAAACCAGAGATCAGGTATTTCGTTTTGGACTCATTGATCTGAAGTCCAACTGTAGCTGAGAACTCTACAAGCGGATCAAGTATTTCTTTCACTCCGATGCTATTCAGTCCAATCACGCACATGTCATCTGAATATGCAAGCACCTTATTGGACTGGCGATATAAGATGTTACGCTGCTGTGTTTCAGTTTAACGAAAGATGTGCTCCAACATGAGATTAAAGAGTATCGGGGACAGAGCATCTCCCTGCCGAACACCCGAGTTAACTGCAAAAATTGTCGATAGCCTGTTCTCAACTTTAACACAGCATTGAGACTGCGTCACTGTCATCCTACATAGTCGTACCAGTTTTGTTGGCATTCCTAGGTATTCTAGGGCAGACCACAAACTCTCTCGATTGATCGAGTCATAGGCCTGCCGGAAATCCAGGAACACCTGATGTACGGGGATGGATGTCTCATAATATTTAAATAGAATCATCCGCAGCGAAAAGACCTGATCGGTGACTGATCGATTCGGACGAAATCCTCCTTAATAGTCACCAACCAAGCCCTCCGCTAGAGGAGTGATTCTATCCAATACAATGTATGACAGTAACTTGTATGCTGTGCAAAGGAGAGCTACACTGCGATAATTCTCACACTTCAAGCGGTCTCCCTTCTTGAAGATGGGGCATATCGCGGCCACTTTCCATTCGTCAGGCATAACTTCGGTTCGCCATACTAATCGAATAAGGTCGAAAGGCAGTTCAACAAAGTATCCCCTCCGAATATCAAGAGCTCCGAATTAATGCAGTCCACTCCAGGTGCACGGTTTCGTTTCAATCTCTGCATGGCTTTAGTGAATTCCTCATGGGATGGCTCCTCAGTGCAAATCTCCGCAGTCTGTATTAGAGGTGGCTCAACAACAGTCTGTGACGCATGATGGACATCAAGCAGGTCAGTAAAGTGTCCACTCCATGCGTCAAGTACTGCGTCGATGTTGACACAGAGGTTTCCATCCCGGTCCCGAATGGCGGTTGACGTAGGCCTGAAAGTATGGTGCAGTCCAGTAATTCCTTTAAAGAAATTACGCGAACTGCGCTCATTGCTGAGTTGTTGTACTTTCAGAACCTCGGCCTTCCACCATTCTCGCTTCTTCCGTCTACAAATCCGCTTAGCTGCCCTTCTTGCAAGAGCAGCCTTGTTTTTCCTCGCGATTGTGAGACGTTGTTGCACTTCATTATGGGCTATATTTTGTTGCTCAACTGCAAAGACGACATTCGTCATCAAACCAATCATTCTTGAATCTGACTTTCACTATACCTAAAGTCTGTTGAGCAGCACTGACAACCGAAGTTTTCAGTACCTCCCAGACAGAGTTCACGCAGTCAGACTGGTAATTTTAGCTTCTTTAATGTTGTCGCTGACAAGATCCTGATATCGTTTCTTTTGATCTTCATTTATCAGACCTTCACTGTCGAATCGTACCATGCGTTTCGCTGTGTTCCCAGACTTGTACGAAAACTTCCATCGTAGCTTTGCAGCGACCAAATGATGATTGCTGCCTACGTATTTGGTAGCTGACCGATAAGCTCTCACATCCTGCACAACCTGAGCCCGTCCTTTAGAAACTAACACATGGTCAATTTGGCGGCGGGAAGTTCCGCGAGGATGTGTCCATGTCTCTAGATATATGTGTTTGTGAGGGAAGAATGTGCTTGCTACTCTAAGATCATGAGCAACCGCAAAGTACATCATTCTCTCACCATTATCGGTCGCAGTTTCGTGTCGGGAGTACGGACCTATGTTTTCACACAAGTCGGTCTCATTTCTGCCAGCTCTAGCATTAAAGTCCCTAATTACCATTCTAACATCGTGTTCGGGTATAGATCCCATCAGATCGTCCAAGTCATTGTAAAATGAGTCTTTATCTTGGGGCTGGCTGACTTCTGTGGGCGCATGTACACAAATTATCGACAGGTTAGCTAACTTCATGCGCAAGCGAATCTTACACAATCGGTTATTGACTGCTTGGAAATCCAAAACAGCGTTCTTTACCTGCGGCCCAAGAAGAAATCCAGCTCCAAGATTTCCGAGGTCATCTCCACTGTAGAACAACGTATAGCCCTGGGACACATGGTCTCCACTTTTAGGCCAGCGAGTTTCTTGAAGAGCAACGAGTTCCAGCCGATACTCCTTCATGCAGGTGATTCTCTAACGCTCTAACGCTCCTGGTTTTCTAAGTGATTGCACGTTCCACCTTCTAAGTGAGTGCCGATCCTAAATCTCGTGTCCGGGTACTTGAGCGGGGGTCCGGTATTGTTTTGACGGCATCCATTTTTCTTTTTGTTGACTTTATAAACACTATATTTTTTTACGGATGCGGGTCGTCAGCCCAGCGATCCAACCGTTTAGTCGCCTCCTACGACAAGCAAAGGATACTGTGGTGGTATTCTTGGAAAACATATTCGTGCAATTTTGATTTACGAGACATGTGAGTGCCTCCCGACCACAGGGGCCAAATATCTCTAAATTATATATTTAAAAGTAATTTTCAAATGGAGGCAAATCGGTTATTTTAATACGGAGGACATATTTTATTATATTAAGCGAAGGAAAATTCTACTTTAGTTAAAGGATTTATTTATAACAAGTCTGGAAACAGTCTAAATCCGTTCCAGTTGGCAATATTCTTTGGATTTTTATCCAAAATTTCATCAAAATCGACCAAAGAAGAGCCTAGTTCCAGTTGACCATATTCCAAAACTTCGTTCAGAAACCATTTTATAATTTCATTTCTATCTAACACACCCAGTTTCATTATAATGGGCTTACGAATGGCACAGTTCTTTCCAGTTGCCCATATTTAAGAACTTCAATTTAAACTTATTTTATAATAACAATTTCCATCCAACATTCGGTTAGAATTTCATCATTATCGGTTGAAGATAGGCTAGGTAGTTAAATTCAAAGCATTCTAAGTATATACAGCCTCCAGTTGAGCGTAATTTTGAAACAAGCATTTTGATAGTAACAAAAATGTGTAATATCACAGCCACCTATATTATACACAACCGTAAGGATCAGTTATGTTTTTGTCGAGCTTTTTCTAGAGAAACTAAAACTTTTTATATTATCCCATAAGAATCATTGTAAAAATGACCATTTTCGAATTTATGAAAAGATAAATCTTTCATTTTGATAAGCACTTTATGGAATTTATTCTATATTGAAGAAGCACATATCTGAAAATCAGAACCTTACATCTTATATTAATTTATGAATTTATCATATTAAATTATTGATAAATTGGTACATTTATATTGATTAGTGAATTTTTCAACCTTACTGGAATTAGCTGAAAACAATTTCAACAGAAAAAATCTGTTTTATTACATTTTAATAGTATAACTTATGAAAATCATTATGTAATATTATTAATTTCAATTTTTTTTAAATTATTGGTTCAGATTATTATTAATTATATTTCAATAAATGTTAAAACGTAAACACAAGATTAATGAAAAATAATCCATCTTTCACTATAACGAAATGGTCCATATACAAAAATTTGGGTAGCTGGCACTTTTGATTTGTCGTTTCACCGGGCTATTCATTTGAGTTATCATTCTAATAGAGAACTTCTGTCCTTCGCATCAGATCATATTTTATGTGGGATCAGGTTGAAAATAATTAAAATCCCCACCAATCCCCACAATTCGGGTAGTTTGATTTGTTGTATTACCGGACTAATTTGAGTTACCATCCTAATAGAGAACTTCTATGCTTCTATTACTTTGGGTTATCATCTGTAACGACTATCATCGCTCTTCACATACAAACTTGTATTATATATAATAAAAGCCCGCGAAAATTCGGTTGAATAGTGGAACAATTGTCCCGTTCCCAAGACTTTTGGTGGGAGTACAAATTGTTTGCCATGGCTATAAAAACCAACACGTTGTTTTGGTCGAGAGTGATTTTAAAAACTAGACGGGTAGAACTTCGTTTCGTTCCAACCGGTATTTTAAAATGTTATAATAAAAATATAAAATAAAAATAAATAAATAAATAGTTATAAAATATATATTTACACAAAATATGATATAATTATTTACTTAAATTTAACTTGCATTTTAAATTGTACAAAATATTAAGTTTAGTTGGCGTGGTTGTAACCAAATCAAACATGTTAACTGGTTCGTTCAAATTTTTCTTTTGTAAATTTTAAATATTAAATTATTTTTATAATTTAATTTTTTTTTACAAACATAGTACATACTAGTATGAATTTTTTTGGTTTGTTTCCAATTTGTAAACTGGAATGGTATGACTCAATTTTTTCTAAGAATCTGATATACATAGCTACTTTTTATAAAAATTATACATTTTACTTTTTTAAGTACATTAAGAATATTTCGTTTTTTTCATTTTTCTATTTAGTTCGCTATAGATAAAACTTTTCTTGTAATTTTAATTCGCCGAATAAAGTTATTCGTTTTTCTGAGTACTTTATCTCAAATATATTTTTCTGGCATTTTATTTAAACTAAGGATTTTCTTCACTTGAGTTTCGCTTTTCAGGATAAGATAAATCATCCTTAACGGATGGTAAGGTTATTAGTTCGCGGCTCTTGAGTTACTAGGTGAGTTGATTCCGCCTTGTTCTAATCCAGATTGATTTTTACTATTTAACTTGCTCCTGTTCCCTTTGATGTCTACCAAGATACATTTAAATTTTAGAAAATCCCATCTCAATCCTTGGGCTTTAGCCAGCTAAACATAACTGCTCTAAAGTCCCTGAATGAAGATTTATCTGTTAACAGTTCGTGTTACTCAGTGTTTGAATGTAATAAACTTAGTATACATTCATGATCCACTCACACTCTAAGGACTTTCGTTACACATCTTAATAGAGAACTTCTATGCTTCGTATTAGGTCATATTTTATGTGGGATCAGGTTAAAAATAATTAAAATCTCTATCCATCTTTTATTTTTATGAAATATTCCATATTCAAAAACTATTTTTCCTTTATGCTTTAAACAAGTTGGAAATAATGACTGTATAATTTTACATTGTATGTATTTTACATTGTATGCACTATGATAAAATACATTTTAAAAGCAAACCTTGCATTCTGGAAATTAAATTATCTGTTCAAATCAATCTTTTGAATTTTGGCTCTAATATTAAAAATGATTGTTTAATTTTTGGGCAAGTAAATGATACTGTTCATTGTCACGTTTGTCACCGAGCAATCTGTGCCAATGAATTAGTAGTAAATTTGACAGATCTGACTAATTATTACTGTGCTTTATGTGTACTAATAACTAAAGTATTAGTTTTTAGATATTAAACGATATATGTAGTTCAAGGAAAAACATAAAAAATATAAAAAGAAAAAGAAAACAAAGAAACCAAAAATTAAAAAATATCAACAACAAAAAAATACAAATTGGATTATTAAGAGAACGTATACATTGGATGGACTTACTCCATTCTAATGAATTCATTAAAGATTAAATCGCAAACAAAGCGTACAGCCTTAATAAAGTGGATAACGGTCGAGTTTGGCCCTATTTATGTGTATAAAATGTGGGTGGGGAATTTAATTATTTTTAACACGTACCCACATAAAATATGACCTGATACGAAGCATAGAAGTTCTCTATTAGTATGATAACCCTAATTAATAGTCCGCTTACACGACTAACCATACGAATAAAAGATGGGTGGGAATTTTAATTATTTTTAGCTGATCCCACATAATTTACCAGATATGCAGCATGGACATTTGACCAGATATACACCATAGAACATCTCTACTTAGGTCTTAACCAAATTTAAATTCCCGCTTACACGACAAATTATGAATGGGCGGATTGTGTAATTAAAAAAAATATAAATTTTAATAATTAATTCAACATCAATCACAAAAATATTTAATTAAAAATGTTAATTCAAATAATTTTAATTTCTAAATTAATTGCAATTTCAAACAAATAAAATATATAATATTAATTTGTTTTTGCTGAAAAATTTATACTGATATTTTTCTACAGAAATTTTTCTGCTGAACCATATTATAAATCGATAATGCAGATGTTTTTCTGCTAACTTCAGTAATATAATTGTACATAAGAAAAAAACAAAGCAAAGAAAAACGTATGAAACAACTGCTAAATCAGTTCCGCAATAATAGTTGTATTTATTCATTTTTTGTAAGTTATTGTCGATAAAATTGTACGCTTTGGCTAGATTCACTTTAGATTTTATGATGTCCATACTGTCTCCAGTTTATGATCCATATTTTACCGTACATTTTATTTTTCGAGAAATGGTAGGTATGCCAGGTACAACATTTTCAGCCTAATCATATCCGAATACGTCTTAGGTTGCTTTGTGAAAATGTTAAAGAATATTGCGCTTTTTGTTGAAACTTGGAATGACACTTGAAACTTCTCAGGAAATAAAAATGTCAAATATAAACCACATATAACGCTGTAGTTTCAACAAGACGGCTCAACATGTCACAAAGCGTTCGCTTCATTCGATTTATTGAAGGAAATATTCGATGAGCGTATAATTTCACCTAATGAACAATTATGGCTGTAAGTTTGCTTCCAAATCGTGTGATTTAATACATTTGCATTATTTTCTGTGGAGATATGTAAAGTCTAATGAAAGTCAATATTCTCCGCGTTATTGTCGATATACGGCCATAGCTGGTTCAAAAAGTCATCGAAAATTCCAATCGGTCGAGCCAATCGTCCATATGACCGAATTCATAATTAAATACTAATGACATATCTTCCCAATAAAGCCAATACCACGATTTCATTTTAAAGTTCTGTGCTTGTATAGTATTTATTTTTATACGCTATATTAACCGCAATAGCATTTGTTTTGTTGATGGAATATGGCGATTATAGTCCATCACACGAGTGTAAGTTTTATGCGATTAGCCAAACAAGTGCGATGCATAGAAGCAAAGTAAATAGAACGAGAGTGACTTTCAGAAACCAGTAATTTATGTGCTTGCGGTGTTGGTGCATATGATCAAAAAATCCACCGACATATGATTAATTAGGTAATCCTAGCTGAGTAGAATTCCTAAAAGCTAAATCAAAAAACGTTTGCGAAAAATTTAAATCTTTTTTTAAACCTTCTATAAATTTATAGAGAACGCTATTTGATTTTACTATTTTGAGTAGGTACGCGGAAAGCACATTCATCCACATCGGGGTTTAAATCAGTTTTAGATATAGACTTTTTCACATACTTTAGATAAAACTTGTGCAACAGTTTTTCTCAACATTGAGGCTTTATGAAATGTTCGACCTTAATTGCTTAATACAATTTTCATTTGGAGGTTGAATTTACCAACAAATTAATTGTAAAAATTATAACATAATAATCACAAGTTGCATAAACTGTACATAAAATCTTGCATATGAGTAATGTAATATGGTATTTGCCAATAATTTTATTCAGACACATACATAGATTCAGATAAATTAGTTTTATTTTTTTTATTGTAGTTACTAATTATGTTACTACTATATAGCAGGAAAGTAAATATTTGGTCTACGTGCCAAAAGAATCCAAAACAAAATTTCGTGTACAATTATTTCATTATTCAAAATAAACTTAAATAAATTAAATGTGCTACTATTTAAATGGTTCGCAAATAATTGTAATTATATTTTTGTCATCAAAATAAATTTGCATGATTTATTGGTAAGAAACTTAATTCTGGTCGCCAAAATATTTTTTAGTCGCCATTTTACAATAATTTAATATGAACAATAATATTAATTCAGTGGCCTAACGATTCTGAAAAGCTTAAATTACAGAGAAGATTATACCAGGTTGGTAAATCTGTAAGCCAACTTGAACGTAATAGCCTGAGAACCAGTTATCGAATTTCAAAAATTATACATAAATTTCAAATATCACTCAAAGACGTTTTGCATAACAGCTCTCTATTAGTTATCATTACCTTTCTATTAATCGAAATTAATAAATTTCCATTTTTAGCTTGAGGTAAAAATATATAGTGAACATTTAGATACGTGTGGAACGCGGTGTATAATTTGTTAATTTCGCATAAACTTCACTCTGATCAACTGGACGCTAAGAGAGTATCAAAGTGCTATAAAAATATATGTATCTGGCAGTATAGCAGGAAAATACCGGAATATAGTCCCATGAAATGATCTATAGAAGATTTATAGAAAAGTTTCGATAATTGAAAACAATTATTGGTATAAGAAATCTAAACCTATTCTAAGTTCGAATTTTTACGAAATGTTGCTGTTAATATTATTTAATTTATATAAAATATATTTTGATAAATAAACTTTGCAATTGTTTTTCTTGGGAGTTTGTATTATGGCATTTATCTGTAATTTTGGTATTTTGTGCAATAAATCAATTTTGCTTCAATAAAAATGGTGCTGTAAACCGGATTTTTAAGTGTCTATGCCAAGTCCTTTTAAAAAAAAAAAAAAAAAAAAAAAAATCGGATTTTGCTTATGATTTTGAAATTTGGGATTTTATAACCATTGATTTTTTTATTTTAAGATTTTATAAGTAGGAATTTTTAAAAAAGAATTTTGTTATGTACCTCCCAATAAAAATATTAAAATGCGGAATATCAGGGCGGGATTTGTTATTCTTTATATACTGATATTTAAAAAAAACGGGATTATTCTGGGTGAATTTTGATTAGGCGAAATTTTGGAAAGAGGGATAACATTACAACCCCAATATATAAAATAAATACGAAAAAAAAATTAATTATAAATAATTTAATTTTTTTTCATTATCTTAATGTGACATAACATTTATATCGTTCTCATTAAAAGCCACAACCTTTAAATTGTGTACATCATATTTCACATTAATGTTTCTTATTTTGTTCATCTTTTTGTTTTACAAATATTTTTAACTAGGGCAACACAACTTAATTTTTTTATATGTAAAAAACACGAAAACTTTAAAAATTAAAACTTTTTGTTTCCCGTTGAAATTGTTTTATTTTATTAGTTTATTCTTATTATCATTATTATTTTGCTTATATGTATGTACTTATTTATGTTTACAATATAACTTATAACTATATTGATGTGATTTCTTGTTATGCAATAAACAGCATAACATGAACATAAGATATCCGTTTTGTTATTGTTAATGGTATAATTTATTTATTTTTTAGTTTCGTTTTCTTTTTGCCAGAAATATTATGAAGATTATCCTAAATTTTAAATTTGTTAAAAAATTTAGAAATTGAAATGAATGTTATTTTAAAAGTGTAAATTGTATATTTAAATGTGTATGTATATCAAATTGCTTATTTATGTTACTTTAACGGTTTAGCCCGTATTGTAATAATAATTCTCATTATAAATCCCTTTTGTAATGAAAATAAAATGATTGTTTTTGTTATTGTTTTATTAAGGTTGTCTTTTTTAAGGATATAATGAATAATGAATAATCTAAATACCAAGGTTTTATTTTAACACTCAGCTAATTTTTTGTGGTTTTTTGGGATATAAAAAGGATAATTTCATTTTAAATTTCAACGGTACTTAAATAAATATGAATATAGTGGTGATGATTTTTATGCTTTCGTTTTTGCCGTGTTTAGTTAAATTTATTGTGGGAGGAACTCGTAGATACATATGTATGTAGTATGTACATAAGTATATTTATTATTATTATATTATATTTATATAAAGAGGAAACGTTTGTAATTTGTGTTTGTTTGTGGACGATAATCTCCGATTCTGACTTGCATAAAATTTGAATTGATGTATCGGGTACATTTGCCCGAGTGACATAGGCTATTATCACGCTGATCCACAAAAGACGATCAAGAATCAACACTGATATACGATATACTTGAATATACAAAAAATATTGCAACGAATTTGAAATTAAGCAAAATAAAACAAAATATATCTACAATAAATGTAACGAAAGTCGAATTCCTTTAAGGTAATTTCTTGAGGGTATTTAGAGAAGTACAAAATCCCGCACTAATGCACAAGGAGGCAAAATAATCTATCATTCTTCTCTTTGTATATATGTATGTACATACACAAGATAGCAATCCCACCTTCAACTGTAAATCAGATGCGCAGCATCTAAACGATTGAGCGGGTCTGCAATATTATATAAAGATAAAGGATGATTCAATAAGAGACGTCTTGATTTATTCAATCAAACGCTAAATAATTACAAAATTCAATGTATTTATTTTAAAATAAAGTTTAAATTTGGGAGTTATGTGTTAAATAAAAAAACAGGTAAACGTTGTTGTCTTTAGGCTCTTCACTCGTTTGTTGTTTGCGGAAATCATCCTATTCAAATAGCCCTCAATCGGGAAATAACTCGACCAGCTAAATAGCAAAACCGGGAAATAATTCGGCCAGCAAATCTTGATCGCAACAAACTGATTGTTTCACGTGTGTGTGGCATGTCGCATCATCTTGTTTGAAGCACATATCGTCCAACTACATCCCATCCAATTTTGACCATAAAGTTCACTAGCATGTTATGATAACGTTCACCATTAACAATTAATCAATTTCCTAGGAAACCTATCGTATGTCTTCAGTGAATCACGCTTTATACGAGTATACACATATATAATTATATATATATATATATATGTATATACATATATACATATATATATATATATATATATATATATATATATATATATATATATATATATATATATATATATATATATATATATATATATATATATATATATATATATATATATATATATATATATATATATATATATATATATATATATATATATATATATATATATATATATATATATATATATATATATATATTTATATATATGTATTTATATATATATTTATATATATGTATATATATATATATATATATATATATATATATATATATATATATAAATATATATATATATATATATATATACATATATCAATATATATCTATATCTATATATATATATATATATATATATATATATATATATATATATATATATATATATATATATATATATATATATATATATATATTTAACCTACTTTTGGTTGCACACTCAAGTGCACATTTGGGTTTTGTTATGATAATTTCCTGCAACGTAAATTTCATTTATCGATATCAGTGTTGCGCGATATCAAAGTTATATCCAAAATTGTCACGCAGTCTAATCCTTCGGAGATAATAAATAGATGCGTAGTTTCAGTGATGTTTCTTGTATTGTATATCCATCTCTTGTATTGTATAAAAGTTAAAAGAAAATAATGGATATAATGATGGTGGATGTACATGTCATTTTAATTTACGAATAGAATAATTTGAAATACGAATAAAAAAGGCACATTGTGTATTATTGTTATATTATATTAAAATAAGTATACAAAAAATATGTATTAAATAAATTAATGATACAATAATCATAGTATTGTATAATAATCTAATATAATCATAGTTGTATAATCAACTAATATAATATGAATATTAAAGTATTAATTATTAATACAACGCAGGGTTAGTTAATAAACCATTAAGTCATTTGATTTTTCTATTTTTGTTTGAGGTTTAAAGATATCCTAAAGAACGTATTGAATATTGAATTAAATGCAGAATAATCAAAAACATTAAACATATAACCAGTTAATTATTTCTAATCAGTTGGATCCAGAAAGCCACGTTATTTTCAACAATTTTCTGGTCAAATTTCAATATTACTATTTTTTTTCCTGGAGTGTAGGTTTTTTTAAAATGTTAAAATTAAAATGATCTTAAAAATAAAAACTCATTAAATTTAATTATCACTAAAAAGGATGAAAAATATTTTACTAGACTATTTTTATTAAAATACAAGAATAAAATTTAATTTAATTTAATAATAATTTGCAAAAGGATAAAAGTGACAAAATGTATGTTCGTTCATTGATGTACGAAAGCGAGGTAATATCGTGGTAAAGCGAGGAGGGAAGTGATAAGACTGTTTTAGCGCTCCTACTCCCCTAGTGGCAGGTGTCAATTAAGATCCTTCTCTCATACTAACCATGATATCACTTTTTTTGAGTTTGATGCACCGGGCTCATTGAATCTTCGGTAAAACTCATATTAAAGTTCTACAGATTATTGACATTTATATTATTTTGACATATTTTTTCAATTATCTGAGTATTTTCACTAATATCAGTGTATTCTCGTTACCAAATTTTAAAAAAAGAAGCCAATCTGTGTGGCTAAATAAATACACGTCTATTTTATCTCAATTTCGAGTTGCTATGAATTTTTTAGTACATATTTAGTTGAGAAACATAACACATTTTAAACAGCATTGAAACATAACACATTTTAAACAGCATTTTGAAGATGCTGTTTAATTGCTTTTTTGTGTGGGGCAAAAACCGTCAACAATTTTTGATGTAGCTTCATCAAATATTGTCAGTTCGGAAATATAACATAAACTATTGATGCGATGTTGCGTTTTTAAAAGTTTGTGATACAAATAAAATTTGTCTTTGGCACGAATAAATTTAACATTAGATTATATTTAACTGATTTAAATATAAGAAGAGAAAATATTTACATAAACAAATTTATAATTTCACTGTGCGTGTGTGTTTAACGAATCTAAAATAAAAAAAATTAATTGTTTTACTTCATGAACTTAATTAATCCTTTTAATACAATGTAGGCTTTAAAAATAATTTACAAGAAAACAAAATGTTGTTCAAGCCAAAAAATATATCTACATTATATTTATAATAGAAACTAGGAAACTAAAAATATAAAAAGGATTTTAATCAAAACCAAACAAAAAAATTAGTTGTATTGCTTAATCTCAACAATTTTTATTTATGTTTTCTTAATCAAATCAAATGGATTAAATTTTTTAGAAAAGAAAATAATTTGATTTTGTCTATATTGCCATTCCATGCAAAATCAGACAAAAAAAGTCATTTACGGAGGCAAGGGTCCAATTCTTTTGAAATTCGGGGAGATGCTTAGTCTGGATAAAAAAAAATGTATTAATTAAAACAGTTTTAAAGGCCATTACTGGCCCCTTACTGAGTCAACAATTTGGCTCCAGCGGTTTCGATCCCGAGCATGGTCTTCATACTGTCTAAGACAATCTGAAGAGGCCAAGTCATTCTCTACACCGTGGAGCCATCGTCGCCTGCAACGACCTCCGCGTCTACCATATGGTGGCTCTCCTTTCAGAGATAAAATAAATAAATGTAACCACCCATTATAATTCAAATTTAACAACCCATCATAAATATAATTAAAAACGCTTAAATATCGCTAATTAAAGAAAACACCTAAATATCATATAAAAACAACAAATAAAATAACACGCGCACACATTTCAATATCATAATTACCTAAATAATAATTTAAAGTACAACATACCAATAATTTAAAATTGCAAAATTGCAACTTAGCATTAAAATATTAATTTGTACTCAATTTATATTATGTAAACCAAAATATTTGTACCCAATTTATATTATGTAAACTAAAATAGTTGTACTCAATTTGTGTTAAGTAAACCAAAATTATTTAGACCATTTACGCAAAACAAATAAGTCAACAACCAATGTTCACACAAAAATTTAGTATATATAGTCCATTTTTATCAACTCAAATTAGTTCATTCACAGAAGTTCAGTTAACTTGAGTCCATCCTAAACCAGATCAATTAAATAGTTCAATCCAGTTTTTTTTATAAAAAACATAAATATATTTTTCAATTATCACCTGGGAAATCTCATATTTTCATAAGTAAGTATAATAATATCTATTAATACTGCATAGCCCCCACCAGCGGTAAGCGGGAATCGATACTTAAATATACAACCATCCTACTAATACTAAGGCACCGATCTTAACATTGATGTACGAACCTCGCATGGTAAAGCGAGGAGGGAAGTGATAAGAGTGTTTTAGCGCTCCTACTCCCCTAGTGGCAGGTGTCAATTAAGATCCTTCTCTCATACTAACCAAGATATCACTTGATGATATTTATTGTACATTAAACAATCAGACGTTATATATATATATATAATATATATATATATATATATATATATATATATATATATATATATATATATATATTTATATATATATATATATATATATATATATATATATATATATATATATATATATATATATATATATATATATATATATATATATATATATATATATATATATATATATATATATATATATATATATATATATATATATATATATATATATATATATAAGAAGAAGTGTACCGATACTGTAGGAGAGATGACACCACGGAATATTATCTCGAAGATGGTAGAGGAGGAGAATAGTTGGTACGCTATAAGCAAAATGATTACGGTAATATTGACCATAAAAATGAGGGAAGAAGCGAGCACAACGACTTGAACAAACAAGGAGACAATAGACATCCAGCGGTCGAAGTAATGCAAACTTTGTGGTACCGAGCGCTGCGAGGAGCTGAGGTAGGGGGTTTTTTAGTCGGTAAGAGTCCCGCACAACGTCCATGAGGATTTTCCCCCTACTGGGAAAAAAAAAAAAAATATATATATATATGTATATATATATGTATATATATATATATATATACGTATATATATATATATATATATGTATATATATATATATATATATATATATATATATATATATATATATATATATATACATATATATATATATATATATATATATACTACATATAAACATATACAGTATTGCCACTCTTCTATTTAATATTTAACATATCCATAACATTGACGCTGTAAGCTCCGGAACCAGAGCTAAACATATATAAATATAATACCCACAATATGCAGAAAGTTTAGTCAAACTTTTCATAAACTCACTATAGAGTAATAAATAGATGATTGATGACCTTTTCAAAGTAAAATAATAATTAGCATAGGGGGAATAGAACAAAGCACCAAATAACTGTTCCTATTATCTAACACGCCCACTCCTGTTTATTAACAAATTTACCTATTAATTCAGTAACAAAATTTTAAAATATTTAGTATAATGGACAGCAAATGTAGCAATCCGTTTGGTAAACCGAAACACAACAAACGTAGTAA
Organism: Tipula unca; assembly: GCA_951394425.1. NCBI lineage: Eukaryota > Metazoa > Arthropoda > Insecta > Diptera > Tipulidae > Tipula > Tipula unca. Next base: position 108,567,856 of record OX596381.1, read on the forward strand.
AATCAATTTTAAAAAAATCGGAAAATAACACGAATGGCAGCGGGTCTAAATATTACCTTGATGCCGAGCACAATGAAAATTTGTAACACCTGCCGTCTTGAAGTTAAGCAAAGGACTGCCGAAAGAGTAGAAAGATCAGAAAATGTTAACATGATTAATGTCGGCGCTGCGCAAACAATACAGTTGTCGCCTCAAGTATCATCCTCACCATCGTCAATATCAGTTGCATCAACAACATCATTTGATTTTTTGAAAAAAAATGAATTTTATAAATGAATTAAATAAAATTCTTCCACTAATTGAAGTTACACCGATTATCATCCACAAAATTAAAAAGTCACAGTCGTACGGCCGCAATGTAATTGACCAAATATCAAAGAAAATGGCAAGCAACTATTTTGAAATATCCTTGGACTCCGCTGCATCTCAGACTGAAACAACTAGTAGTAAAAATGAGATGATGAATAAAACGGTTTTCATCAGTAGATGATAAAATGAGTTTCATCAGAAGCAATTTAATTTCCTGATTGAACGATTTACCACTATACAAAAAATAATATTTGTTTCCGATGGAGCTGGCGGGCAGTACAAAAACAAAATGAACTTCTACCAGCTGTCGCTGTGTCAATACAAGGCAAGTCATGGTTTTGATACTGAATAGACCTTCTTTGCAACATCTCAAGGAAAAGGTCCTTGCGACGGAATTGGGGGTGCCATCAAACGAAATGCCACGAAAGCCAGCCCCAGCCCTCAACGACCATACGCTGATCAAATAACGACAGCACAACATTTTTTCGGTTGGGCTACAAAAAATGAATCAAACATTACTTTTAGATTTCGTACAAATCAAGAGAACAGAAGGTGGCACGATTAGTAGCAAAAAAATTTGATTCAGTAAAAGCCATGAGAGGAGCTCACGATTATCATTGCTTTGTTCCCAATGGTTACACATCACAGTACGTCGATTTTCCAATTCTGAAAATTTTTATATTTTTAAATTAAAATAATTTGTAAATAAATTAACTTTATTGAATAAAACTGTATAAGTAAGAACCAAAACATGAATTTCGTAGTTTAGAATGAATAATTGTACTGAAATGTTAAATTTCACCCTAACTTGTTATGACGTTTTGTTCTATACAACTCGAACGCGTTGTATTTAGTCTCCATGGTATAAGATGGCTTATTGAAAAGCGTTATTTCAAGTGCTTTACGATAAAAATATTAAAATAAAAGGGGAAACAGTTTGATTTTTCAGCAAAAGACTGTATTTAAAACTGAAATTTAAAGGATATATTGTATGTTAATACGAAACTTTAAAAAGCTTACTTGAAAGTATGTAAAGTTATCTTTCCACGACCTATTACACGTGAAAATCGGACAGGGAATACTTAAGATACACGAATTTAAAGATGTGAACGTTTGAGTTTCCGACAAAAACCAATTATAACGGAACTCCGCGTATTTTGACCACCGAGTTTTTACTCAAATTATATATTTTTTTTAAATCTAAACTTACCATCTCCCCGAATTTCAAAATAATTGGACACCTTGCCTCCGGATGGAAGTCTGATTTCGTGTGGAATGGCTTTAAAGTTATTACTCCAGATTTTTTGAATCGGAATGATAAAATTTTGGAAATGCTAAAATTGGAAAATATTTCTGAATTTGTATGAGTGTTTTTATTTGTTTTGTAATCATATGAAAATGTGTCATTTCAAATTATTAAAATGTATCTCACACTACCAATGAGAAACAAAAATTTGTTTTTAACCGCTTTACGAAAACAGGACATAATATTTCGGTTGGCTAAAGTAGTTTTAAGCCAGTTTTCCATATTTCATAATTTTCTTTTGAAGTTCTAAACCATTTTTGAGAAACTTTTCACAAGTTTCGGTTATCTAAAAAAATCAGAAATTCAGAACAATAAATCATAAGTTCAATTCTTTATTCATGTTTGACCAAGCATTAAGCAGTATCTCCCAGAGATCACTAATCAGACTTATGAGATACTTCTGAAAATTCAACTCCAAATTAGTTTCGATTTATTTTATTCTGCATTCCAACCTTTAATTAATTAATTTAAATTTAAGTTTAAATGGCAGATATACTGAAATTTAGTTCAATTTATTATTATTATTTCCATCTATTTGAGCTGTGATAGACACTGTAATGAATGATAATTAGTTTAGTACTAACATTTCAACTAACAATTCTTGACAGCAAAACTGAGCTCTGTAATAAAATTTATTAGTTTACTGGACCAAAATTATGAAATACTTCTGAAAATCAATTCAAATTAGTTGTTTAATTAATTAAAATTTAAGTGGCAGAGGACTTATAATTTAGTTCAATTTATTATTATTAATTCCATATTTGATCTGTAATGAATAATAATTAGTGTAAACACTGCCGCCATTTGCGTTTAGCACTCGTTCACGTTCTCTCCGCCTCTATCCCAGCAAAGTTCAAAATTCAAATCCTTCTTCTTTTTTTTTTACAGTACGTTTGTAATCTACTTTTATGATTTATTAAAACAAAAACTGCACTCTGCAATAAAATTTATTAGTTTGCTGGATGTGCCTTTTAAAATGCTTCTGAAAATAATTTAAACTAGTTTCAATTTATTATATTCTGCATGCTTAACGTCCATTCATTAATTTTAATCTAATGCATTCCATATAAATGCGGCAATACAGTTTAACTGTATTACTAAATGAAATAAAATTAATAAAATAAAATATAAAATAAATGCAAGTATGAATAGTCTTTAAAAGAAAGAAATACAAGAATATAAGATATATAAAAAACACAAGAAAAATAAGAAAAATAAAAAATATAAGAATTTGTAATATGTATGTATGACGTATGTAATTAAAATGTAACTTCTATGATGATTGTACTATTACTTCCAAGCAAATGCTCCTCTGGCATTTGCTTCATGCATCGATATCACCCACTATAGCTATAAATGACGCCTCCATGTTCATCGGATGGTTCAAACTTCTTGAAACAGTTCTTCGGTTTTAAATAAATATTTTCAGCAAATCATTTTGAATATTTGACTTCAATATTACTACAATTTAAATTATATTAATTGTCAATTGAAATATAAAATCTTTTTCAAATCTGAATTGACATACAAAAAATATAAAATGTCAACTGATTTCCTATCCATTTGTTGTATAGTTTTCCTAATGTTCTAATGTAATATATAATTTAGAGAAGATAAGAACATGGTATACTACTTTATATACATTTGTTAATATTTATACATTTATTAAAAATAAAATTTTAATTTTTTCTGTTGCACACACTAAAATAAGGTGGGTTAAAAGTTGTAAAATACAGCACTCCAATTAGAAATCATGACCTAAAGTAAATATCATTATTGATTACTTAATAAGAAATAAAATAAAAATGATACCGATATCCGTATCAATTGATACTATTTGTGGCTTGTCACTGTAAATCTATTGTAATTTAAAAACAATTCCAATTGGAACACATTTTCCCGTATACCCGTAAAACATAAATGGGAATGTTTTGTTTTGATATCTAACCTAACTTAACAGATAATTTAACTTACTTAAACTTATCGAACTATCCCATCTTGGCACCAAAAACGTTTCTACTTACGTTTGTGAGACATTTACCAGATTCCTTTTCCAATTACACACCACTTCAAAAAATCCTATTCATTTACAAACAATGTCATATAGACATACATTAATCGTCCAGGAAAAATTATTCACAGAATAATTGTCTCTTTTTTTCAAGTGAACAAACGCATTCCTTAGAGTAGCTTCCATTAATAGGCCCAGCCTTTCACAACTTTTCTGATTAGCTACTGAAAGTAACTTCAACAATGCGGAACTCAATAGTAAGTTTGATTACATTTTTTGAATTGAATAAAGAATTGGGGGGAACAACGAAATGTCATGTCGATTAGACGTGCGTTTTGGTCTCCACAGAGGTCGTTGCAGGCGACGATGGCATCACGATGTAAAGAACGACTTGGCCTCTTCAGATTGTCTTAGACAGTATGAAGACCATGCTCAGGATCGAAACCGTTGGAGCCAGATGGTCAACTCAGTAAGGGCCCAGTAATGGCCTTTAAAACTGTTTATTATTATTTTCGGGCGGTAATTAACTAGTATGGTTCGCGTTAATATTTAATTAAAGTGTTGTTCTATCATTTTGTTAAATTATTTAACAATAAAAGTGTCAAATTAAAAACGGAATTGTGATTGATATTATTGCAAATAAGACGTTGCATTTATCAAATTGTTTTAGTACTTCATATTTGGGCGTACATAATTACAAAAAAAAAGAATAAAACAAAAAAAAACGAAAAAAACAGTTTTTTTTTGGTTTCTTCTTTTTTTTTTGTAAAATACGCACAAATATGAAGTACATTAACACTTTTGATAAATGCAACGGCTTATTTGCAATAATATCAATCACAAAATTCCGTTTCTAATTTGACACTTTTATTTTTAAATAAATTAACAAACTGAAAGAACAACACTTTAATTAAATATTAACACGAACCATACTAATTAATTGCGCTCGAAACCATTTCAAATTTATTTATAATGTAGGAGATCAAAAATGTACGTCTAATCGACATGATATTTCGTTGCTCCGTCCAATTCTTTATTCAATTCAAAAAATGTAATAAAACTTACTATTGAGTTCCGCATTGTTGAAGTTACTTTCAGTAGCTAATCAGAAAAGTAGTGAAAGGCTGGGTCTATTAATGGAAGCGACTCTAAGGAATGCTTTTTTTCAACCTTATCGTTAGATTACCATTATTACCATGATAACAAAGTTTTTGGTCTCTTCCGGTCACTTCGTTGACACAGTATTTTATTAATCTTTAGAATTTTAAATGGTTCCAACTTCAAATTATTTTCAATACAGCAACCATTTAATTTCTCTCCATATAAATCGTTTGTCATGTTTATAGATGTGGTGCCAGTTAAATTTTTCTTATAGCATTTTAGCTGAAAATTAGAAGACATTTTCTTTGGTTACTTCATGTTAAATTTTACTTTTGTATGCAGAATTACACGGAAATTCACAAAATTCTTTAGCGACAATTAACAACTTATGTTGTGCAGTTCATAACGACAATTCCACCGCACTAATAAATATTAATCAATATGAAAATAGTGAACGTAACGAACCAGTCATACATGTTAGGACTAATTCATCACAAAATATAGAACATTTTGGGACGAACTTAGCTAGTTAGGGAATACAGGCAATGACGCCCATCCTTGAAAATGTTTCGACGAATTTAATAACCTATTTAGAATTTTGGAATAAAGTGCAGCAAATGTAGAAGAGAATTCCACTTTAAATGTTTTATAAAATTAAAGTTGGCATACCTTTCAATATTGGTATGCAACGGATGCAAAGCAGAAAATTGAAATAATAAAAACTAAATGTGATACTAAAATTAAGAACCTATACTAATCTAATAATAGTTCAACTATTTATTAATGTAGAATATCATTTTATGTAGCTAGTTTTGTTAGAAATAAATAATTTTTTTGACTGAACTTTTATACTTTAGGAAATTCTTGTTTTATTAGACAATATTACACGGCAATTCTTATTCTATAATGCCATAACAAATGTTATTACCTATGACCAATATATATAATATACATGTGTGCCAATAATTGTACTAAAATTGGATGCTATTTATTATAGAAGTATGCCGATAACTATAGTTTTAGCAAAGGTTGTAAATATATAACATTTAAAAATATTATTTTATTTAAATTTATTGTTATGTTATTTTTGTTTTACGGTTTTGGTTATATGAATATTTGTGAAATAAAATGTATGTAAAACTTTATCTTATAAAATTATAGAATTAAACTTAACGAAACTAAATCAGTTCACATTAATTTTACAAACAAACGACTCGAACATATTCCGGTTACAATTAATCAAGAAATAATACCGTATGCCAACACGGCTAAGTATCTTGGCATAACACTAAATGTTAAACTACGATGGAAAGCACACGTCAAAAAGAAAAGCGGAGAACTAGGGCTTAAATATAGAAAGATATATATATTGTCTGATAGGAACGAGCTCCTCCCTATCAACATACAACAAACTTCTATTACATAGTAAAACCGGTTTGGACTTATGGTATTCAACTTTGGGGTTATACCAAACAGAGCAACGTAGAAATCATCCAAAGATTACAAATTAAAGTATTAAGGAACAACGTTGATCCACCATGGTATGTTAAAAACAAAGACCTCCATAGGGACCTTAAAGTAGACACTGATATTGTACGCAGGGTCAAACGAACTAAACCTTTTGAGCTGGTGTAATTGCTAGTGTAAACATGCTGATCTAAAATCCACAATAACGGTGTGGTTTACTTTAATTTATCAGACACTATGGAACACCAGTAGGAAGAAACCATAGATTAATACAACATAGTAAATTAAGTTAGAATAAAATTGCTCAGTATTCCAGTTGACTAGATTGTAATAATTGTTTATTTAAAATATTAAATAAAAATCAAAAAAAAAAAACTTATAAAATCGAAAGAAAACCTTTTAATTTAAAGAGATAAATATACACGTGCTGTTCTTACCTACGAAAAATGGCATCAACTTCTAGTACCACAACTTTTTTTATCGCTCAATTTTTTTTATACGACATTTGCCTGAAATGTATCTACCGTGTAACAACAGATTTGGCAGATTTGACTTTTTATTGTAGTATTTGTTACTAAACATATTTACATTGCTACTAGGGAAAAAAAGAATGAAAATTAAAGCATTATAAGTATATAATATGTATAATATATTCATCAATATTTCTCTGTATTTTCAAACGTAAAGTGTTTTTAATAACAAACATTTAATTTAATATATGTACCACAAAAAATCATAATCCTAAGATTTAAAGAGTTTTATTTATTTAAATCTTTACATTTATAACTTCATTTATAATTAAAAAATGGGATTATATAAATAAAAGAATTTGAGAAACTACCTATTCCTCTATAAAAGATAAAATAAAATGAAAATGTTATTATTCATTTATCCGAAATAGAATTAGAAATCTCAAAATTTATTTTCATTTCTTTATTAATCCAAAATGCTTTACTTTTATTTATTTATTTACAGGTGGTTATTTGGACCATTTATGTGCGATGTATGGAATAGTTTAGATGTTTATTTTTCAACAGCAAGTATATTACATCTGTGTTGTATATCAGTGGACAGGTAAGAATGGTTTTTGTTATTGAATTTTGTTGTTGAATTTTTGATTGAAATTAGTTAGAATTCTCTATTTTCACGAAGTGAATTAATTTTACTTTGAAAATTAAATATCCTTTCGTACATGGGTGTATTCTGTTGCATGGTCACGTGAAATATTATTCCATCGTGGTCCCTCTATAATATCTATAAATAATTTTAAGGTATATAGATACCTGAACATAGTGAATTTCGTCCGACTAATATATCGATGTAGTAGTAATACAAAGTTAAAATAAAATAAAATATGTAAAAGAAAATATGATTCTTATTAAAAATTTGAGTGTTATTTTAAATATTTTAGCTAATGAAAATATACCTCAAAATCGTAATTGAAATAAATAAATACTTACATTTCAAAAAACTTACATTTTCATAAAAATTTGCAGCCTACAAGATAATAATTAGAACCGAAAATAAAAAAATTACCAACAAACACAAATACCAACAAAAAATTACATCGAAACTAAACATCAAATTTTTTCTTGCATAACGTTTTGATTAAGTGATTTATGCCCTGTTGAAGGATATATTTAACTATCGGTTCTCCAGTTAAAATAAGCCTGCCGATTTTTTAGGGTTTAATATTTAACCGGATGTGATAAGTTTGATTTTAACTTTTTATTGTATCGGTAGAAAATATTAATATTTCCAAGTAAAGTGTAAAAATCAATAATTTTAGCATTTAGCTAATTTCTAGTTAAACATTTTCGTGCAACTGGGCATTAGTGGCCTATTTCATGTACTACATAGCCATAGTTGATGAGTCAACATCTAAAATAGTTTCAAATGTACTTACAAATGTAATTTATCTTGCTTCTAGTCATTTTGATCAGATAATTTAGATCCTATTCCATGTAAAAAATGAAAATGACCATTTAAAAATAAAAATTGAAAAAATAAATTGAATGTAAATAGTACACCGTATAACCTTATTCTTCGAACAGAATAATTGATAGAAAAAATGTACTCGACATTTTCTCTTGCCTAATGATGAAATAGGCCACTAAGTTACATTTCATGATTTTATCTGGCTTTGACAGTGGAAAATGGCTAACCTAAGTTAGGTATTCATTTCTACTACAACGAGGAGCACAATATAATTAATTATAAGAAGAAAAAAAGCAACAAACGAAAACACTGAGATTTATTCATCCCAAGAATATACACAATTTTTATTAAAGTAAAAATAAATAAAAAGAAAGATTAAATTAATAATTAAAACTACCCTTACCAAAAAATATTAAGACAAAAAAGTCCTTGATCCCAGAATCTTAAGACAAACTTATCAACAAAAAAAAGCTTAACCCACTTACGAAACTTAACACTGACTTCAACTTAATTTATATAATTTATACAAAATTTAATAATAATCTAAAAAACCTTGCGGATGCTGGAGACGCTTCTTTAGATCGTGACGTCATTTAATTATGGCGATGCTTGCCAAATGATGCAACGAGGTATTATATTATTGATGTCTAATTTTGGATTATGCGATATTAACTATTATTAATTTATTTATTATTTCTTTAAATTATTAAAATATAATTTATTAATATTGTATTTAAATTTATTTATGTTTAGATTTTATTAATTTATATAAAAAAAAATTTCTAAATTTTTCGATTTTATTTTTGTTTTAATTTTTCTATTTTATCTTTTGTCCAAATCCAAAATCGTTCCCATTTTTTATGTCCACTTCAATCTGCCATGATTTTTTAAATTAAATTTTTTTTCCTTCTCCCGGAATTATGGCCGGGCCTCACTGAACACCTGTTTACACATAACATAAAGAAAATTTGGGTAGGTTGAGTTAGTATGATATAAATTAACTAGATTACAGACACCTGGTATAGCCAATAGTTAGTAACACAATGACGATACAGTTCTAATCTATCTAATCTACTTTTATAATTTTTTAACAGCAAAACTGTGCTCCAAAATAAAATGTAATAGTTTGCTAGATCAGACTTATGAGATATTACAGAAAATCAATTTAAATTAGTTCTAATTTACTTTATTCTGCATTCAAAGCTACAATTAATTAATTTAAATTTAGGTGCCAGAGAAACTATAATTTAGTTCAATTTACGAGTATTATTATTAATTCTATATATTTGATCTGTGGTAGATACTGTAATGAAGAATAATTATGTAGTTTATATACTGCTGTCATTTTCGTTTAGCACTCCTTCACGTTCTCTCCGCTTCTGTCCCTACAAAATTCAAAATTCAAATCCTTATATGTATTTTACGATTCCCCGAAAATTGATCGATTGACAATTTCTAAAATAACAATTGATCTAAAACAATTCATAGAATCACAATTCACAGAAACATAATTCTTAGCATTAACAATTCCTCGATTTTACAATCAAGAATGTTTTGATTTTGTGTGGAATGACTCCAAGAGCAAAATTTTTTCTTATTAATTTTTTTCTTATTAAATAGTTAAATTATTTTTATTAAATTACACATTTAAAAAAAAAATTGAACTTGTTTATAATTTAATTCGCGAATCTGATCGTTTGAGAACTCAATCTTGTCAAATTAGATGAAATTTATAAGTGATGCCCGATTTTTGCTTGGTTGCATTTTGGACTGAGATAACAATATATTTCTGTCATGAAAGGTTTTGCAATCATGACAGTAATTTTTTAGGCGAGATTCGTAAATAGTATCGTGATAGATGTTTTTTTGGGTTGACACTTAAATATGATGGAAATATTACTATATTACTTATATATTATTAATTTCTGTGTGTCGCAGAGTTTATTTTGGCCTGTAATTTGGGCCATCTTCACTTCCATTAGATATCTACATGCAGCATATCAGTGATCAGTGATATTAAAGCACAAAATAGATACCATCCAAAGTTATATACATTTAGTAGAGTTTTATAAATATGTAATAATAAATTTATTAGTGAATTTTTTCTCGGCGGAACCCAGTTTTAATTTAAATTATAGAAACACGAAAAGTGTTTCTGTGTGACTTCGTCAAGTGCCACAGCATGATAAACGCTTATTATTTTTAAAATGTATCGTAGTTTAATGCAGTTATTTTTATGTGATATAATATAGTCAATTTTATTTTATTATTTTAATCTTGAAAATGATTTGGAATTCAAATCGAAACGTCGATAAAAATAAAAATTAAATAAAATTGTGTTTTTTCTTGTAAAATTTAAAAAAACTTTTCGTGTTTCTATAATTTAAATTAAAACTGGGTTCCGCCGAGAAAAAATTCACTAATAAATTTATTTTTATAAAAAAAACCAAGAATATCAATTATTTTGTTTTAAATATGTAAATCCAATAGCATCTAAATTGCTGCGAAGCAGCTTATACCGAACGAATATAAAAAAGAAAGCAGAAACTAAAATAATTTGCCGAGCTTTGGCAACCTCAAAGTCGTCTATAATTTGATCGAAATCAAATATGGCAAGCGTGTCTTTCTCAATAATGAGAAAGTGAAAAATGCTAAAATATTTAGAATGTTATAGACAATCCTCCTCCATTAATATTGCCAAATAGGATACACTTTAATTTAATTTACCAACCAACCATTTCACACCTCGCGATTAAAATCCCAATTGTTAGTAAATTTTTTTTGTTAGTTACGTTTAATTTTTGTTGTTGATTTTAATCATTGTTAAAATCAAAATTCTACTAAAACGTTTTGTATTCGAGAACCTGAGAACCTCGATTTTAACAATTGCAAAATAATTTTTGATCAGTTTTGGATCAGATGTCTAATTACATTCTGAATGGTACGAGTAAATATACTTAAAAATTAAACATGAAACTGAATTTTAATGAAACTAAAATTGAGTAAAATTTGAACGAAAATTTGTAACAAATCAGACTGTTTAAACGGAGTCATTTTGAATTGTAAATGATTTTAAGTTTTAAACTGATTTATCAAGTTTAAAACTTAAAATCATTTACAATTCAAAATGACTCCGTTTAAACAATCTGATTTGTTACATGAATACTTTGTTTTAAAGTGTTTTATTCTCGCCATCTAATCAAATTCTCTTAAAACGCCACTCAACTTTAAAGCCTATAATTTAGTAGAAACTAGTCTGGTTTTGTAACTGGAGGGTGAAATATAACCATGCATTTGTCAAGTTTTTACAAGATTTATTCATTCCCACCATTTTGGCAGGGAAACTATTGGTAACCATTCTATAGGCTGATGTAATGATTTCATTGGATAGTAAAAAATTGGTAGAAAATTGTAATTTAATTTAATATTCTTATTCCGATTTCACACGCCACATGCGACAGAGTTGGCTCCAACTTGTCCATCTCGATGAATTAATTCAAAATACAATAATTTAAAAGGACAATTAACTAATTTGAATGAATTTGAGTTAAGTTGAATTTGCCAAATTATTTTCAAACTTATTTCAAATTATACTCAAACCAAGATTTTAATGAGATAAAGTATTTTAATCAATAGTAACTAGAACTTAAATACTTAATACGACTCTTAGAAAATTTGTTTACTCCACTTTATTCGGAAGTCGTCGCTTAACTCTAACTTAATACGTTAATTACATATTTAACTAAGTGATGTATAATAATAATATTAAATAAATGTTGTGAAGATTTTTTGTATATGGAAATGTTGAAAAATCCCCTTCGCTATGCCTCTAACTTGTATTTGCTTTAATCACTGGTCTATTTGTGCATTGAAACAGATTAATTCTGTGTAGTCTTTAATTGTTATGGTTATAAAGTTCAAATTAACTGAATGAAATCAAATAAATTTTTATATCTTATTATATATTTTAACCAAAATAAAAGTCGTTTTTAATTAATTTTTTAATTTATTAAAGAAATACAATGTTTGAAATTTTTAATGTAAATTTTCAAAAACTAAATTGCTCAAAGCATATTTAAAGATTTCATTCTTTTCTTATTTTTATGTTGTTGCTAGTTACTCGCTAGCTGTTCAAATTATGAATAAATTCAACGAAAAATTTACTTATAACGAAAATCATACCTCAATTATTTCTGTAAGTATGTACATATACATATATATTTTTTTGGTATCTAATTCATAAAACCGGCTGATTGTTATCTTTAAAAGATAAAATAAAACAGAAATAAGTTACACTTACTTAAAATATAATAAACCAAAAACTGAATAAATAATTCAAAGTTTATATTTTGTTGAGACGATAAAAATCAAATTAGATGAACAATTCTTTAAAGTTATAAATTTTATCTTATATTACAGAAAACATAGAAAACATAAAATACATTTTTAAAGAAATGAAAATAATGAAATTCAAGTTGATTTCGTTTTTCATTTTATTAATGTTCCGCTTGTTGTTTAATTTGGTTTCGTATTATATGTTTACACAGAGAAAAAATTTAAAGTAAAATAAAATAAAAAGCTTTATATAATTAGGAACAACAACAAAATAATTTTCGCTTTTTATGATTTAATTTATTTTAATGGCATTTATTCATTTTTTTCTGAAAGCAATAAGAATAGCAGAGCGAAATATAACAAATAACAGCAACAACAAAATGTATACATCTTGGGTTTCTTTTTTGTTTTTAAGACAGAAAAATCAGATTACGAAAACTCTTTCTTGTTTTATTTTTTTTGGGTCTTTAATTAGATTTTTCATTTTAAATGTAATAATAATATATCGGGCTAATATTATAAATCAATTATTACATTTTCACTCTTTTAATTTATTGTTTTATAATGTATATAATATTATACTACATACATTAAACTATAATTAAGTATAATATACATGTAACCTCCAACTATATAATAAAACAATCATAATATAACTTGTACAACAAAGTGCATACGTTTATTACATATTTAACACTATCATTATTAATCTTTACCGATAGAGCGAAATACCTCTTGCTAATTTTGGACAGCATGCTAAGCTGGAACGACTATATCGCTCCCGACTTTTGCAGTGTTTTTCAAGCTGAACTTATCGCGATAATGGGAGACATGGCCTGGTTGAAGTATAATGTAATATCTACGAGGGATATTCGCATTTTTACGGACAGCCAGGTTTGCTATTAAAACTCTACAATCACACTTCCTGACGTCGTAGGCCACAGCTGTCTGGCATTTTTAAATGAAATGGCTGATCAGTTCAACATCTGCTTGACGTAGGTATCAGAGCACTTCAATATTGTATAGGGAATGTAAAGGCAAATGAGCTGGACCGCAATGGCATAGTGCCTTATATCACAACGCAGGATAGATATAAAGATACCGCTTGCTTCCTGTAAACTACTGCTTCAGGAAGAAGCCATAAAAGAAACGGACTTCAGATGGTGAAACGCTAGTTCGTGTGTAATAACCAGGCAAATCTGGCCTAAACTTGACCGGTCCAGATCCGGCCATCTGATATAGCTTCGACGGGCATGGTATGGTCGTGCGCGCTATAACGTCACATTGTATCATTCAGGTACAAGGGAGCAGACTGGGTGTCCCCGCCCTTGATTTCTGCCGTAGCTGTGGGATGAGGAGGAGGAAGAATGACTGATTTTCATATCGCAAATCTAAGTTGTTCTCAGAGCAATGGAAAAGGAGGTGATATGGAATTATCACGATCAAGAGCATTTTGAAGTATGGAAAGTGAGTGAGTTGGTAAAGCGGAATTTTCATATTCCAGACATTGATGTAAAGATAAAATCGTGCGTTAAGAACTGCGTTACGTGTATACTTAGCGAGCGATAATTGGGAAAGTAAGAGGGTTGACTAAATACAATTTCAAAAGGCGACAAACCACCTTGATCTATGCTATGGGTCACTTGACAAAACCGAAAAAACAATACCAATATGTTATCACAGTGATTGACAGCTTTTTAAAGCTTGTGTGGCTTTATACATCGAAGCTGTGACCTACAGAAGTCCGTGTTTGGAAATGCATGTTTCACATAGAAAAAACATGTTTTACACTGGCTGAATTCGCTCGTTATTGCAAAGATGCAGAAAAGCGACACAACCGAATTATAATATCAGCCATAATCAAACTAAGTCGAGGAAGTCTAAGTCTCTTTTGAGCTATTAATGGGAGTAAAGATGAAAACACCTAAAGGCTTATGTGTAGATTAAGCAGTGAGTAGATAGCAGTACAACATTTTAGCGACGAGCGGCTTAAAGACCGTCAGACCGAACATTCGACAAACGACCTCAAGCAGCAACGAAATATGATGTGACTGATATATATACATATAATGTATATATATATATATATATATATATATATATATATATATATATATATATATATATATATATATATATATATATATATATATATATATATATATATATATATATATACATATATATATATATATATATGTATACATATATATATATATATGTATATATATATTGTATATATATTGTATATATATTGTATATTTCTCAAGTAAAAAATTCTTTGCCGATGCTACGCCAGATTCATCTAACAAAGAGCAAACTGCAATAATTATTCGATATATTAAAATGGTTGAAACAGATTTTTCAATTGAAGAACGCTTTATTTGCTTCGATAATTTTTCAAATAAAACCGGGAATGAAATTGCCAAACGAATTTTGAGCCTTTTAATGGAATTGAATTTGAATTTTGAAAATTGTGTTGGGCAAGGTTACGACAATGGATCTGGCGGGAAAATTTAACGGGGTGCAATCGATTCTTTTGGCCAAAAAATGCAATTGTGTGTTTTGCCCTTGTGCAAATCATATATTAAACCTAGTTGGAGTAAATGCAGTTGAATCTTGCAAAGAAGCGGTATTATTTTTTGGAACTATTCAACAAATTTTTAATTTCTTTAGTGGTAGTCCAAAGAGATGGGAAGTTTTAAAAAAGCATTTCGGCACAGCCTCGTTACACAATATATCGATAACCCGATGGTCTGGAATGGATAGACGCTGTTAAACCATTGCACATGAAATCATTATTATCAGCTATAAATGAATTTGAATTGAATGGTCTTTCGGCAGAAGCGCTAATTCAAATTAGATCTTTTCAAAAATATTTATCATAATTTGAAAGTGCTTATGTCGACAGTTTGGATGAAGTTACTGGATTTAATTCATAAAAATAATCTCATTATCCAAGCTCGAAAAGCAACTTTAAATGTAGAGAAAGATAATATAGATGGCCTAGTTCGAGCCATACAAGACATGAAAAAACAATGGAGATCGATCCTTCAAGAATGCAAAACTACTGCGGCTGCAAATGATATTACTTGAGAATTTGCAGAAAATCGGCATTTAAAGTGTCAAGCAGCAGTTGAATCACACTTTCACGAAATATTTAACAAGATGACAGATTCAATAATAGATGGACTAACGCGTCGATTTTTCATTCCATTAACTCCTTATGTAATCTGTTCGAAGTTTTTTGGAATTTTAAAGAAATGAATGAAGATGCCATTGTACTATCGGTTAATCAAACAAAAATACGAAAAAGAAATTAATATGGATATTGCTGAAGAAATGTTATTACACAAACGGGTTTATAAAACCAACTTCAAACTCAGCACGAAAAGAGCCGAATTGCTGAAAGAAATTATCCATTTTGGACTAATAAATATTTAACCGAATATTGTAATTGCTCTTCAGATTTGTTTAACTCTGCCAGTAAGTGTAGCGGAAGGCGAGAGATCTTTCAGTGTTCTAAAACGCATTAAAAATTCTTAAAATCTACAATGAGTCTAGTCCGATTAAATGGCCTTGCAACATTAAACATTAATGTTGATTTAGCGCGTAAATTAGATTACACTGAGGTTATATCTGAATTTGCTTCCAAAAAAGCGAGAAAAGCACCAATATGTATAACAAAAACCAAACTTTATTATTGTGATTATTTCATTGATTTTTAACTAATGTTAAATATATACATATGTATGTATATGTGAAATTTATGAAATGCAAATATTTTATTCTATTAAAAAAGGCCTCACAATATCTACTGCCCCAGGCCTCACATTTCCTCTGCCAGGCCCTGTATATATATATATATATATATATATATATATATATATATATATATATATATATATATATATATATATATATATATATATATATATATATATATATATTTATATGTATATATATAAATATATATATATATATATATATATATATATATATATATATATATATATATATATATATATATATATATATATATATATATATATATATATATATATATACATATACATATATCGTGAAAATTCACATTTTCTTCTAAGAAATTAATTTTACAAAATCCAATTATCTAACATCAGTCGCCTGTCATACAATTTTCTGTTATTAATTTGATGCTCTCATATAATCTGGTTTTATATTGTTCTGACAATTTTTGTGAGACTAATTAAATGTTCCGTGTTTAATTAAATGTACATACATATTTGTTTAAAAGACTTGTATGAGGCCGTGCTTTTATAGTTCAATTCTGTGTTTATTTTCATTCATGTTTGTATCATTCATTCATTCAAAAGATTCGAGATTATCCGGGAAAAGCATATGTAAGCTTCAAGATTTATGTTTTGACGTAGAATTATGTCTCTTGTTTCGATACAACCTACAAATTAGGGTTAAAAACCATCATTTTTGACAGTTTCTGCGACATATTTTTGTGACCTCTTTTCACTCGCATATAACTCTATCATTCATATAGCAAAAACACGTATGTTGCTGAACATAGCAAACAGATGGTACATTAAGAACAATACTTTAAGATGGTATTAAAATTTACCGAGAAATATTTAATGTCGGTTTGTAGCAGTGCGTGTAGCTGACTGTTGTTTTGTAAACGGAAAAGTGACAAAAACATTCTAACATTGTGAAAGTGATTTTTAAATGCCGACTAAATTGCAAACTAGATTTAGGTTTCACTGCCGTTGAACGTAACAATTTTATTCTTCTATATGTATCAATATCAAGTGAAAAATAAATATATATTAGAAACACAAAGTCCAAAATTAGAATAATTTATTTACAACAATATTGGTTAAAAAAACTGAAGACCAAAAAAAAACAATATCAGAATCTTGTCAGCGACAACATTGAGCAAAGTAATTACCAGTCTGACTGTGTGAGGTACTGAAAAGACTTTAGGTATAGTCAAAGTTAGACTCAAGCATGATTGGTTTGATGACGATTCTCGTCTTGCAGTCGAGCAACAAAATATAGCCCATAGTGAAGTGTAACAACATCTCACATTCGCGAGGATAAACCAGGCTCCTCTTACTAGTAGGGCAGCTAAGCGGATATGTAGACGATATAAGCGAAAATGGTGGAAGGCCGAGGTTCTGAAAGTACAACAACTCAGCAATGAGCGCAGTTCGCGTAATTTCTTTAAAGGAATTACTGGATTGCACCATAATTTCAGGCCTTCAGACTACAGAGATTGGCACAGAGGGATGGATCCTCAACGATTCATGAGGAATTCACTAGGGCCTTGCAGAGACTAAAATGAAGCCGCTCACCTGGTGTGGACTGCATTAATTCAGAGCTCTTGATATTCGGAGGGGATTCTTTGCGGAACTGTCTTTTCGATATTATTCGATTAATATGGCGAACCAAAGTAATGCCTGTCGAATAGAAAGTGGCCGCAATGTGTCCTATTTTCAAGAAAGGAGGCCGCTTGAAGTGTGAGAATTATCGCGGTACAGCTCTTCATTTAGGACTAATCCTCTAGCGGAGAGCCTGGTTGGTGACTATTAAGGAGGATTTCATCCGAATTGATCAGTCAATGATCAGGTATTTTCGCTGCGGATGTTTCTATCTAAATATTATGAGACTTCCATCCCCGTACATCAGGTGTTCCTCGATTTCCGGGGGGTTTATGACTCTATCAATCGAGAGAGTTTATGGTCTGCGTAGGAATATTTAACTCGGGAGTTCGGCAGGGAGATGCTCTATCCTCGATACTCTTTAATCTCATGTTGCAGTAAATCTTTCGTAAAACTAAACACCTCAGCGCAACATCTTATATCGCCAGGTTGTTAAAGGCAGTATGAAGACCAATCTCAGGATTGAAACCGTTGGAGCCGTATTGTTGACACAGTAAGAGGGCACTAGTGGCCTTTAAAACACTGTTTATTATTATTTGGTTGAAAAAACTAATTCTTTAAGGCAAATTTAAAGCTGCTTTGCTTATGCAGATGACATATGCGTAATTGGATTGGATAGCAACGGAGTGAAGGAAATACTTGATCCGTCTGTAGAGGTTTCAACTTCTGTTGGACTCCAGATCAATGACTCCAAAACAAAATACATGATCTCTGGATATAGGGACAATGGTCCACCCGATTTTGGGAGTGAGCAGGTTCAAATATGTGGGCTCACTTATCAGTTAGAACTCAAGATAACAGTGTTGGTAGAGTATTGTCAAGATAACAGTGAGGATATTAAAGTACGGCTGGCAGCTGGCGGTGGTGCTTTATATCCTCTAAGACCACTGCTAAAATCCAAACATCTTTCATCAGGCACTGTGGAGATGAAGCTTTACAAATCGTTGGTTATTCCCAGAACGAATTGTTGAGCCATCACTTGGTAAGCACAGAGGTCGTTGCAGGCGACCATTGCTCCACAGTGTAGAGAATAACTTGGCTTCTTCAGGTTGTCTAAGATAGTATGAAAACCAAGCTCAGCATCGAAACCGTTGGATCCGGATTGTTGACACATTAAGAGGCCAGTAGTGTCCTTTAGAAACACTTTTTATAATACCCATGACCGAGATAGTAAAATGGCTTTATTTGTTATTTCTTAATTGTGGTTACTATGAAATCATATTTTCAATATGCTGTTCCAGTTCGATACCCAGTAGTAATTTTTGCTTTTTACGAAATTCAACGAACATAACAAAATATTCGCACAATGGCAATGGAAGAAATAAATACTGCGATCAACAATTAATTATTCTCCTTGCCGAGAGCCATACTTATTAGAATTATAGAAAAAATGGAACTTTTGCAGGAATTTCAACGTTTTATATTTGCAATTAATTTTTCTAATATCTAATGTGAAAAACGAATAATACTGATATCGGTCGATAATTATTAATTAATTTAGGATCTCCTGAATTCCGCTCTCTAACACGACATTATATAATATTGACAATAGGTGGGAAAAAAATAATAAATATTGAGGGATGTTGTCTTGCCCTCCACCTTTTTTACTATAGAAGTAGCAAATTAGGATTGAAACTTCGCTAAAAGAAGTTGGAGAAAAATAAAATGAGTTTGCATTTTCTATGGTCCTTATATTCAACATCATTATAACGAATAGAATGAATGTGTTTGCCGAATAACAACATTAAAATACACCAGTTTGATTTATTTTTATTATTATCTTATTTTTATATATTTTTTGTTTGGTTATTTTGTTTATGATAGCAATAAGAAAATTCTTACGAAGTAACTAGTCATTTTTGACTAACAGCGCTTGACTATAACAATATAATAATAAAGCACTCCTATGTATCCTTTCCATAAAGTGTTGTTTTGGTTGATTTTGCATTATGCGGACTATTCAGGTAATTCAAAAGGTTTTCGTCTTTTCTGATGATATCCTCTTGATGAAGTAGTCTTACAGCTTCGACGGTAGGGTGATAATGGAGCCTCTCCTGTTGTCTTTGACCACACGTGTCTATTCCGAGATCTCTATGAAGGTCACTACTACGAATATACCAAGGCATTTTTCATTCCTCTGAGAACTTTATTTTGAAATCGTTGAACTATCTGTTGATTGCTGGTTTTGGTGAATCCCCATAGTTAAATACCATATGTCCAGACCGGCTTGAGTACTTGTTTATAAAGCATAAGTTTATTATGAATGGATAACTGAGAGTTTCTACCAAGCAACCAGTATATTTTTCTATATGTTAATTGAAGCTCTTCTGCTTTCTTTTTCACGTGTACTTTCCGCTTGAACTTTGCATCAAGGTTCATACCAAGGTACTTCGTTTGATATGCATGTGGTACAGGAATATTTTTGAGAGTCACAAGAAGTGGTTCTATTGATCTATTTGTGAAGTTAATGTGAATAGTAATCTGTTAATATAATAAAATAATTAATGTGGTTTACGGTGTTTCAATACAGCGATTGAGCGATAGTTCCTCACACAACATTACATTCAGAATGTATCACAAGATTGACTTTCATAAACTGCTTCATTTGTTTCCAAATTTAGTTTTTGGTCAAATGGTCAAATTGTTGAATAAATGTTCAAAATATCGTTTTTTTTGCATAATACTTGAATTGATTTATCTATTAAGGAAGTCAATTTTATTTCTCAAATCAATGCGGTTAAGGTTTTTCTTCAAAAAAAGTGTTTTACTTTTAATAAGATTATTATATCATAAAGTCATCGAGGTATAAATATTGGTAGTTTTTATTGGAACATTAATTTAACGAACGAGCAAAATTCAAATACTTAGAACTTAAGAAGTCGAAACAGTCAATTTTCTCCAGGTCAAACTGTGTTTGTACGTAATTTTGTGCAAAGCAATGCTGCGAATAAAATCTCATCGAAGTTATGTTCCAAATTTAGAAAAGGAATCATTCTCAGACGCATTGGAAACGTTGCATATGAGCTGCAGGACCATACTGGCAAAAGTTTGGGTATATACCACGCAAAAGACATTTGTCAATAATTCTATGATGAATTAAATAAAGTGAATATCTTTTTTCCGGAAGGAAATACTCTTCTTAAAAACATAATGTCATTTACGTACTGATGAATTTGTGCGTTAACCAACTTTATACAAATTTAATTATTTTAATTATTTAATTTATATTAATCTCACTCTTACTTGCCCGGCTCTTGAGACATCTCATGGGTGTGGGTAGTCCTCACAATTTGAAACGAAAGGTTTAATACCTCTGATTTTTATATATATGCAAATGTGTATGTGCAAATGCAAAAGCGCGGGAAATGTTTAAAACAATAGTGATTAGGAGAAATGACTCTTGTTTGTCCCGTTAGCAATGTAGAAGTGGAAAAAACACCTGCAAATGCTAAGTATAAAAGACAATATTTTTGCGGATGCTCGAGATAGTTAATAGTCAGTATATAATTCAAGGAGGATTTCTGTTGAGCGCAAATAAAACAAACGCGATTTGAATGTTAAATTAGGTGTTTATTCGTTGACGAACTTGATGAGAAAAAAAGAACATAATATAGGTACATCGAAAATCAAAGTATATAATACAAGGACGTATATAATAATAAATATGAATGTGTGTGTGAAAACAAAAAAATGTTGCAAGAATTAGGGTACATGTGGGTATACATAGATAATATGCGTTTCAATTTATTTTCTTAACACTCCCACTTAAATCTAAACGAATTAATTAAAAAAAAATTGTCAAATTTAGTTCTATTCAGCGCCTTTGTAAAAATGTCTCCTAGTTGTTCTGCACTTGTGATGTAATGGATGTCAAGAACACCCTCCTCATATTTTTCCCGGATAAAATGGTACCTTACATCGATATGTTTTGTACGCTTATGCAGTTCGGGATTCTTTATGAGTCTAATTGCGCTTTGATTATCCATAAATAGTATTGGAATCTCATTCATGCTTTGAATCAGATCAGTAAGTAGTTGTTTCAGCCACACCATTTCCTTGATAGAATGTGATGCAGCAATGTACTCGGATTCAGTAGTTGAAAGAGCCACACACTTTTGTCTTTCGGAGCTCCAACTAATGGCACCTGCACCCAGCATGAAACCATAACCACTAGTAGATCGTTGTGAACTTTGATCTCCAGCGTAATCGGCATCACTAAAACAATACAACAAAAAATCGTGCTGGTTACTTTTGTATAAAATACCTTTTCTAGTAGTCCCTTTGATGTATTTTAGAACTCGTTTAAGTGCTGCGACATATGCGTCGGTTGGATTCTCCATAAAACGACTTATATAACCCACAGCAAATGATATATCTGGTCTAGTCGCTACAGCCAAATACATCAAACTTCCAACCCCTTCTCTGTATGGATAATTGATCTTCGGCTTCGAATTTGGATCCGTAAATTGACCTGGTTCAGCAGGTGTTGACACTGAATGGCTGTCTGCCATATTTAACTTTTGTATAATTTTGTTTGCATAGTTGGTTTGGTGAAGAAAAATAGACCCATCTTTCTCTCGTTCAATTTCAATCCGCAAATAACATTCAGCCTCACCGAACTGGATCTCAAAATTATCCTGGAGATAATTTAGCAATGATACAATTAATTTTTCATCGCTTGCTGCAACTAAATCGTCATCTATGTAAATTGCCAAAATAGTTCTGCTACCACCAACGCAATTGACGAAAACACAAGGATCAGCTTTTGTTGGACACAAACCAAAATCACTCAAAAATTTTACAAATTTTTGATTCCACAAGCGTGATGATTGTTTTAAACCGTATAAACTCTTAATTAGTCTGCATACCCTGCCGGATCCATCATTGTACCCTTCAGGCTGTTGCATATATATAATTGCATCTATATCTCCATGCAAAAAAGCTGTTTTTATATCGAATTGCCTTAACAACATATTTTCTTGAGCTGCAATCGATAATAGCGCCCGAACCGATGTAAACCGTACCACTGGACTAAAAGTTTCCAGATAGTCTACACCATATTGCTGGGTAAAACCTCGAATTACCAACCTTGCCTTGTACCGTTCGTCTCCAAGCAAATTAGATTAGTCATTTTGTTACTACTTCTCAAACGATTCCGAATTGAATCAACTTCATGGTTGTTGTAAGTTGGTGTATTTTCCGATGCGATAGGTACTGCCTCATCCTTCTGAAGTTCAGGTTCTTCTTCTTTAGGTACTTTTTGCATGTCAGCGTCTTCCTCGCCCCCAATCGGACAATTTGTTAATTTTATGTTTTCGATACCATTTGTGATGCAATATTCAGTATCCGATTCCTTAAATTTTACGTCACAAGATATTTGAACTTGGTTTGAATTTAAGTTCCACACTCGAAATCCCTTGGTGTCTTCAGGGTAACCAATAAAGAAACCCTTATCTGCCTTTTTGTCCCATTTCGTACGACGCTGCTTTGGTATATGAATAAAAACCTCCGATCCGAACACTCTTAAATGTTCAATTTTAGGTTTACTACCAAAGCACAATTCATGAGCTGTTACATCTGGAACAGGGCTTGAACCAGTTCGGTTCAATACATATACTGCAGTATTTACTGCTTCGGCACAAAACTTAAGAGACATATGCTTCGCATGGATCATAGTTCTAGCTGCTTCAACTATAGTACGCATTTCGCGTTCCGCCCGACCATTTTGTTGGGGTGTATATGGCGCTGTCTTTTGATGTCGAATTTCACGTGCAGAGAGAAAACTTTCAACTTCTTTGTTTAAATATTCCGTCCCATTGTCTGAACGTAGAATTTTTAAATCACAACCACACACTTGAAAAAAATTTTGATATACGATACAATTAGTTTCTTATATGACTCCAGGACAAAGTAACATCGTATATTGATGCGACACTTGCTTTATAAAAATTCAAAAACATGTTACTTCGAAATACAGTGCAATTTGTGTTCGACTTAAATACGACTTAATTACGTCTAATTTCGATAGACAGTGCATGAAAAATATTATGATAGAAGTTGTGTTAAAATTTAAAAACATGTGTTTAACAACACCAAGATGCTGCATACGTCGAATTTCGTTATATAGTTAGCATCGTAGATATGATACTAACAATATCTATTTGTAATTATTTTTGCAGCGAATATTTTTTGTTGTTATTTGTGTCGGAAAACGATCTGCAACAAACTGCATCATAAATAACCACATCATGTATCAAATATTAAAGCAAATGACGAAATAAATAAAACCACACAGTTTTGTAATATTCATATACATGGATATTTATTTAAATGATATTATATATAGTATTATAAAAGTATAAACAATATTATATAGTATAATAAAACAATTTCTTATTTGTAAGAATATATAATTCAATAATTAAAATTAACTTATTTATAAAAGTATATAATTCAATAACAAAAATTCAATAATTTAATAACAAAAATTACGGTATCAAAAAAAAACTGTGTTGGAATAAGGCATAAATGGATATTTATATTTTCTATTGTAGGTACTATTATTACACCAAATGGGTTTTTTGGTGTAACAATAGTAGCTACAATAGAGAATATAGATATTTATGCCTTATTACACGGTTTCAACTTTGTACCCCAAAATATAAAATTTTCCACTTTTATTGGAAACACATTTTTCATATGTTTTTTGTATCTTATAGAATTAAAATTAATACATATGTGGTTAAGGTTCTTATCGATTAATTGATAACTGCAATAAAATTGATCATATATAGCAAGAAATTCATTCAAGATAAAATATATTTCACTACTACATTCTAAAATGTTTATTATTTTATATAAGTGAATGACTTCATTAGATATTTTTCCTTTTAACAGGAAAAAATTTTGTTTGTAATGAAATTCATTGATAAAGTAAGAGATACTGTATATTGGAGAGGGTAGTTCGCTAAGAATCAAAAATTGGTTTGTTAATTTATACAAAGTTTTTTTTCCTTTTTTTACTTGTTGAAAGAGTGTTGAATTTGACCACACACTACACATCATTTGCTGATGTTTCACAGCAAACGTCTTACAAATATTTATAAAATTTGAAGTTTTGTTTTTTGTAAAATAGCGACGTTTGCCTTCATACCGCATCGTCCATAAATGGATAACAGGACCCATTTGTTGAATTATTCTTAATGCAATAGGAAATGTTGCTTGGGAGTGAACTCTTTTCCAAATATAGTTTTAATCGACTCCAGATGTGAGATTATTAACCGCTGAAGAGTACTAATATCAGCATCTGTTATTTCATAACGAAATAAAATTATTAATATTTCTAAAACACTAACCACCGTTTTCCATTGACGTTCATGATTTGCATTATAAAAACGCTCGAAAACGAAAGGGAAATGTGTCGCAAGGCATAAAACTTGTATGGCGTTTTGTCCTAAATTACTTCGTTCCAGGTTTATGTTTGAAGGTTTATTTTTCCGGTCAAGGAATCCAAAGTTGTAGGCCGAAATGCAGTCATTTATTTGATCAATATTTTGAAATACTTTGTGTGCAATAAAAAATTCAAATTGATATTTTAGTAGCAATACTACGAAACCCTCTAGACCATCGTGCATCAGATCAACGCTACCGTTTTTAATAGTATGGAAATATCTCAATTCGTTTAGAATAGAATTTCGACTGATGCCTTTAGTTTCCATCATCTTCAGTTTTTTTAAAGGAGGTTGTTCTTTTAAGATAGAATAACAGTTTTCCATTCGTAAGAATTCTATATCTTCGGTAGTAGCTATTTTGGTAGATTCGCAAGGCATTACACAAAAGCGACAAAAATATTTGGCTGAGAATGATCTGGTGAAGCCAATTATATCATTTGCTGCCAGATTGTCATGAGACAAAGAAATAATTGTTACAAAGGTTAAACCCAGGTTTTCAATAAATATGCCCTCATTTTCCAAAATTTTGATATCATCAATAACTGACTTACTAAAAATATATTTTACAATATTTTTACAATAAGACTTACTAAAAATATATTTTGAAGATTTGATTTTAAATAAGTAGGACTATTGACGATCGTAAAATATAAAGCTCCTACTTTATGAATGATAGTTTTGCTTCCTAGAACCCTGGCTACCTCAAAATCATCATAGTAAAGCTGAATTAAAACGAACGGTTTATTAATAAAATTGTTTTTAATAGATTGAAAACGTTGGCCGCAACATGCAAATTTATAAATTCCGCGCTCGCAAATGTGAGTTATTAAATTTTTTAAATAAGTCTGAGAAAACGGAGTTTTGAAAAACACTCCTCAATGTTTTTGAAATAGGTACCAATTGAAAAACATTTTGGATTATTTTTCTTGTGTACGTTGAAGATTCCGCATTAAATCGTAATTCCCACCTAATCCCAATAGGAATTGGTTCCGGTTCAACATAAAATGGATTTCCTAAAAACATTTTTTTTCTATTATACTTAGAACAAAATTTTTGAAGAGTATCAGATATTTTTAATTTGTTGTAGGTTAAATTTTCAAATTCGGTTGGTGCAGACACAATATTAATTGCACATCCAGTTAAAGCTTTAGATTCACAAAAAATTTGCGTTAGTGTTTCTTCTGGCAATCCCAATTCATTTAATTTCAAATAAAAGGATTTGATACAGTTATCAAATTCATTCAAAGTGGGCGTTATAGTTTCGGCAGGTTTGTCTAAGCAAGTTGGCCTGCACTCTACATCGATTTTGTGTAAAATATCAGTTGTTTTGACAGATTGATCTACGGCTTGTGCACCGCTAGTTTCTATCTGAGTAGTATGAAATTTTGAAAGGTGCGTTTTAAGAGCATAAAAAGTTTGAAAAGAATTCCTACAATTTTTATCTGCGACACATTTAATTTTAGTGTGAGATTTTTCCTTAACAAATTCTTTATACTTTAGATGTGAAATTAACTCGTCAAGCTTAACAAAACAGTTCTTGCAAATGTAACAGAAATACATCTTAGAATGTAGCAGTGAACAAAATAAAAGAAATACAGTATAAAAAAATATATAAAAAATAAAATTAATTACTTGTGTTATTTGTAGATCTAGCTTACTAGCGATTTCTTTAATTCGTGACGTGATGGTTCCGGTAACTGGGATATCATAAAAATAGTAACTTACAAATGTCCAGAATGTTTTTAACCCAGGGTCAAAATGTTGACCAAATACATAGTGTGATTTGAATAAAAGATCAACGGCTTCGATAAAATTAAAATTGCTTGGTAAAATGACAAGCTCCTGTTCAATGCACAAATAAAAATTCGAAGTAGCTGATTTATTTTCACCTTCAGCAACTAGGTAGGGATGTGAAAGTTCGTGATCAATTAATTCTGCCGGTGACAGATTTAGCTGTAATCAATTGTTTAATTAATTTCAGTTTTCACTTCAAAAATATTAAGTAAATACTTACGCTTCTGAATACAACGATTTTTTTTAAAATAGAAGCAAATGGTTCCCTCTGAATATTGGCTGATGCTTTTCCTGCTATCACTTGTGGCAATATGCTTACCAAATAAAAAAATTCTTGCATGGATGGTAATAGTTCTGTAATAAAGCTTATTATGTTACTTGTAATTTAAATTTAATACCACTATATAATTACATACCTTCAATTTCAGGTACAGGCTTCAAATTAGGTCCTTTTGTTTCTCTGTAGACCTTCTGAATACATGGGGAACAAGTTATCCACTTATCAACAAACTTTTTGTGGCTGTTTGGAAATCTCAAATCGAAATCGTAGAGAATCTAAAGTTTAAAAATTGTAAACAATAAACATTATATACTATATTTACATTATATATTATTTTTTATATTATTTCAAATATGCGTACCAAATCGGGGGACGTGAAGAAAAATGGAAAATGAGTCGAAAATTTTTTTATTTCGAAAGATGACTGCAAAATTTCAATACGGTGTGGCAAAGTTTCAACTAATTTTTGCTTTATTGTCGTTTTCTGAGTTTCCACATTAAAATTTTTCAAAATTAAGAAGTTCTCGTCGGTAATTATGTTTTCATACGAAGTTACCGACGTATTAGGAATAGCTGAACTCGTGCAACTACGTTTCCGGCTGTTGTTTCCAAACTGCTGTTCGGTAGAGTATAATTTTTGTCGTACTCGATTTAATCTTGATAGTATATATCCACGATTTTTTTTTCTGTCGTATAATGCATCCTAGAAAAACAAAATTAAACTACGTACAATAACAGAACCAAATCACACTCGACTAAATGTGCAATTAATATTGAACACACTCATATATATATATATATATATATATATATATATATATATATATATATATATATATATATATATATATATATATATATATATATATATATATATATATATATATATTTATATATATATTTATTTCATTAGTCATTAGAGTACTCGATATCCCTCCATTTTCTTTCTCCTTAGTTTTAAGTTGCGGAAAAAGGTCGACTACGGCCAATGCTAAAGCCTTTATGTCTGTTGCATCAGGATGATAAGAAAAGTGGGACACTAGGTAATCAACACTTTCTCTTATAATGGCACGTCTCTCAACATCCGACAGTCCTTTTAATGATTCCTTCTCTTTGTTTTTTTTGGATAAAACGTAAGCGTTTTGCGTTTTAATAATAAAATTTTCTAAATCCTAACATAAAATTATAATAAACATACGATGTATTATTTTCTTTTGGCATTGAAACAATATAAATTACCTGTGCATTTATATGCATTTGCAAATCCAACCGGCAGTTCTGACGAGTAACTGGTGTTGTTGTAGTGATGGTATCATCTAAAGAAATATGAATTATTAAAAGTAATTTTTCTATTCAACATAACGTCATTCATTCATATTATATAAAAATAGCAAAATCTTACAGGAAATTAAAATTTATAACAATAAATTAAAATTTATAACAATCAAATGAATGCTGATTTCTAAATAATCGACGTTAAAAAATTTAAACTGTTCTATTTTTTTTATTAAAAAACAGACAACACATCTTAACATAACGGCAATAATTAATGCAACTTATTTCATAAAGTGGTATTATAATGCAATATTGTGTCACATAGGAAAAAAATTTAACCTCATAAAATCAAAACCAAATTAAATTAAAAATTATACCGAAATTATGTTATATACCTGATAATAGGAAATCCTTATAACTCCATTCTTCCTCGTGTTTCAATACTTTTACATAATTCACAGTTCCTTTCAAATTTACTTTAATCATACAAAATTCCATTTGAAGCACTGTGCACACTTACACTATTTGTGTTTTAAAAATAATGTTTACACTTTTATTATTATATAACTATATATTTATTATAAAACTATTATATTTAGTTTATTATTTATTTAATTTTTAATATTTAATTAAAAAAAATATTCAATAATATTCACTTTCTCACTGTGCAAGCTCAAAACAGTATGGCAAAAAAACTGAATTACAAAAAAAATTAATACAAAATAGCATGTATTACAGAGTTGCGAACCGCGACAGGACATAAAAGTGTTAATCTAAGTTTCGCATTTTTTATAAATATTTTATATAAAATTACAATGTATGAATAAAAGTAGTTGTACAAAATAAAAACTAGCACTCTGATATAAATAATAAATAATAATACCCAAGAAACATACACACAATAGTCCTTTTTTATATTATAGTCCTTTTAATGTACGATACAGTGATCAGCCCTGACTTATTTGATTATAAAAACAAATACCTACTAAGTGAAATGGTTGATATTTTGTTCGAAATATGCATTTTCATAGATGGTTAAGTTGGTATAGATTATAGAATGCGTTTTATTTAAGTTAGAAAACTTCTAATGTTGTACAACGACGATATATATATATATATATATATATATATATATATATATATATATATATATATATAAATATATATATATATATATATATATATATATATATATATATATATATATATATATATATATATATATATAAATATATATAAATATATATATATATATATATATATATATATATATATATATATATAAATATATATATATATATATATATATATATATATATATATATATATATATTTATATATATATATATATATATATATATATATATATATATATATATATATATATATATATATATATATATATATATATATAAGTAGTAGTATCTGAAATTTGATGAAAAAGCGGTGCAAAATATACATGAAATTTCGGTACAATGGTGTCGATTTCACTGTCGATACAACGATTAAACCCAATTCTGATAATGGTTGCTTCATATATCGTGTGATGCTAGGTTTGTGTCGAAAATCATCGCGCATTATTTTTAAGTGTGCAGTGTCCTTTTTCAGCTTGATGGTAAACTTCTTTAAGTACATAAATACTTCCGATTTATTTTTCATAAAATAAACTTGCCGATGATTCGAGAAGTCATCTTTAAATAATACAAAGTATTTCGATCCCCCATGCGAAATCTCTTGCATGGGGCCACATACGTCTGTATGTAGAACATCACCACAACGTGTTGCTGTGCTGTTGCTTTCAGGGAATGAAGATCGTTCTTGTTTGTTTATTACGCAATCGTCACAGGTAAACAATCCGTTTTGCAGATAATTAATGTCCATTAATTTTAAAATTGACGTCACTTGGTTGATATTTTGATGAGCCAATCGCTCATGCCATAATTTTAATTGTTCCTGTTTGATGGTTGTATTTGCCTGACTCATACTTTTATTATTTGGCATACGCATTTTAAACATCATTTTAAACAATTTTTGCTTTCGTACTCCCACTGCGACGACATTACTGTGTTTAACAAACTCACAACTGTCCTTGTTTGATCGGAAAACATGACCTTTATCAAGCACTTGTCCTTGAGAAAGCAAGTTCAATTTAAGATCCGGAACGAACAAAACATTTTCTAAATATTTCGATTCCCAACTTTCGTTATTGTATGTCAAAATGCTCACATCACCCATACCATACGCCATTATCGAATCGCCGTTGCCAACTCTCACACCCTTCGGAACACCAAATTGTACATAATTGTAAAACCAACGATTATCGTTTGTCATATGATCACTGGCTCCTGAGTCCAGATACCATTCGACATCGTCTGCTTCTAGATCCGCCGTTTGACATACTAAAGCATCTGATTTGTTTGTCATCTGATCACCTAACCGGTGCTGAAGCTTCTTCATGGGACAATCTCTCTTCCAGTGCCCCTCTTTATTACATTTGAAACACTTCCCTGGTACCTTATTCTTAGGTTTGAATCTTGGCTTACGATTTTGACCATGCTTTGCAAACAATGCCTCACTTACTTCACCTGTATCCCTTTTTAACAACCGTGTTACTCTTCTACCATAAGACGCGACATTAAATTAGTAAGCGTTTGCTCTTTTGTCGCTGTTGATTCCCACGCACTGTGAAAATGATCGTAATCAGTTGGTAGAGTCATTAATATTTTAGTTGAAACCATCGAATCTGAAATAGTTTCGCCCATATCTCTTAATTGTTGCACAACGCTCTCTAACTTTGCAATGTGTGTAGCCATGACATTGCTCGAATCTTTAACGAAACTGTAGAATTGGTGCTGCAAATAGTGAACACCTGTGTTTGATTTATGTTCATAAATGCCATGTAATTTATCCCACATCTCCTTTGAACTTTTACACTGCAAAATATGAAGCGTTGGTTGCCTGCCGATCGTTGTTACGATAACCTTCTGAGCTTTCTTGTCAGTTTTGATCAAAGACTTAACTCTGTCATCTTCAATCGGTTTAATGTCTTCGCCCGTTACCACCTCAAGCAAATCACTGTCGTTCAACAACACCTTCACTTGAAATTTCCATAGCATCCAATTGCTGTGGTCGAGCAATTTCGTCACACGTAATAAATCCGAATCCATTTTTTTTTTTTATTGCACCACGTTTTTTTTTTTATATATATTTGTTTCTAGAACAATTCACTGTACCGTTATGTAACAAACAAAAAAAAATTTATTTTCTCTCCAGACAAAAAACACTTTATTTCTACCGCAATATCACTGTTTTCAAAATCCCGAAAAAACCATTGCACTGTAATTACTAATTACCATAAATACAGACCAAAAAAAAGTTGTGCCTGGGCCCATAACCTGTTGAGCGCAAATAAAACAAACGCGGTATGAATGTTAAATTAGGTCTTTATTCGTTGACGAACTTGATGAGAAATAAAGAGCATAATATAGGTACATCGAAAATCAAAGTATATAATACAAGGCCGTATATAATAATAAATATGAATGTGTGTGTGAAAACAAAAAAATATTGCAAGAATTAGGGTACATGTGGGTATACATAGATAATATGCGTTTCAATTTATTTTCTTAACAATTTCGTCCGAATCGATCAGTCACTGATCAGGTCTTTTCGCTGCGAATAATTCTATCTAAATATTATGAGACATACATCCCCGTACATCAGGTGTTCCAGGATTTCTAGCAGGCCTATGACTCGATCAATCGAGATAGTTTGGGGCCTGCCCTGGAATACCCAGGAATGACAACAAAATTGGTATGACTGTGTAGGATGACAGTGACGCAGTCTCAATGCTGTGTTAAAGTTGAGAACAGGCTATCGACAATTTTTGCAGTTAACTCGGGTGATCGGCAGGGAGATGCTCTGTCCCCGATACTCTTTAATCTCATGTTGGAGTACATCTTTCGTAAAACTGAAACACCTCAGCGCAACATCTTATATCGCCAGTCCAGTCAGGTGCTTGCATATGGAGATGACATATGCGTGATTGGACTGATTAGCAACGGAGTGAAAGAAATACTTGATCCGCTTGTAGAGTGTTCAGCTTCAGTTGCACTTCAGATCAATGAGTCCAAAACGAAATACCTGATTTTTGGTTCTAAGGACAATGGCACACCAGATTTTAGTAATGGCCACCACACGTTTGAGGGAGTGAGGTGGTTCAAATATTTGGGTTCTCTTATCACTCACGATAACAGTGTGGGTGAGGATATTAAAGTGCGGCTGGCAGCTGGCAGTCGTTCTTTGTATCCTCTAAGGTCGCTGCTAAAATCTAAACACTTATCAAGTGCCGTGAAGCTGAAGCATTACAAAGCCTTGATCAGGCCGTTGATTATGTTTGCATGTGAAAGTTGAGCGCTGACGGATGAGTACGAGAGATGGCTCCTTACATTTGAGAGAAGAATCATGCGTGTGATTTACGGCCCAAATCCCGAAATAGATGGTACATACCGAGCTCTGTACAATTTCGAGATCAGAGATCTGATGAAGATCCCCGATATTGTACATGAAGTAAGATCTCAGCGAGTACGCTGGCTCGGTCACGTTCTGCGTGCTGATCCGGAACGAATTGTGCAGATCTCTCTGAAAGGAGAGCCACCATATGGTAAAGGCAGAGGTCGTTCCAAGCGACAATGGCTCCACGATGTAGAGAACGACTTGGCCTCTTCATATTGTCTTAGACAGTATGAAGACCGTGCTCAGGATCGACACCGTTTTAGCCGGATTGTTGACTCAGTGAGGGGCCAGTAATGGCCTTTAAAACTGTTTATTATACCGGGTGTTTCTTTTAAACTGAGACGATCAAATATCTCGAAAAATAGCCACTCTACGTGTAGCGAAGCTTTGTGAATTTGGAAGTTTCCATGTAAATTAAAATTAAATTAAATAAAATAAAAAAAAACATGGAACCAGATTAAATTCGTTTCGTCATCAGAAAAAAAAAATATACTGGTTCATTACCCTTGACGGTCTTTTCAGCGCGGCTAAGGCTCAGGAGCAGTGGGGTGGGCTTTCAAGGGATGAACTCAGTCTTGATAGACCGTAAAAAAAAAATAAACCAAAAATAAACAATTCTCTCAATTATTAGGGATCATCTCAATTAGGGCAAGTATCATCATCACGGTAAGTATTATATAATAAGGGTAAGCATAGTTAAGCACGATTGTTGCTGAAACAAAATGAAAATTAAACTGAGTAATGTTGAACCGATCATGTCATCACTCACCTTGGTCACACTATTGTTGAATCAAAATTCTAATTCATATTGTAAAAAAATAAAAAAATTATGGGAATTCATTCAAATTAGAAATTAAAGACATTTTATTTAATTTAATTCAACAAGCTTAATAGACAATTAACTGTATATACATATATATATATATATATATATATATATATATATATATATATATATATATATATATATATATATATATATATATATATATATATATATATATATATATATATATATATATATATATATATATATATATATATATATATATATATATATATATATATATATATATATATACATAAAAAAAATGTGATTTTAAATTTAGGCTTAAGGACCGAACAATTAAATATAATTCATTAAGAAATTTAATGTTTTCAAATATACGTATATATTTGAAATACGATCATAAATAAATGAAATTTTAAATGTTTCTTTAAATATAATAAACTTATGCTAATTTTACACTAAATAATCTTAAAATTAATTACAAAAAAAGAACTTACTTAACAAAGGAATATAAATAGTAAAATAAATTAACAACAACAAAAAATTAACAATTATATATTAATAAAAAAAAATATAAACCTGAGTGTTTCTCTTTTGTTTCGGCTATGTTGATGGAGATTATATTGTGTTATATTATGAATGAATTTATTTGATGGAGATTGATTTTGTTTTATGTTATGAATGAATATTATGTGACTGTAGTATTATGTAGTTAGGTAGTATTCCATTTTTGTTTGCGTTTAGTTAGTTTGAATGTATGAAAACGAAAAGTTTTTTTTTTGTGAAAAATCAAATCTGAAATTTCTAGTAATTAAATAACTGTTTTGTAGTTTTAGAAAACTTTCCTTAATTTAACCATAAACAATTACTTTATGATATTATCAGATAACCAATTTATAATATAAACTAAATAAATAACAAGAATTAAATAATTAAATAGTGGTAAAAACTATCCTCGACTAAATAAATACTAAATAATCAATTAATAAACTAAATGAATTAATTGATATAAAAAAAGTTACCACATGTGAATGAACAAAAAAGAACAAAATTTGTGCACAGTGTTTTTTTTTTGTGTCAATAATAGTTATATAAAGATAATAACTTAATTGAATAATAAAAATATTTTAATAATAAATAAATAAGATTAACTATAAAATAAATAATTAACTAATAATAATATACAAAAAAAACTAATAACATTTCTTCAGTTAAATGGATCTTAATTTATGCATCATCATTACATCGGCCGTGGCCATATTATAATTTAAGTACCAATTTTTATTTACTATATTTGTATTACTTCATTTTTTATTATATAACATTCAAATTTATTATGAATTAAATTTTTTTTGAATTAAATTATAGACTTAGGTATTTATTTCATTTACTTAGTTAGTTCTTAATAATTTAGTTAAGTTTAGTTAGTTTCTGGGATGAAGTAATGAAAAATAAACTATTTTAGGCATATTTGTTTTATATAAAGTAAAAGAATAACAATAAATTTATATTATATTTAGAATTGATTTGAATTTTCGCATTTCCTTTTTAATTTCATTTTTTTAATAATAGCTTTATTTCTACTCCGCTTTAGTGTGTTATTTTTCAGAATGAGAAGCTAAATATCTTATATAGGGTAAGTTGTTGGTTGATCACAGTTAAATTAGCACGGTAGGTTGATTCTTGTCCCGCTTCATTTCCTAGTCCATATTATCACTTGTCCTCCTTTATTTCCTTTTCTGCGGTCTATCAAGACTCACTTATGTTTCGCGAAACCCCACGCTAATCCCCTGAGTCCTAGCTGGCCTCTGATGACCGCCCCGAAACCTCTGAGTGGGTAAAATTCTGCTAACGGGCCAAAACGCATGTTGATCCCGTTACAATATATATATATATATATATATATATATATATATATATATATATATATATATATATATATATATATATATATATATATACATATATATATATATATATATATATATATATATATATATATATATATATATATATATATATATATATATGTATATATATATATATATATATATATGTATATATATATATATATATATATATATATATATATATATATATATATATATATGTGTATATATACATACATATTGTAACGGAATGAATTTGGTGTTGACTATCCGTTGGAGAATTATCCACGACATTATCTTTGGGTGGTCATTTTGCCGGCTAAGGCTCAGGGGAAAGCGTGTGTTTTCCAAAGAAACGCCGTGGATCGAGAAAGACCACAGGAAGGGAGAAGGAAGGGGTAGGATACAACAGTTGAACCAATTATTCACTCACGCTTCCCAAAACCTATACCTACCTAGAACTCATCACGTGTTATTTATCTCATCCTGAAATATAAAACAAAGCGAAACTCAGGAGAAGAAACAACCATAATAAAAAAAAATAATTTAAGAAAAATTACTCCCAGAAAGAAAATAAATTTATTAAAGAATTCAATATAAAAATAATGAAATTTGTAGCAAATAGTAAAAAAATAAAAAATAAAAGTTCAAAAGCGAACTTGATACAAAATAACGATAAAAAGTAAAAGGAAGTTTGAAGAACCCAAAAATCACCACAAAAAAAAAAATTAAATATGTAAAAAAGTTATTATTATCAAATTATTGTTATAAAAAAAAATAAAATATTCATAACCAATCATTCAAAAATGCATACATTATCCAGTATGTAAACTAAAAAAAAAATTATCTGAATTTATAAAAATAATTTGATCCAAGAAATATAGTAAGATTAAAAATGTAATAATATATATAATAAGTAAATAATGAAATAAACATAAAAATATATCTTAACAGCAACTACGTCGATGTTGATAGATGACGTTGAGTGATGATGTCATTAGAAGTTTACAATGTATTTATTTATGTTCATACACATTTGTAATTTATGCAGATTTTATTTACCGATTTTAGCGTTAAAAAAAAATATATATATTTTTTTTATCGTTACAGATATTAAAATTATCGGTAATCACTTATAGTTTTATTTTTTGAATTTTATTTTTAGTTTTTTAGTAGTTTATAATTTTCACTTTATTTAAATTTAGATCTATCTTTTTTTCTATTTCTTTGCGCACTTTTAGGATTGAAGACACACTTTATTAAGAATTTATACAAATCTTTCTATCGCTGTAAAAATTGTATATTATTATATTTTTATGTATATAACAAAAAATGGCACCATTTTAAATGGTCACTAATATTTGGTTTTTTTTTCTCATTATCTGTTTTTATCATACGATAGTATCTAACTTGAGAAAACATTTTTATTTTATGGGTTTTTAGTTTTAAAAAACACTTAGTTTTAGGATATTACTGCAACAATTTCACATTTTAATTCAATTCAACTGTTTATTTTACTTATTTTACTCACTTTTTATTCACAGTTTTTACAAACAACTTTATAAACTTGACTAACAGTTTTATAATTATTACACGTGACAAAAAAAAACTTAAAAAAAGTTATATTATACTAAACTTAGCCATAATGTCAATCTAATTGTATCGAACTTTATTTTATATAACTTATTATTTATATATTTAGTTTCCTTTTTATTTTTATTATTGGGACGAAAAAAAAAATTTACTAAGTTATGTCAAAGCCATCTTAATATATAAAGCCTCCATGTTGAGCGATATTTTCAAACGAGCTTTTTTTAGTTAACCAAAAAATGTGTAATTTACAAAGAAGTCTATGCAATCCCATGGCAAAACATACAAACTTATTTTGAATTGTTCAACTATTAATAGTGAGAGCTTTTAATATTTTATTACATAAAATAATAAATAAAGAATTGAATTAGGTGATGGCCAGGGTTATTTTTCGAAATTATATTAATTAAACATAATTTGTATGATTATAAAATTGTCATTAATTTAATTTATTTGCGCTTTTAAATTTGTATTTACAAATATATATCTGATATATTCTAATACTCTCTTTCAATATACTGCATTCACTCCACCACAGAAATAAAATAGTTCGATTCAAAATCTAAACATCGAAAAATATGTAAATATAAAAATTATGATAACTACGATAAATTAAAATTTAGGAGATTAATCGGATAAACGCTGGGAAATTTCTCATTAAACCAAAGTAAAAATATTGATCGTATCGATCAAATAAATGATAAAATGTTGTGTTTTGTTTTGAAGGTTACAAAAGGTTACATAATTTATATACAATATGTCAATTAGGATTAGGAGAGGGACAATTTGATCACGCTCTCAATATTATTTTTTATACGATTACTTTTTGTTGTTGCTATGAAATAAAAAATTGTGTTCATATATTTTTTCTCGTTTTTTGCGTTGATTTAAGATCATTATGTTTGTTCCATTTTAAAAAAAAACATTGATGTTTGCTTCTTTTGGTTTATTTGTTTAATGGGAATAAATTATTTTGTTGGTTATGTACACAATGTCCCTTTCTTACAAATTTTTATTATATTTCTATTTGAGCTTTATTAGAGAATAAAGTATCTTATTTTCCTTTAATTAATACAATAAAATGGAAAACCCCACGGAAAAATCCTTCAAGTCAGGTGAAAACCAATGTTTATAGTTTCAATTGATTTCAAAAAATTATAATTTTGAGTTACTTTTCATTCAAATATTTCTATAAACAAAAATCATGTCTCTCCATATAAAATGTATGAAGAGAGCGATTATTTTTGTCATTTTAGACTCACTAATAAAAGTTGACATGGAGGCTTGATTTATTAAGATGGCTTTGGTTATGTACACCAAAATGATATGTTTTTTTCTTAAATTATTATTTTTCTATATCCGTGTTAGTCGCTCGTTTATACTAGAATGTTATAGATTTTTTTAATTGATTTACCAAAGATTTACCAATTGATTTTTTTATTTTTAATAAAAAATTTTTATTTTTTTTTTAAATCCGTCGAGGGAATCACCAGCCTTGTGTCGGCGTAGATTAGCGCGCACATATATATATATATATATATATATATATATATATATATATATATATATATATATATATATATATATATATATATATATATATATATATATATATATATATATATATATATATATATATATATATATATATATATATATATATATATATATATATATATATATATATATATATATATATATATATATATATATATAAGAAACAAGAAAAATCCCGGTGTTGAAGCGTATAATTGTTATTTGCATAAAAAAATGAATTAAAATGCCACTTTTTTAAATTTGTGATTGTATGTACTGCGGGTGGCCATCCTAAAGGACTAGCATAGACACAAAATTGGTCCATAACTGTACCATATTCGAGCTGCATCCTCTTCACTCGTTGAACCATCCTGAGCTTAAAAAGAAGCGTTGAAAGATCCGTCAGGTTGTCCAAAGAGGAAGTTCTCATACATTTTGTTCTGCTGTACGCTAGACTAGAACAGATGCTGAGCATATGGAGCACAGTTTCCTCTTCCTTCTCATCACCGCAGCTGCGTCAGAAATCATGGGTGTGAAAACATAGATAATCAATAGAAATGAAAGAGCATAAAAGAATAAAGAAAGAGCATTCATTCTGATTGTATTACAAGCGAAAAACAACGCTTATTACAAAGTGCGAATAGGATCGAAGTAAGAAAATAATGAAATAAGAAATCAAAGATGAGAAAATTACGGCACTATTTTTGTCTAATAATTGTTATAAATTGCTTTCATACTCATCTATGAGTGGGTTTGAAAGTTAATTATCAAATTCTAATTGTAGCAATAATGAAATAGACCAAGGTGGTCATTTTGTGGTGCTATCTTATATTAGGCAATTAAAAACTGTAATATAATAAATTGTCGTAGCTTACGTGGATGAATAACGTCACGTCGCTTGTTGATGTTAATGAAAAAGACCACAATATTCTTCCGTCCTGCTTTTACTAGTGGCAAAAACAAACAAGAAAAATAGCTAAATCCCATTTTGGTAAAAAAACCATCAGTAATGAAATTATTTTCATAGGGAGAGGTTGTGTTTATGTGTACTATTGGATTTATATAGCGTGTGTATACGTAATTTTTTTTTTCAGAAAATCATGACAAAAAAAATCTATTTATATTTTTTATTTTATTTTAATTAGACTGGAATTATCTTTTTAATTAAATTATAAATTCAAAAATTCCTAACAATAAGCAAATAAGGAACATTCACACATAATTTTGTGACGTCATTAAACCAATACATATGACAATTTTCAATTTTATCTTATTTAAAAGTATTTTTTCGCCATTATTTGTTTTATATATACATAGGTATATGTATAAATAAGTGGTAATTTTATTTTATATAATTTTTTTGAATATTTAATTAAAAAATTAAAAAATAAAATTAAGTTTTATTAAAAAAATTATTTTCATGGTGATTTCACTACCATGAATAGCACTCGATAAAAAATGTTCATATAAATAGATTTGAGGTTATAAATAAA
The DNA here is from genome assembly GCA_951394425.1 of Tipula unca. NCBI lineage: Eukaryota > Metazoa > Arthropoda > Insecta > Diptera > Tipulidae > Tipula > Tipula unca. Next base: position 108,608,368 of record OX596381.1, read on the forward strand.
CGTCAAAATACCACCAAAGTCATCCAACTTCCCCATAAAATTCATTTCGCAGGGTTGGATTTGTAGACGTTTCCCCTTACTATAATAAACGTGTGAGATAGTACCACCCAGAAGCGTTAACATCATAATATTGCGTTCCGTTTGGAACATGCACTTTTTGCAAATATAATTTTATTTCTATATTTTTGAAGCCATGTAAACACACTATTTGTGCTACTTGTTGGTGAACTATTCGCTCGATTACTATTGAAGAAATGAAACAACTATAGCAGACGATTTCGATTATGATAAAGCAGAAAAAAATGGATTTAGATTTCTAGAAACATATTACCAAAATGTTAATTATGTCAAGCATATGTGAAACATCATAATTAATTTTTCGCATAATTTCATTAACAATTAAAATTTTGTGGTAAGAAAAAATTCATTTATTGACAACTATTCGGTTATGTTATGGTCCTTCATAATATTTGTAATTTTTTATTGAAATTATTGAATAAAAAAAAAATGTAATTTAAAATGAATAAGAATATTATTATTATAAAATTTATTTCAATAGAAATTATTGCGTTGTAAACAGCGCCACATGTTTCCTATTTTGTTCATAGCCTCTAAACGTGAAATGTTCCTTCATAATAAAATCAAAAAAAGGTATTGAACTAGAATGCTTTTACACGCCTTTTGATGTTCGAATTGATCCATTGTAAATACAGTCTGTTTGGAACGCATAACATAATACCAACATGAATATCTAATACGAATATATGTATACAGGATCCCACATGTTGAATGCTTTATCAAGGTAATCAAAAAAGTTGGTTCCATCAAAATTATAGGACACGAAAATCTTAACTGCTATTTCTAAATTTTGTAACTATTGTGATATCCGAATACTTCCTTTATATAATATCATTTTTGCTATCGCGTCTTATTACAATCGTAGCTTTCAATTTGTTACCTTCGATTTTTTTTGTGAATTTATTTTTTTGTTTGCAGCCTATAAGTCGTATGCAATATTCAATATACTGTCGTTATTATCATTAAAAATAAATTTTCATTGTCACACAGGAATTCATTTGATTTATCAACTACACTTTCTACAGTAGCAGGCCAAATAGTGCTTAAACCTCTTGAGCTTTCAATTTTATCTATGTATTTATTTTATTAGTGTATAATGTAATGAATAACTCATCTTCCCCGTGTTCTATTAATTCATAATTATTTTCAGTCATATTTTGTTTATCGTATTGAGAAGTTGTTGACAACATATAACTAGTTTCCAAAAACGCAATTATTAATACGATTTCTTGCGTTGTTTTCGTGTGAGAAATTACGTATTAAAATCGTAATAATTCCTGCATGATTAAAGAAAGAAGTAAGCCTTTAAACGAACTCTTTATATTTGTATAGTTTCAGCTAATATAACCAACCGTTTATCTTTGAAATTGGATAATTAATAACATTTAAAAACACACCAACAGGCGACAATTAGTCTTATTTATATTTTCGCAAAACAAAGATTTAAGCTGTCTCATTTTTCTTCTCATATTTCTTGTATTTGGGTTTGGTTAAAGATTCAAAATTAAACTGAGCTGAACATATTTATAAATTATACAATATAAAAAACTATATTTCCAGTCTTATTTGTTGTTTAACGTTTAGCTAACTATATCAACCTTGAAACTAATTGGTTAATTTATTTTGCTTATATAAAGATACATTTTAATTATATATATGAGAGGGATTTAATAAAGTGCTGCTAGCTATCAATTACGCCCATTAAAAGTTCTACAGAATAAATTTCTAAATTTTACTAAGCATGTTTAAAGCTATAGACAATTACAATCACATCTACTTGTTATAGTTTTTCAAGTTTTCAATATTTGTATTTACGATCTTATCATAGCCACAATACGTCGTTTTTCGCTTAAACCCACTTCAGCCCTATTAATTGTTTTATCTTTCGCGAACAAAAGTTATATGTAGGAGACTTACAGGTATAACTTATATTTAGAGCTCATAGTAAAGTTACCCAACTTTTATAAATAATGTATATTGATAACAACCTGTTATTAAAATGTCGGTATTAACATATAAATAGATTTTAATTATTTAAAAAATAATTGATCTAACGCTAAACCGCCTTATCAACCATGGGTATGTTGATGGAAGAAGAAAGATAATTAAGAAAATAAGAAAATACATGTAGCTCCATTTTTGTTATCTCCCAGTGAAAAAAAACCATAAAACGAATTCAAATTTCTTTTTTTTATAAATCAATTAGCATTTCAATTTAATCAACATTTAAATTAAAAAACACTTTTGAACCAAAGATATTTCCAGTTTAAGAATTTACGTCAATCAATCTTATATAAAACAGATGATGAAACACACAAAAATAGAACGAATTGGTTAAAAACAATAATACGTAATAGTTGGTTCAAATCCAAATTTAACGCGCACATTTTAGTTTTGTTTAAATTGAATTTAAAATTAGGCAGTACACGAAAATAGCGAATCGAAAGGGATATTACACTCTTTAGTGCTCGCATAACGATTTTTATATTTAAATATGTTTACAATAAGTATACAATAATTGGACTATTTCCTTCACATCGTTGCTATTCTATCCAATCACGCGTGTGTTATCTGCATATGCAAGCATCTGATTGGATATATCGGCGATATAAGATGTTGTACTTACTAATTGACATAATCTCAAGATATTAAACAATGCGCTACTGTATGACGTACGTGTCCCTTTATGACTTAAAATGTTATTTTATATATTAATATTTACACGTACGCTTACCCCACCATTTATGATTTCCCATTCCGAATTTACTGGTAATTGCGCATTCTTGAAATATGTTTTTAAAGAACTGCAATCTCTTTCATAAATGTGTTATCGTTTTTTCATATAAAACGACATAGCGTAATTAACAAACAGCCTCCATTTTTCCATTTTAATATTATTATCTTCCTATTTTTCGTTTTCCTTTTCGCACTAATTTCTTTTAAATTTTCCGACATTTTTTATGCTACAATTTTTTACAATCAATTTTCTTTGGTTGTACGTATACGGTACCGTCCATTCACGTAATAAATCTAACGAAAAATGTAGTTTCGATATATGGATATATATTACACAGACACCAAAGGCAAGCATAAATTCTTGTCTTTGCTGCTACTACACAGTTGTGTACACATACTTTTAATACAATATTTAACATTATGTGTTGAAATAGTTGATCCGTTTATAGAGTTTTTATAGCTCTGTTGGACTTCACATAAATGAGTCCAAAACAAAATACATGATCTCCGGTTATAGGGACAATGGCACACCAGATTTTAGTAGTGGCCACTACACGTTTGAGGGTGTGAAGAGGTTCAAATATTTGGGCTCTCTTATCACTCATGATAACAGGGTGTGTGAGAATATTAAAATGCGGCTGGCAGCCGGCAGTGCTTTGTATCCTCTAAGGCCAATGCTAAAATCTAAATACCTATCAAGTGGCGTTCAGCTGAAGCTGTTCAAAGCGATCAGGCCCGTTGTTATGTTTGGATGTTAAAGTTGGGCGCTGATGGATGAGTACGAAAAAATTTGGCTAAGTAGTTAGTTCGTGGTCGTGCTTATATGCGCTTAACGTAAGTTGTCAGTATATTTAGTAACAGGAGCCATAGTTTTAGTGGTGGTAGATAATATTTGTAATTGGCTTAGTGCTGTGTTTATATATGAACCGCATAATGTATCTATGTACGCGTATGTATGTAAGTGCATATAGGTTATTACGTGCATGCCGCAGCAAGTGCTCCTAGTAGTAAATCAGGCTCTTTCTCTGGCTGTACGTAGCTAGAGTGTATAAGCTCGGTAATCTTGGTGACACTATAATAATTTGTAATCGAGGTTCTTTAAAGTTCATAATGATTTGATAATATTGATTTCCCATTCGATAGACATGTTGTTGTAATAATTTAAATATTCTTTGACTGATTTATGCCAAGTGCAACAGAGTCATCCTAAGTTTACCAGACCAGCACAATCGCAAATTGGGGTGTTTGTAAAATAGAATGATCTACAGTATATATTCTTCCAATAGTTTATTCGTTATGCCGTAGTTTTTTTAGTGATAATTTTAGCATTTAGTATATAATATGTTGTATTTTCCTGCTTCATGAACTGAACTATTTGAAATTAGTATCCAGAAACCTGAAGTTCAGGTGATTAACTCAACATAAAGACTTAATATTTTGTTAATCGACATCGATTAGCAAACGTAAGAACAGCATTTTTTAAACCATAGGTTATTTTAAACTATAGTATTTTTAGGCCGACTTATTTTTGAATATGAAAATGTTCATAAATTCGGAGCGTACTCACATGTCTCGTAAACTTAAATTGAACGAACATGTTTTCCAAGAATACCACAACAGTATTCTTTGTTTGTCGTAGGAGGCTGCTAAATGGTTGGATCACTGGGCTGACGACCCGCAACTGTAATAAATAATCTGTTTATAAAGTCAACAAAATGAAAAATGGATACCGCCAAACCAACACCGGACAAGCACACGGATCCAAAATTTAGATCGGCACGTGGAACGAGCCGTCACTTAGGAAACCAGGAGCGGGGTATAAGTTGTTATACACTGGAGACGACCTCGGAAATCTTAGATCTGGATTTCATCTTGGGCCGCAGATAAAGAAGACTGTTTTGGATTTCCAAGCAGTCATTAACCGATTGTGTAAGCATCGCTTGCGTATGAAGTTAGCGAACCTGTCGATAATTTGTTTACATGAAACCACAGAAGTCAGCCAGCCCCAAAGACTCATTTTACAATGACTTGGATGATATGATGGGATCTATACCCGAACACAATGTTAGAATGGTAATTAGGGAGTTAAATACTAGAGCTGGCAGAAATTAGGCCGACTTGTGTGAAAACATAACCCAGTTATCCCGACACGAAACTGCGACCGATAATGGTGAGAGAATGATGTGCTTTGCAATTGTTCACGATCTTAGAGTAGCAAACCCATTCTTGCCTCACAATCTGATATATTTGAAAACATAAACACGAATTTTCGACACGATATATTTTCGTACAGGTGTGGGAACCTAGCGAAACGCATGGAACGTTCCGACTCGACGTCTCACAATAGCAAGGAGAAACAAGGCTACTCTTAATAGGAGATCAGCTAAGCAGATTTGTAGACGGATAAAAGAGAGAATGGTGGAAGGCCGAGGTTCTGAAAGTACAACAACTCAGAAATGAGCGCAGTTCGCGTAAATTCTTTAAAGAAATTACTGGATTGAACCATACTTTCAAGCCTGTGTGACCGGGATTGGAACCTCTGTGTCAACATCGGTGCAGTACTCGACGCATGGAATGATCACTTTACTGACCTGGTGTTCATCATGCGTCACAGAATGTAGTTGAGTCACCTCAAATACAAATGGCGGAGATGTGCATTGAGGATTTATCCCATTAGGAATTCACTAGGGCCATGAAGAGATTAAAACGGAACCGCTCACCTGAGGAGGACTGCATTAATTCGGAGCTCTTGATTTCCGGAGGGGATTCTTTGTGGAACTGTCTTTCCGATCTTATTGAATGGAAAGCGGCCACGATGTGCCCTATCTTCAAGAAGAGAGACCGCTTGAAGTGTGAGAATTATCGCGGTATAGCTCTCCTTTGCACAGCATACAAATTACTGTCCTACATTATATTGGATAGACTTACTCCTCTAGCGGAGGGCCTGGTTGGTGCCCATCAATGAGGATTTGTCCGAATCGATTAATCATTGATCTTTTCGCTTGGAATGATTCTATCTTAATATTATCAGACGTCCATCCCCGTACATTAGCTGTTCCTGGATTTCCGGCAGGGCTATGACTAGATCAATCAAGAGAGTATGTGATCTGTGCTACAATACCTAGGAATGCCAACAAAATTGGTACGATTGTGTAGGATGACAGTGACGCAGTCTCAATGCTGTGTTAAAGTTGAGGACAGGCTATCGAGATTTTTGCAGTAAACTCGGGTGTCCGGCAGGGAGATGCTCTGTCCCCGATACTCTTTAATCTCATGTTGGATTACATCTTTCGTAAAACTGAAACACGTCAGCGCAACATTTTAAATCGGTAGTCCAGTCAGGTGCTTGCATATGCAGGTGATATATGCGTGATTGAATTGAATAGCAACGGAGCTAAGGAAATACTTCATCCGTTTGTAAGATTTCAGCTTCTGTTGGTCTCCAGATCAATGTCTCCAAAACAACAGTGGCCCCTACACGTTTGAGGGAGGGAGGAGTGTCAAATAATTGGCCTCTCTCATCACTCACAAAAATAGTGTGGATATAAGTGTGCAGCTTACAGATGGCAGCCATGCTTTGTATCCTCTAATGTAACTGCTAAAATCTAAACACCTGTCAAGTGTAGTAATCCTGAAGCTTTACAAAGCTTTGATTAGGCTCGTTGCTATGTTTGAATGTGAAAGTTGGTAAGGTAATATATTCGATATTGTACATGAAGTAAGATCTAATCTAGTACGCTGGCTCGGTCTCCTTCTGCGTGCTGATTTGGAACGAATTTTGTAGCAATCTCTGAAAGAAGAGGTCGTTGCATGCCACGATGGCTCTACGGTGTAGAGAATGACTTGGCTTCTTCAGGTTGTCTAAGACAGTGGAAGACCAAGGTCAGGATCGAAACCGTTGGAGACAAGTTGCTGACTCAGTAAGGGGCCAGTAATGGCCTTTAGAAACACGGTTTATAATTATTTTAATTTATTCTTGCTAAAGAAAAATTACAAGAAACGTAAAAGAAAGACTCTGCATGTTGAACAAGAGTAGTGCAGTTTTGATATTTTACTTCTAACCAACGTCTATACTTCTATACAATTTTACTTTTATATTTTATAAATTGATTATTTATTCAAGTATTGGTTGAAGTGTAGTCATATCGGGGATAATAAGTTTAGTGTTATCATCATCGTAGCATTAGCGAGAACTAGTAATGCTTGTAACCTATATAGTTGGCCCAGTTTTGATACAAGATACACCTGATACGGTAACTAAAACTTAATATAAGACGAAAATTAGAATATGTGTTGAGACTACCTTTTGAGAACGAACAAAACTAAAATGGTTTAACAAATGAATTCCATTTTTTTAAAAGCTGTTTTAATGTTGTACATTATCAAAAGCTAAGAGAGTGCTACCTCACAAAATATAATCAATTTCAAGCCTGGATTAATGGATGAGTAAATCTAACCAACAATAATAATTCACATCGCAAGAATCGATATTATGTTATTCATATTTTTTCTTGATTGGAAAACGAAACAAAATTATCTTTTTCAAGCCTAGAATGCAGTTATATTCTTCTCTATTGGAAAAATTGTAAGAAAGAGAAGAAAGCAGAAATGTAATAAAGCTCATTTTCAATAAATGAATGCACTTAAGTAATTTTGATTTTATTTATCACCAATGCAATTTTAGTTTAAAAATGAAAAACCTTGGAATAAATCTGTTCTATAAATCAAACAAATATAATTTTAATTAATATAAATTATAACTTAAATAAATTGAATAAAATAAATAAATAAAATAAAATAAATAGAATAAATAAAATAAACAAAATAAATAAAACTAATGAAATAAATAAAGCTAATAAAATTAATTTTACTAAAATTATGAATTTATAATCATGCAATTTAATTTTGATTAAAATTCATATATAATTTAATCGATATTATACTAATAATTTTATTTCCACAATTGCATTTTATTTAACTAAACTATTTTAATTTATTTATAATCATAAGAATTCATCCCCAATCTTATCCGTAAACACTTAAAAAATGTTCCATCAAGCTTGCTTTACGAAATTATTTTGCAGGACATCTGTACCGCGGCAGATATAGCTTTTCTACTTTTTTAAAATTGTACTACGGTGTCATACCAAATAACAAAAACAAAATTGTTTATTTTGTAGGTCTATTTGTGGGTGAATTAACGTTTTAGCTGTTTATGGAAATTTAAAGCAGCTATATAAACAATTTTGTGTTTAGCTTTCATCATAATATTATCTAGTATGTTGTGAATTTTTATGTAAGCTAAAAATATGTATTTTATTTGTCATTATATTTATTGACTTTGTTCTATATAATTATGTAAATTAATTATTAATTTCGATTACTTTGTTTGCTTAATGTTGAGTGAATTAACTGAAGTAATCAAATTTAAATAAAATATTATAAGAACTACAAAACAAATATTTGTTTAATTTATTTTAATAATTTTACATTTTGTATATTCAGTCAAAATTATTACAGAATACGGACATATACTACAAAATCCACAATATAATTTTTGCTTCTCTTCAAACGTAAATAAAGAGAATAGAACAGCAAATAAAAAATATTAAGTACTTGATTTTTTTTTTTTTTATATGAAAGGTTTATGGATGAGAAGTTTTCCACAATAATACGAATTCAAATCATATTGGAATCAATCAAATCATATTGGATTCTAACTAAGTATATATGTGTTAGTGTTAGTGCTAATGTACACTGTTATGAACCCATAGAAACATAGTATTATTAAATTTCGATTAAAAACATGGTTTAAATCAAAGAAATATAATTTTTATAAAAAAAATTGTATTAATGCGATGCATAAAGCTCATATGAACTAATATAATTTAATTTTTTCAAATTTATTTCATTTTTCTACAAGTATAATTTATCAAAATTATAATTTCTAAATTATAATAAATTAATTAAGAAAAACCGAAAATCATTGCGTTTGTTTAAGCTTTAGAGTCTATTTCCTACGGAAAATGTATACGTTATATGCCCACTAACATGTTTAAATTATAATTTAATTTATCAGATCTAGACTAAATGTGTTAACACTCTTTGAAAGAGATTTGGGCTGAAGTACACTAGATAGATGACTAAACTCCTAATCCATTATGCCCAAATAGTGCTCCCTACCCCTAGGAATAAATGAATGGGGACGCCTATATTGCGATTTAAAATAAAATTATTAAAGAGCTATTAACGCTTTTACTCATTTGGACTCAGGTTCTGATAGTATACTAGGTAGCTGACCATATTTCTAATCTAACAAGCCCAAAAACTATCGCCTTCGAATAAAGATATTAATGAGCCATTAACACATCGAGCCAGAGATTTGGACTCAGGCTTCGATAGTACACTAGTTAGATTACCATATTTCTAATCCACCAAGCCCAAAAACGCCCCATATCCCTAGGAATAAATTAATCGGGAAGCTTATATTGTGATTTCGTTAATAAGTTATCGGGTTTTCTATTTTGACTGTTGAATTGAAATAAAATTCGATAAACGTTCTTTATCTATCCTCAGAATTAATTTTAATTCGATTGGTTTTGTCCGATTTGGTATAATTATTATTTTTTACTATTTCAGTACTAAATATTTAAATAGGAATTATCATTTTTCTAATTGGATTTCATTTTAACACTTATATAAATCTGTGGATTTGTGGAAAACTTCACACCCATAAAGATTTTAAGTTGTGTGACCTTTGTTGTGATCAGACCCAAAAGCAAAGCGATTGTACCTATTAAAATTTATTTGCATTTTGTACTATGTGAAATATCTATACATATAGTTCATGATAGAAAGAAGATAACATAAAAGTACTTTTTCTTTGGTGCGCCAACTTTTTTTTTTCTGGTTAAAAAAAAGTACCAGTAGAGATAAAACAAAAAAAATCATAATAAATTTTAGGCATGATTTGAAATCCATCAGAGTAGAGTGTACAATCCGAAATTAAAAATGTACTTTGTATGATAATCACCACAGAATTTCTACAAAACGATATAATTTAAAATTTTACATATTTAATAAGTCTATCAAAAATATTTATATACAAAAAATTATCTCGATCAATTAAAAAATCCGATCTTTCCCAATGCACGTGTTGAACCATTTTCATTATAATTAAAAAACAAATGTGCAGCACACAGAGAAAAAGATGATCAGGTAAAACGAGAGAGTACGAGAAGGTAGATCAATAACAGAGAGATAGAGCAAAAACAAAATATAATAGGCGCACCCAATGTGTTTCGTTTTCTCGTAATGACTATATATAATATAATTCTATCATGCATATTATTATTATTATTATTAAAATTGGCTGGAACCCACGAGGATTCCGCACTTAATGCCACAAAGGCCCATGGTGCAAACCCAGAATTCTATCCCAATTCGCAAACGCGCACTGCTGCTTTCGCAAACTGAACAAGTTTAGACCAAGGCAGAGAGGACAACTGATCTAAATTCAAAGACCTAAAGTTGAATACCTACAGTCGTGTAGAACTGAACGCAGGACAACTGCTCACGAATTGAAGGCAGGCATCATCTTCCTCAAGGCAGTCCTCGCAAATAACATCATGAGCTAAACACATACGATGTAGATGATCTTTAAAACGGCCATGTCCCGTAAGAATCGGTACAAACTTTCTTAGCTGGTTCCTATTTAAAAATAAAGCATACTTCGTGGACCTCAGATTGGGCTCCTTAATGAAGTACTTCGCCTTACGACAACTAAAAGTCGCAAGCCACTGAGACTTTAGGTCTTTCAAAGCGTAATCATTTATAACTTTCTTCCCGTAATTGAAAGATAAAGGAGCCGCTGGTTCAGGACCAATTAAAGTTAATTGGGAGCCAGCTTTGTCTAAACCATCCGCAATGTCATTGCCTACGATGTCACAATGAGCCGGTACCCACATGACCGTAACTTGGGAAATATCTATACATATAGATATTGTTAGAACAAAGAAGATTCATGAATTGTTTGCATTCCTTGACGAGTTTAGAAACAGTCAAGGGATTTCTTAGAGTAAAGTACAGCTTTGCTATACGTACATAGTAGAATACTTTTGTTTTTAACAGCAAAATTCAAAGCCTCAATAACACTGCGTATCAGAGCTATTAGTTCCGCCTGTAAAACAGTACAATGCGAACCAAGACTACCGAAAAGTCTCAGATCAGTCCAAGGACGGTAGATTCCAAAGCCTCCACTGAGGTTAGAACGAGAGCCATCAGAATAAAAGACTATGGACTCATCTAATTTGTTAAGAAAAACCTGCGAAGTCCACAAATCTCTCGAAGGATAAGTCACCGAGAAAAGATTTGAGAAATGGAATTCGGGTAGTAGTCTCAAGTCTGTCATTAACCATATCGATTTCTGGTAAACATGAAGAATAACTTTTAAAAATTTGTCGATGTCTCACGATACAACCGAAAATATTTCATGCACCTCAGACGATAAGCTGCAGAACAGGCTGCTCCTAAAATAAAGGTGCGTAACTGAGGCAAGGAAAGAATGGATTCCATAGGAAGAAGTGGAGTCGAGGACATAGCCCCAGTTATGGCTCTGCAAGCAAGATTTTGTAGACCATTAAGCTTGGCCACAGAAGCTTTCAGGTCAACCACTGGCCACCACCCAACACAAGGCGTACGATAGTAGCGGTAGGACCAGTGATTTATAAATGAAAGAAAGCATTCTCGGGCTTAAACCCCAGGATTTCCCAAAAGCTCTTCTACGTTGCCAAAAAATGGCAGTAGCTTTTTGAAGCTTGTAGTCCAGGTGGTTCTTCCAGGAAAGTTTACTATCCAGGGAAACACCAAGGGGCTTGACGTGGTCACATTTAGTGATCATTCTCCCAAAAAAGGAGGGAACAGGTAATTCAAGAGTATTTCTCTTCCTTGTAAAGACAATTTAATCAGTTATAGAAGGGTTGATCTGAAGACCCTTCTCAACACACCATGCCTCCACAATAGTTAAAGCATGCTGAGTTAGGTCATATAAGACACTGATATGTTTGCCTGAGACTGTCAAAACAAGAATGTAGCCAGATTGCTACAGCTTTACAAGTAACTCGTCAATAACCAAAAGCTACAGCATCATGCATATAGTTATTTAGATCTTTACTACTAGGCCCAAACAAATTTTAGATTTAAAATCAAAATGAATATCACTCAAATCGAGTTAAATTTAATAAGTGAGTTAAAGAAGGAAGGCCGACAAATGTTGTGGCAACTACAACACGACCTATATCGAAATAATAATGTATCGCGACGCCGGCTAAAATGGACAGATATATAGGTTAGCGACACTTTAGGTCTCTCTGGTAACCAGTGTATGGCAATACTCTCAGGCTACATTAGCCAGTTTAAGACCACAGAGCAGTAATTGCCACACCAATTAGGCCAATAATAAAGGGATTGCTCAATAAAACGAAATATTTCGTTTGCAATGATGATGACGAATAAATAAATGTAAACACATTTTTTATTTTAATCAAGAAAAACGAGGCTGCTCTTGCCAGGAAGGCCGAGGTTCTAAAAGTACAACAACTCAGCAATGAGCGCAGTTCACGTAGCACTAAAGGAATTACTGGATTTCACATACTTTTAGGTCTGCGTCAAACACCATTCGGGACCGGGATGGAACCTCTGTGTTAACATCGACGCAGTCCTCGGTGCATGAAGTGGACACTTCACCGACCTACTTGGTGTTCATCATGCGTCACAGACTGTAGTTGAGCCACCTCTAATACAGACTGCGGAGATGTGCATTGAGGATCCATCCTATGATGAATTCTCTAGAGCCATGATGAAATTGAAACGAAACCGCTCACCTGGGGTGGACTGCATTAATTCGGAGCTTTTGATATTCGAAGGGGATGCATTGTGGAACTGCCTATTCGACCTTTTTCGATTAGTATTGCGAAACGAAGTTATGCCTGACGAATGGAAAGTGGCTGCGATATGCTCTATCTTCAAGACGGGAGACCGCTTGAAGTGTGAGAATTATCGCGGTATACTGTAACTCTTCTTTGCACAGCATACAAGTTACTACATCTTACCTTATATTCCATAGAGTCAGCCCTATAGCGGAGTGCCTTATTGGTAACTATCAAGAAGGAGATTTCGTCCGAATCGGTCAGTCACTGAGCAGTGAGTCTATTCACAGAGAATGATTCTATCTAACAATTATGAAACGTCCATCCTCGTACATCAGGTGTTCCTGGATATTCGGCAAACCTATGACTCAAAAGGAATGCCAACAAAATTGGTACGATTGTGTAGAATGACAGTGACGCAGTCTCAATGCTGTGTTAAAGTTGAGAACAGGCTATCGTGAATGTTTGCAGTTAACTCGGGTGTTCGACAGGGTGATGCTCTGTTCCCGATATTTTTTAATCTCATATTGCAGTACATCTTTCGTAAAATTGAAACACCTCAGCGCAACATCTTATATCGGTAGTCCAATCAGATGCTTGCATATGCAGATGACATATGCGTGATTGTACAAACAAAATACATGATCTCTGAATATAGGGACAATGGCACACCAGATATTAGTAGTGACCGCAGTACACGTTTGAGGGAGTGATTATGTTCAAATATTTGGGCTCTGTTATCACTCACGATAACAGTGTAAATGAGGATATTAAAGTGCGGCTGGAGCTGTCTGTCGTAATTTGTATACTCTAAGGCCACTGCTAAAATCTAAACACCTATCAATCGGCATGCAGCTGAAGCTGTACAAAGCGATCAGGCCCGTTATTTTGTTTGGATGTAAAAGTTGAGCGCTGACGGAAGAGTACGAGAGATGACACCTCTACATATCGAGCTCTGTACAATATCAAGATAAGAGATCTAATGAAGATCCTCGATAATTTACATGAAGTAAGGTCTTAGCGAGTTCGCTGGCTCGGTCACGTTCTGCATGCTGATCCATAACGAATTTTGCGGAGATCAGGAGGACCCCCATATGGTAGGCGCAGAGGTCGTTGCAAGCGACAATGGCTTCACGGTGTATAGGACGACTTTGCCTCTTCAAATTGTCTAAGTCAGTATGAAGACCAAGCTCAGAATCAAAACCGTTGGAGCCAAATTGTTTGCTCAATAAGGGGCCAGTAATGGCTGTTATAAACTGATTATGACTCTTATCATTGTGATTTTGTGAATGCAGTTTAATATGGGATTATATTTGAGAACGGATCCATCTTCGAGATGAGAATCGTTTTGTTCAACAGCATATCGATCTACGATAAATCACGCAAGCTTTCGTCGATTGATTATTATTAATTATTAATATTGACTTTATTTTTAGTATCTCCGTTTATTTAAGAATTGTGTTTTATATAGTTTAATCAGGAAATCAGTGCCATAGAAAAGGCCATATATGCATTTTGTCCGTTTCGTTATATATATGTGTTATTTAAAATCATTCATTCGATAGCAATTACTGTTTGTAAAATTCTAAAATATATCTTCGTTTAAAATAGTGTGATAAAAGTTTGTAAACCTCAAAAGACACAATAATAACAATTTGGTATCAACCAAACTAATCGCCAATTGAAAATGAAAAATTTGACAAGTCTAATGTAAAACAAAATTTTGAGCAAAAAACCAACAATGTCTAATTTTAACTCAATACTATGCTCAATATATATTCTCCCGATAGGAGATAATTCTCTCAACATCTCATTTAATCAAATAGAGGGAGACAAGTAGCTAGATAAAAGAACGTGTGTAATACTAATTATACTTATTTAAACTAGTACATTTTTATCAATTCGTATTATTTGCTGAAAATATTAACAATACGCAAACTTGAATTTATTTAAAAACAAATATGTTTTTTTATTCATTAACTTTATTCATATATAAAAATAACAATATTTTAATTTCTACTACCCAATATCGTACAATGATTTTCGATGTGATTATGAAATTTCATAGCGGAATTTCAAATCACATTTCCTAAAAATTAAAATTAAAAATGCAATAATTGCGCTCAGAAAGTTGCAATATGCAAATCGTGTTCAACCAACCCAGCATTCAACCGTTCTCATTTCCATCACTTGTTCATATTTTTCTAATGTTTGTATTCACGATCTTATCATAGACGTACGTAATTCTATGTTTAAACACAGCCAGTGAATCCACTTTATCTCCGTTAAATTGTTTAATAAATTTGCGATAAGGTAAATCAGTTAATATCAGACGCTCATATAAAAAACAATAACACATTATTACAGAAAAGTGCTCAGACTAATTATTAAATTTTGTAAAAAAAACAGGTCCCGAACAACTATCCGCTATTTAATGATCACATGCTTTTGTTTTATTTCAGATACTATGCAATTGTTCGACCACTAAAATATCCAATAAACATGACAAAGCGAGTAGTGGCGGTTATGATTTTAAACACATGGATATCACCAGCTCTGTTATCATTTGTTCCTATATTTGCTGGTAAGTAAATTTTATTCAGCTCAACAATTAATGAATTTATTTTGATTTATTTTTATTATTACAATATAATATATTAAAATCATGCATAAATTAAATACTACAACCAAACCCAATACTTAAATTACTGTATCAAAGTTCATCAGTTGTTCTATTTTAAATGCAAGTTGGATAATACCCAGCTTTTTGACAATTAAAATGTGTGCAAAATGAAAAATTGTGCACAATGATCCTACCACTAACCACAGAAAAACCCACAATAAATACATTTTACTATCGACGTGTAAAATATTTTTATTTGTACTTATTGCACTTTCGGTTAATGTTAATATCTAAATTTGTTATGTATTGTATTTTTTGGTATTTCTAAATATGACGGGAAGGAAAAGATGTATTTATTTTGTAAAAATACAAATTAGTAACAGTTTCTAAGAATTTTCGGATGAAGATTTAATATTTATTGTTGGTTGTTTCTATTTTCACCTATACTTTTCTAAAATGTAATGTCTAATAACGTGACGTTATTCATCCACGATTCATCCACGTAAGCTACGACCATTTATTATCTCACAGCTTTTTATCTCCTAATGTGAGATAGCACCACAGAATGACCACCCAGGTGTCATTAAAATTTTTATCATACTATATCAACCTATCCAAATCCTCTTCTTATATGTTAACGAGTGTTCGGTGAGCCCCAGAAATCTAAGGGCGATCCTTCTTAACGCTTAGTCGAACACTTCAATTAAATCAAATCAGTAAATATAACTATGTTTCAAAACTCTGGAGGCTTGTTTCGAAATCAGTAGTTTTCTTCGTGGAACGCCCGCTCTCACCTCATGTTTCAATAATACATTCCAAATAGTTTGCAATATTGCTAATTTTTGGTAGCTTTCAGGCAGCTTCCAGGCAATTTTTGTTTGGAGCACTTTGCATCGGATTTATCTGGACTATTTTGCTTGGAGCACTTTGCATCGGATTTATCTGGACTCACCAGCTCCCATTTCTCGCAAAAAGACAACGTACATGGTTATTCAGATCGAGGGCTAGATCTCATTATAATTTTGAATCACCTTTTGAATAGTAGATTTAGGTTTTAAATTATTTCGGTAATTAGTCCTAAAGATTTATGTTGGTTTCTCAATTTAATAATTAATCCACCAATCTCATAAGGAAGTTTTGATGTAACATTTTAATTTATTTTGTTTTATTTTATATTTGTTCAATCCATAAACAGATTTTTTTTTTAAATCTGATGGTTAGCTGTATGGAAACACTTTTTCATTTATTAGGTTAACCATTATCTAAGAAATTTAAGTCAAATTGTATAAACATATTAAAACTGTATAGGCATATTCGAAACAAATTGTATAAGTATATTTTAAATCGTGGGTGGACATTTTTGCAATGAATTGTATAGATCTAACTCAAAAATTTTTTTTACTGGAAATATTTTGAAATATTAAATTAACTTTTATTTGTGTTTGTTAATTGAGGAACAATGTCTATTTTAGTTAATAAAAAATTAATTTACAATTATATTTGTGTTGAGTTTTCTGAATTCTGCAATTTTCGTCAATTGCACGCATCGTACTCAGACTTATTCTGATGACTGTACAGTGTACATATTAGTATTGCGAATGACTGTACAGTGTACATATTAGTTCTGCATATGCAAGCACCTGATTGGACTGGCGATATAAGATGTTGCGCTGAGGTTTTTCAGTTTTACGAAAGTTGTACTCCTACATGAGATTAAAGAGTATCGGGGACAGAGTATCTCCCTGCCGAACACCCGAGTTAATTGCAAAAATTGTCGATAGCCTGTTCTCAACTTTAACACAGCATAGAGATTGCGTCACTGGCATCCTACACAGTCGTACCACAAACTCTCTCGATTGATCGAGTCATACGCCTGCCTGAAATCCAGGAACACCTGATGTACGGAGATGGTATAAATATGAATGATGATATGAAATATGATTTAATATTATTTATTTATTTTGAAAATTTGGAACTCCCAGCAAATACTGCAGACCGTGTCGGGCAATTAATGACTAAATACTGACAAAAGTACGTATTTTATCGTTCTTTCGGCAGGCCGAAACTACAAAATTGGTAGCATTGCGGTTTCAAATTATCGTAAAAGGTTGGAAAATTTTACTGATCGTACGCGTACATATTTATTAAGAACTTATTGGTTGAAATTACTTTACCGAATTGGTAATTTGTTGGTTTTAGATTGCCGTAGAAAGCTAGGTTATACTGCAGAGCACACACATGAAAATTTATAAATTTTTTACTGATAAATTTAATTAATAAAATTTTATTCTTTAATACTAGATGTTCACGTATTTACTTGACAGAATCTATTATTTTCCGATTTTAGATTACCGTAAAATGTTAGGTTATAGTAATATAACCTAACATTTTACGGTAATCTAAAACTAGAAAATGATTGATTCTACCATATAAATTCGACTTTATGTTCAGTAGAATATAAACATTAACGACGTTTTTAGAACTTTTACTGATCACATTTTCTTGGCTGAATTGGTAATTTTGCAGACCGAGATGACTGTGAAAAACCATTGTATATTACTAGAAGCATACGTATACATTTATAATATTTTTCTGCTCGAATTTACTTCACCGGATTGATAATTTTCACGCTTTAGATTACCGTAAAATATTAACCTTTATTACTGAACATATACGTAAATATTTATCGACTTTTTACTTAACAAATTTATTTGATTGCATTGGTAACTTTGAAGCTTCAAGATAAACATAAACTATCATTCAGACATCACTGAAAGTTGAATGTTCGAATTCCCTTCTGTGCCGTCCCTCCGTCTTCATCGGTTAGCGTTCCTGTGAATGAAATCTTAAAGTACTTCTTCCTAAATAGATTTTGAAGGATCTTATCCTTTCCCAAAAATCATGAAAAATCCATATGAATATATGACGTCATTAACGACTTGATAATTTCTATTAAACTCATTTTACACAAACAGCCACCATATTGGGGATGACCATAAGACTCTAGTCTATCAAAAAAACGAAAAAGTAATAAAAAATATAGAAATAAATAAATATACAAATAAAAAATTAATTAATTAACTAAAAATAAATATTAATATATACTATATAAATAATAGAACTTAAGTTAACTAATTATGATAATAACTACGACGTTATCATAATTAAAATAGTTAATACAAAATTGGCATAACCCATCTTGTAAACTAAAATAACTATTGCAATTTAACATACCAATACTATACATATGTATTAAAACACCACAATTATTTGAGACTTGCTGTTGTGGGAAAGGTAACTTGTTTACTGTCATCGCAAATTTATTGGACAACAAATAATTTTGCACGTATTTTTAATACGTGAAATACTTTGTTTAATACAAAGGGTATTTCTCATAGAATTTAATATAAGATTTTATTCAGTATCTCATTCGTGAATCGTGATTTTTGTTAATACTTCGTTTCGAAATGTTTTGGAAATGTTTGAAACAAATGTTTTTGCTACTCGTTAGTACATTTCGGTTAATTTCGTGATTTATTGTTTGTAGTTAGTTTGTAGCTATATTAGATCAAAGTATATGGAGAACAGGTAATATACAAACAGGTTTCATTTTCGTTCTTTTTCGCGCATCAGTCAACATGGCGGCGCTAGTCATTAGGAAAATTTCGTGATTTTATTTGCGTTTCAATGTTTACATTCTTGTTTTAATAATTTTTGATATAAATTATAATAAAATTATTGAATAAACGCGCTGTGAATGTTTTCGTGTGTTTACAAAAAAATATTGTGTTCAAATTTTTATATTTCGGTGATTTTTTAAGTCAAAAATTAACGCTTGAAAATTGGCTTGTAGTGTGTGTTTGAAGTGAAAAACCATTTTTTACAAAATTGTATATTTTGGTGATTTTAAATTGACCAGTAGTTTTTTAATATGTTCGATTAGATTGTGTTTGTAATAAAACAATTATTTTCTGCAAAAAAATATTGTTTAGTGATTTTTTTTAATTGACTATATTGTGGTTTAAGTGAAAAAAATTTTGTCAGTGTAAACTTCCTTATACATAAAACAACAACAATGTAGTGTGTTTTTTTTTTACACCAAGCAAACACAACTTGAAACTCAATATTATTACTTAAAAATGCATCGAAACATAAAAGTTTAAAGAATATATTGTTTACAATACATGTGACACAATTTAACATTCCCCGTTGAATAAATTTTATTTTAATTGAATAAATAATTACCGAAAAATAAAAGTTTTACGAAAATATTTTTTTGCTACAAACAGACTCATTTTAAACATTAATATTATCAATTAAAAACCCCACGAAACACAAAAGCATTAATACGATGTGTTTTTGACTATAGTCAAATATTATCTATAGCCGAAATTTAATTTTTTTTTTTAATTTAATTCAAAAATAATTTATTACCAAACGTGAATATTAAAATTGAAACGCAAATAGAAATATATGAGACTAGGTCCGCCATGCTATGCGCAATATAATACCATGTAGTCGATATATTTTGATATTAGATATAGTCATTACGAGGAAACGAAACACGTTGGTGCGCCTATTATATTGTATTTTTGCTTTATCTCTTTGTTAATTCTCTTTCTTCTCGTACTCTTTCGTTTTACCTGATCATCTGGAGTGTGTTCATAAACTCGACATTGTAACAATAAAATTTCCCCTTATTGTTACAAACGTCATTACCAACTCTACTCGGTACTGCCTTTCTATACGTCAAAATGACAGTCGTAACAATATTGTTACAATGTCGAGTTTATGAACACATTCCTGATGATCTTGATAGTATTTTTATTTTTTTCTCTGTGTGCTGCTACACATTTGTTTTTTAATTATAATGAAAATGGTTCAACGCATGCATTGGGAAAGATCGGATTTTTTAGTTGATCGAGATATATTTTTGATAGATTTATTAAATATGTAAAATCATAAATTATATCGTTTTGTAGAAATTCTGTTGTGATTATCATACAAAGTACATTTTTTTGGGGGATTTCACGCGCAGCATATCCTACTCTGACGGAATTCAAATCATGACTAAAATTTATTATAATTTTGTTTTGCTAGTACTTTTTTTTAACCAGAAAAAAAGTTGGCGCACCAAAGAAAAAGTACTTTTATGTTATCATGTATATAATATATATATCTTGGTTTGTAGTTAGTTCAATATCAATACTAGGAGGAAGAAAATGTTGTTTGTCGTCATTAGAAGTTGATTTTTTCGAACTACTTTTCTTTTAAGTTTACGTAAATTTTAGGTATTCATTTTTCTTTTAGGTTTACGGATATTAAGCATTTATCAGACTTAGATTTTACAATTTTAATAGTTTGGTAATTTAAAAACACTATAATTCTTTAAATGTTAAATATATTTATTGAAGTATAAAACTCACGGGTGAAGCGTCATGAAACGAACAAAATCGGGGTAAAGGTAAGCTTCATTGTAATCTCTACATGGCGTTAGTGAATTCTTAAATGGATGGATCTTCAATACAAATCTCTGCAGTCTGTATTTAAGGTGACTAACTTCAATCGGTGACGCATGATGAACACCACGAAGGTCGGTAAAGTGTCTATTCCATGGGTCGATGTTGAAACCTCGGTGCCGAATAGCGGTTGATCCAAGCTTGAAAGTATGGTGCAATCCCGTAATTGCTTTAAAGTAATTACGAGAACTGCGCTTATTGCTGAATTGTTGTACTTTCAGAACCTCCGCTCTACACCATTCTCGCTGCTTCCGTTGTCGAGACGTTGTTGTTGCACTTCACTATAAGCTTTATTTTGTTGCTCTCCTGCAAGACGATACTCGTCATCACAATAAGTAAAATCAAAACAAAACAGTTTTTAAAGGCCATTACTGGCCCCTTCCTGTTTCAACAATTTGGCTTCAACGGTTTCGTTTCTGAACATGGTCTTCATACTGTCTTAGACAATCTGAAGAAACCAAGTCGTTCTCTACACCGTGGAGCCATCGTCGCCTGGCACGACCTCTGCGCCTATCATATGGTGGCTCTCCTTTCAGAGGTCGCTGCAAAATTCGATCCGAATCAGCACGCATGATGTATGGAGATGAATGTCTCATAATATTTAGATAGAATCATCCTCAGAGAAAAGACTTGATCAATGACTGATCGATTCGGACGAAATTCTCCTTGATACTCACCAACCAGGCCCACCACTAGAGGAGTGATTCTATCTAATAATATGTCGGACAGTAACTTGTATGCTGTGCAAAGTAGAGCTATACCGTGATAATTGTTACACTTCACGGATCGTGTATATTAAAACATTTGTTGTGTGTACATGTTTTGCTGTTTTTATTATCCATGATAAAAACGAACCCGTTTGCAAAATGTTTCTTCTTCATCCTTGTCTACATTCTAATTGTGGTTTTTGTAAAGACTTTCATGTGCCACGTGCTTCATAAAAATCTTTACCAAAAGACTAATATTTTTGTCGATTTTATTTTATTCGATGAACAAAGACTGATATTTTGTCGATTTTATTTTACTCGTTGAACTAAGATATCTTTATTTTATATATATTTTTTAGTTATAATACGCTTTGAGGATAGGTTATTTATTTTTTCGTATTTAGCTTTTGGTGATGTAATGTTTTCTTTTTCTATCGAATAACAATTATTATAGCATAACAGTTATTTTGTTTCAGAAAATATTAATTACGAACGAGATAAAAACTATTTAGAGGGTTGGTTTCAAATCTTGGTAAAAGTACAATTAATTAAGTGATGTTCAATTAAAATTAATATTAACTTAATGAAAGTACTAAATATAAAAAAGCAATAACAGAAAAGCTTTCAATAGCACAAGTGTTATACATTTTATATTTTGTTTGCTACAGACAATCTTATGTGTTGTACATGTACAATACATTACTTGGTTCTGTTTTGCTTCTTATATAGAGTTTAATATAATTAGTATATTACGGTTGGTCATTACATTTTCTATTTTGTTACTAGAGCGAAAAACTATATGCAAAGGGTGTTCCAGTAAGTCTATCGTAGAGCTCCGATTCTAGTAGATAATAATAATAGATATGCATAGTAAATAGAAAAATAACTACATATGTACATATGTCAATACATAAAAATGTTTTATAATTATTATGAGTGCCTATTTTAAATTAGTGTTTCAAATTCAACATTTCCGATACACTTTTAAAATGGAATTAAATAAACTTCTGCTGTTTTAAGATTATAACGTTTCTGATTGTGCAAACGTCAGCCACGGTCCCAAGCGTAAGATATTTCTATTCTCATTCCACAAGCAGATCACCAACAGAAATTCTATTAATCCAGCAACTTTCACGCAGTCCTAATAGTCGGTTTGAGCTCAGGGCCGCAATGGAATGCATTTTTTAAAAAATAGAAAAAGACGGATTACTCTCCAGAGTCCAGATCAAAAATGAAGCACGCCTACTGATACTTAATTCTATTTTATTCTTAAATACTTATCTTACATGACTGGCCAAAAATGTGACGTCACAAAATACACTGAACAATTTTTTTATGCACTTACAAATTCTTAAACTCACAAATTTAATGTATGGGACCGGAAGTTACATCATTTTATGTTACATTTTATGTTTTTTTCCTTTTTTTATTGTTTAGTGCTTGACTTTTAGAAAACTTTTAAGGAACACAATTTGTTGCTGTTGTTGCACAAGAATTAAAATATTTGGAAAATGCGCGAGCATGATAATGTAATTATGGCTGTCAAATAAAACCCGGTTATCGGATAATTATAATAGAGAAATCAGTTTTTAGGTAAAACTGTGACAATTAACACAAAATTGTAAAATTCATATCAAATTTAAATTTGTCCATGTAAAAATTCCCATTTAAGTTTTGTTTTCAAGTTTTTATCAATGTATATTTTTTTGTGTAGAACATTTAATATTCTTACATATAGTAAAAAGCAGATTTCAAATATTCTTTGTTTACTTGCAAGACTAATTGAACTACAATGGGTCACCCTTTTTATACAGGTTGTTTCCAATACTGGTGTAGTGAATTAAATTCTCAATCTGAAGCTTTGGCATCATAATTATACATTTAACTTAATTATTATTTTATTAGTAGTTGCTGTTTGACTCAATTACAGTATTACACCAACATAACCAAAATTGTTTTTCTTTCTAGACAATGCGACACACTATCATTTCCACTTAACAAATTAAAGTGGGCTTGAAATTCCCAACGGTACGAATTTATAAATTGTAATTAAATACAAACTTACAATTAAATCATGGTTAATAACTAATAAGTTATTTATATGTTTTTTTCCACTACCACAATTTTGAAAAATTTCCATGCCTTCTGTAACCATTTATTTCCAATACTATATCGGTAAATTTTTCCCCCAAATTTAGATTTACAAATTAAATTTACCATTAAAACCACATTTTCAGTGAACATGTCTATATGAGGAAACGTTTTCCTTTTCCTTCAAAATTCAAAAATCAAAATCATCTTAAATTCGTAGTCCGAACTAGTTTTTAAAAAAAATTTATCTATTCCACTCACTCAAACAATGTTCATCTTCATAATTGCATTTATTTTGTTTTCGATTTTATCACTCGAGGGTATGTCAACCATTTGAACTTTCTTTTGGCAAGAATTCTCTTACTTTAGTTCCTAAAACCGTCCAATTTTGTTTTATTTGTTTTAATATATATTATCAATTAGACTAGAAAAGGCGAACAATTGTTTTTTTTTAAAATGATGATAGAGGTGCAAAGAAAACAGTTTTTAAAAACAGATTACCTCGTAGCTAATTTGAATAAACATTGTGAATTTACCAGAGATGAGCAAAAAAAAAAAAATTGTAATCTAAATGTTCACAACGTTATTCTGACGTTATATTATCATAACTAGAGGAGATAAAATTAAAACTAAAATGCCAAAAACTTATTTGTCATGTATCTAACAATGTGTCATTTGAATGTGAAAATTTAAAAATATGGTATATTTGTCAATAAACTATATAGTTTTTATGGTGGTTGCTCATATAAAGTTTAGCTGAATCGCCTTGTTTCAAAATTCAACTGTGTTCTGATTCGAACTTTAACTTTTCGACGTTGCCTTAATTGTCGATGTTGACAAAAACAGTGATAAGTAATCAACGTAATATTTTACATGTCGACAACCGCGTAGATTGCATGGCGTAATCTGCCCCGCCCATTCCTGAAATTTATGTTATGCAACGCGGTAGCCATAACGTTTTGTTTTATAACCTTACTTAAAAGCTGCACATTTAAAAAGTAAATGAAATAGAACTATGTATACTTCTCTAGAAATAAATTAGTAATGTTTTTTTTTGTATCTAATGAAATAAGTTGGTTACAACTTGTAACATTCATTAAATAAATAAATTAATAAATAAATAAATTCAATCTTCCAAATAATATTCTATAAAATTATAAGTACGTATAATAATTAAAACTTATAACCTTCAGTGGCTCCATAAATTACTTAAAATTTGGCTATTTGTTGAATGCGTATTAACTCAACGCTTACGTCTGATTATCTTGTTCCCCTCAGATTTTTCTGATACTTCTCATAGTCATAAACTTAATAATCGATGGAAATCAATTTTATTAAATAATCCAAAGAAATTGTTGCAGATCCGCTGGTCCAAAACACCTCGAAACCTGAAATCATCGGAGTAAAAGATTCGAGTTGATAGACCTAATTAGATGTTAATTGGGTTCGTTTTAAATTGTATTTAGATATGTTGCAGTTTTTCTAATGTGTCTATGTATTGGTTTAAGTACATAGTATATAAATAAATTAAAATTATAATCTAATATTTTCACCGTTACGAGTACCTTTATTAGCGGCATTGGTTATTTGAAATTGACTCGTTTTTAATATTAAAATTGATTTTTTATTTCAGGGTGGTACACAACGGAAAAACATAAACAACAAATGGAACATAATCCCGACAATTGTTCATTTATTGTAAATAAATATTACGCCGTTGTATCTAGTTCTATATCATTTTGGATTCCATGTACTATCATGATATTCACTTATTGGGCAATATTCCGAGAGGCAAGTCGACAAGAACGGCAATTGGCATTAAGACAGGGCACAGCAATGCTAATGCATAGACATTCTAGCGGTGGGGGTACGAATGGTAAGTAATTCCCTAAATCGATTTAAATATTTATTATGCAATGTAACTAATAAATAATTAAGTTAAATAAATAATAAAGTTTTGCTAAATAATATCTCAATTAGAAAATTCCGGGTTGGCCAAAACTTTGGCCACAATAATTTTTTTTGTATTCAAATATATTAATTTTACTTAATAACAAAGTCTGGAGTGAATGTTTTTATACCTATTTTGATTCTTTGTATATGATCAAAAATTCTAGGATAAGCCGATAGTATAAAATCCTGGGATAAACCAACTGAATAAATTAAATGTTTGCAAAAGGCCTGGGATAGATTTTTACGCTTGTGGTGTTAGAGGTATAAAAAAAATTCCTGGGATAGCTTCAAGGGTGGTACGTAAATCGAAATTACGTAAATCGAAATTACATAAATCGACTTTAATTTTTGTATGAAAATAATAATAATAACAATAAATCCTTACGAATAAAAAAAGATACTTACCAAATAGAGGAAAATTGAAAGTTCTGCGATTTCAATGTAAACATTTCTAACCAAGTAATTTCCAGATTAAAACTCTTAATTAATTTATTATGTTCATATATCCAGATTTATGAATAGAAATCTTAAACAAAAATTTTAAAATAATACACATATAGTTCATTAGACTAAAAAAATTATAAATTCAGATAAATTCGCAAATTAATTTAAATTAAATTATTACGCTCTGTTGATTTTACTTCATACATTTCATTGCAACAGTTAATAGCTGATTTACTCTTCGTGACACTTTCCTGATGCGTCCTGTATCCGGATCATTTAAAGTTCATATTTTCAGTCCTGAATCAATATGCTCTAGTGCTTCGGCTAACATTTTGCTGAATATTTGTCGTCGAATTTTCACAACCTCCTACATTTTTTTTACTATTTGTTTCCTTCTAACTCAATTAAATCGTTGTTTGTCAATTCAGGTTCTTGAGATTCCGAAAGATCAGAACAGCGTTTGCAAATTCCTCAAAACCTAGTTATTGGTCGTAACTGATAATTTCATTTTAGACGATTGCTAAATTATCTGAACTACGAGAAAATAATTCTACGCACTTAGGCCAAAGCTTTCTCCAAACTTTATTCATCATTTCTAGTTTTGCTTCTTCTCATAAAACAACAATGTTTTCAAGAACATTTTTAATGGATCCAGAATTCCTAAACGGAAACTTCCTGATCTGGTTGGTCTGTTTTTCAAATCAGTTCACGGAAGGTCCGCTTCAGATAATAGGCTCTGACAGCGGCTATTACTCTTTGATCTCTAGGCTTAATCAATGCTGTTGTATTTTTGAGCAAGTGCTGGACTGTGACAACCCCTAATGGATTATTTAACTTCGGATCATTGAATAGCGAGTTATCAAGAAATAACTGTATTTTGTTGGCTATATTTTTTTACGATAGTACTCATGTCAGCTGGGTAAAAATAATTGTTAAACCATTCTTGAAAAAGCTTGCGGTCATCCATGATTTAGCATTTGCTCTCCAAATAACTAATATAATCTAGATTTTGTATGGTTTTTGTAAGACCCTAGGATTTTCTGTTCGATAAATCAATAGTAGTTTGATTTTGAAATCTACGGATGAATTGATTCTAAGTATCAGGGATAACCGTTCTTTTGGCACTTCTTCAACCGTTCTTTTGACTAGGACAACCCCATCTTATCGACATTAAATATTTGTTGCGGGGTGCAGTTGCTTTCTTCAATTATTTTATCAAAGTGGTCTGAAATTCGTTACCGGTGAGATCTGAACTAGCAGCTCTTCCAGTTATTGTATCTATTAAAGTATGTAAAAAAAGGATATCAAAATAGCTGTAAGTGCTCAACCATGTATTCAACTATATACTCGTATAATCAACCCGAACCGTTTGAAAAGCTAATGGCTTTCACATGGCGAAATTGAGATTTCAGTAAATTTACATTTTAGGATTGTCTTAAGAAATTGCGTATCTTAAGATTTTCACTATTTAGCACAAATCTCAGTATGATTTTTCGATAGGCCTGAACTTGCACTACCATCATGCCGAACCGTTTGAAAAGCTAACGGCTTTCATATGGTCAAATTGAGGTTTCAGTAAATTTACATTTTAGGATTTTCTTAAGAAATTGCATATCTTAAGATTTTCACTATTTAGCACAAATCTCACTATGATTTTTCAATTGGCCTGAATTAATACTACAATCATGCTTAGTGCTAGTTCAGGCTTATTGAAAAATCATAGTGAGATTTGTGATAAATAGTGAAAACCTTAAGATACGCAATTTCTTAAGAAAATCCTAAAATGTAAATTTACTGAAACCTCAATTTGACCATGTGAAAGCCATTAGCTTTTCAAACGGTTTCGCTTGATTGTAGTGTTAGTTCAGGCCTATCGAAAAATCATAGTGAGATTTGTGCTAAATAGTGAAAATCTTAAGATACACAATTTCTTAAGACAATCGTAAAATGTAAATTTACTGAAACCTCAATTTGACCATGTGAAAGCCATTAGCTTTTCTCAAACGGTTTGGCATGATTGTAGTGTTAGTTCAGGCCTATCGAAAAATCATAGTGAGATTTGTGATAAATATTGAATCTCTAGTTTTATTTATTTCACAAATTTTTATGATAAAAGGAAGTAATTAATTATTCAATATTAGTTTTTAAATGTTTTATTATTTGCCTAAATGATGACTGTCTTTTATAATACACTATTATTTGACTAATACATTCACAAATATTTAGATTTAGTATAAACTTCACAAATCATATATGGCTTGTGAAGTTTGTACTAAGTTAAAACTATTTTTTAATTTTTTTATTTAGTTCTAATTTAGGTCTAATTTCACTCGCATTACATAAGTCGAATTTAAAAAACAACAATTTAGGTGTTTTATAGAGGTTTTTCGAATTGGCAACACTTTTCAGCAATAAATTGTGCAAATTTATTAAAATCGTAGCTCAGTTTGCTAAACTCATCATGCGCACGTCCTTCTTCCAGTCGGCATAATCGTCCATCATAGCAAGTAATTAGAATAACCACGGATCGTCTTCACACCACTCATAATTGTTAATACGCATCCACAGAGAATCTGTTGTTGATGTGGTGCGAAGTATTGAGATCGAACTAAATGGGTCGATTCACTAACGTGCATAGTAATTGGAACTGTGTCCATCCACTTTATGTGACGATCACGATGGTGCAAGAATTGAATCCGCATGACCATTATGTGTGTTGTACGTTCCGTGAATGGGTCGAAAACCAGATTGCTCTTAATCCTCATTTTCACTGCAATATTTTATTCACCGATGAGGCTAAATTTTTATTAAATGGCTAAGTTGCCATTACATCCATAAATTCCAGAGACGATGAACGTCTTGGAAGCCGCGCTATTGCCGATAAACGACCCTAGCTGTTCCAAAGAGTGATCGAAATACTTGTAATTTAACCGAAATTATATTTGAATACTACCGGCATTTAATTTTCTTTCCAATACAGCCAGCACCATGAACATTACAACGACTTTCATGTGTTTAATTTCATTTTAAAGTTCTATGTACTTCTATAAAAAAAACACCCTTACACCTAAATATACAGTTATACATATATAATTTGTTTAAGAAAAGCCTACACTTACACATTATTTATTCTAAAATAAGAATATAATTAAACAAAAAAAAAGGTTAAAGAAAATAATAAATTATGGCAAATTCAAAACATGTACACACTTCTGCTGTTTTGAGACTGTTTGATTATCTGTCAAACATTTTCACTACTCAAATTCGGAATTGTAGTAGTTGATAATTTACTGTCGAATTTGATTTTTACAAGTCACACGATAATATTTTGGATTTTGAACTACAAAAGCGATTATAAAATAAGTCATTACAACAAATTAAGCCTTTTATACTAGCATTTTTTGACCCGAAGATGAACAACTAATTTAGATGACAATTTAGATGACACCTTTTAGGTGTCAAAAGCTGTAGATCTCGGAATTAGAGTGCAAACAACACACTTTACTCTATGGCAGAAATTTATTTGATTTATCAAACATCTATTTATATACATAAGGAAATTAATTCTGCTTCCAAAGTATTACAGAATATTACTATAACATTAAACGGTTTTAAATTTAAGTTTTAGCTCGAAAAATACTTCCATTGCATATTTTTTTAATAAAAATCATTTTTGTTCGTTACTTATTTATTTTCTATTTAATAGAAACTTATGTGATTTACAAAAAAATTCGATGATAGTTTAATATTGGTATCCGTTTCTCTCAATTTATATATTTTTTTTTATAGGATCAATAAATTAAACTTATTTCTATCCTTTTAATGTTATTTAGGTATCGGTCCCATTTCTAGAAGTATACATCTACAAGCATACAATCGAGCTTTATATATATATATATATATATATATATATATATATATATATATATATATATATATAAATATATATATATATACAGTGAAACCCGTTTATAAAGTACACCCAAGGGACTATGATAATGGTACGCTTTAGACCTAGTGTACGTTATTCTCATGGTGACATTGAAAAAAAGTTGTATACATAAGTATGGTCATATTTTTTAATGGTTAATTAGTGTATAATTTCAAATTGTTAGGTATAAAATAGTTATAATACATAAATAAAATCACAAAAAAAGGAACTCAAGTTCCAAGACTTAAAAATTATTCATTATTAGGTAAATTATAAGAACTGTGGAAATTATAAAAAAAAAATTTATAAAAACTGTGAGGTACAGAATGATTCCAGTTTATCTCACAGTTTTTCTATTTTTATTAACGAGACGAACACAAAAATTTATCAGGACATTTAAATTACGGTGTACATACATAATATATACGTACGATAAAAATTATGCGTACGTTATAGCCATAGTGAGTTAACATACAATTGTCCAAGAGGGGCTAAATCGACGTACGTTATAATCTTATAAACGGAGTACGTTAAATCCAGCTAAAATTTCATATAAATACATGAATTTTTAGACGGGATAAGAAATTGTACTTTATTGAGGGGGTGTATGTTGTAAACAGGGTACGTTAAAAGCGGGTTTCACTGTATATATATATATATATATATATATATATATATATATATATTATATATATACATATATATATATATATATATATATATATATATATATATATATATATATATATATAGATATATATATATAGATATATATATATATATATATATATATATATATATATATATATATATATATACATATTATATATATATATATATATATATATATATATATATATATATATATATATATATATATATATATATATATATATATATATATAAAATAAACATCAGTTTATAAAGTCAACAAAACTAAAAATGGATACCGCTAAAACAACACCGGACTCCGCTCAAGTACCCGTGCACGAGATTTAGAATCGTCACGTAGAACGTGCAGTCACTTAAGAAACCAGGAGCAATAGAGGGCCTAATCACATGCATGAAGGAGTATCGGCTGGAACTCGTTGCTCTTCAAGAAACTCGCTGGCCTTAAAGTGGAGACTATGTGTCCCAGGGCTATAAGTTGTTATACAGTGGAGATGACCTCGGAAATCTTGGAACTAGATTTCCAAGATCATGACTTGGATGATCTGATGGGATATATACCCGAACACGATGTTAGAATGGTAATTGGGGACTTTAATGCTAGAACTGGCAAAAATCAGGCCGACTTGTGTGAAAACATAGGTCTGTACTCCCGACACGAAACTGGGACCGATGGTAGCAAGCACAATTTCCCCTCACAAACAGATTCATTTGGAAACATGGATCCATCCTCGAAAAACTTCCTGCAGCCAGAAAGGTTGAGCTCGGGTTGTGCAGGATGTGAGAACTTATCGGTCAGCAACCAAATACGTAAGCAGTGATCTGTATCTGGCCGCTGCAAAGCTACGGTGGAAGTTTTCGTAAAAGTCTGGGAACACAGCGAAACGCATGGTACGTTTTGACTATGAAGGTATGATAAATGAAGATCAAAATAAACGATATCAGGATCTTATCAGCGACATCATTGAGGGAGCTAATTACCAGTCTGACTGTGTGAACTCTGTCTGGGAGGAACTGAAAACTTCGGTTGTCAGTGATGTTCAACAGACTTTAGGTATAGTGAAAGGCAGACCCAAGAATGTTTGGTTTGATGACGAGTGTCGTCTTGCAGATGAGCAACAAAATATAGTCCATAGTGAAGTGCAACAACGTCTCACAATCACGAGGAAAAACAAGGCTATTCTTACTAGGAGAGCAGCTAAGCGGATTCCCATGAGGAATTAACTAAGGCCATGCAGAGACTAAAACCAAACCGCTCATCTGGAGTGGACTGCGTTAATTCGGAGCTCTTGATATTCGGAGGGGATACTCTGTCTTTTCGATTAGTATGGCGAACCGAAGAAATGCCTGACTAATGGAAAGTGGCCGCGATATGCCCCATCTTCAACAAGGGAGACCGCTTGAAGTATGAAAATTATCGCGGTATGTTCCCGTTGGAGCCAGATTGTTGACGCAGTAAGGGGCCAGTAATGGCCTTTAAGCACTGTTTTATTTATATTATTTTATTATATATAATATATATATATATATATATATATATATATATATATATATATATATAAAAATATATATATATATATATATATATATATATATATATATATATATATATATATACATATATATATATATATATATATATATATATATATATATATATATATATATATATATATATATATATATATATATATATATATATATATATACACTAATTAATTAATCTAAATCACCCATATGTTTCGTATCTACCTTTAAAAGTATTGTAAGATATTTTACCTAACGTTAAACAATGAGCAAAAAATTAATTAATCAAATTAGAGATTATTTGTTATTTCCGTGTTTCTTAATACGTCTAAAAAGAAACAAACAATAGTTGAATTAATAGATAAATGTATAGATTTCTTTCTTGATTGAAAGAAGTATGTATAGTGATTTAATTAAAATTACACCCATCTATTTAAGAAGGGTTTAAAAAAACATTTATACCGGGTTTCCATTGTGATAGTATGATACTTTATTATAATATTTCAGGATACTAGCTATCAAAAATAAACTAGGTATCAAATTATATTTTTAACAATATATTTCATGACAGTGTACACTTTTATTACAACTTTTTTTTGTGGTATTTTGATATAACTATACGTTTTTGATTTACATATATAGTTGTTGTGTTTTGATTATTGTAATGAAATTTGTATAAAACATTAAAAGACAAATTTCAATATTCAAACATAATTATACAGCTTACTTCACACTATATGATGGAAACTCGACTATGTATGATACTATAATATTAGTATAATACTATTATACTATTATGCTATTGACGATGGAAACCCGGTATTAGTTTTAAAGCTTTCGATGTAAATTTAAATTGAATTTGTATTTAGTGAAGTATTAAATATTAAAATCGAAAAATAATATTTGCTTTACAAATAAAAACTAATAGAAACAATTAGAGTACCTACTTAATATAATAGGTACATATGCACCTGTTATTGGCTTCTTAATTGACATGGAATTATTATCTACCTTTTGAACCAAAATAATCGAGCAAAAATCGTTAATTGTTGGTCCAATGGTAGCTATAATAGAACTTAATAGAACAAGCTGCATATCTAGCTAAGAAAATTCTTGAGTGGTCACTTTTCCTATATAGCTAAATAAATTGTATTTGTCAAAAAAGTCTGGTATAGCAATAATTTTGACGAGCAGAAATTTTTTACTGCTAGAATGCTATCCCAAAGATAGCGATATATTCCCAAATAAGAATTGTTTTCCCTCATAAACTTTATGTGGAAAAAATGTGGGATGCACTTTTGAGGAGGGAATGTGAACTAACAAAAATTTTCATTACTGACCCATATAGTATAACAGTGAAAAAAAAGCAATGTCAAACAGAAAATGTGATCGGGGAACGAACTAACAAAGAAGAAAAGAAAAGGATTGAAAGCAAAATTGATTTATAACGTTTACTATTGAACCAATTAATAAAAAGATTACAAAAAAATTAATAAACTAAGTAGATAGACATATGTATTAAATTAATTTTAGAATTCGACTTTTATTTTTCATATCCCGCTATCACTAAACTTCCGACAGTCGAACGGGAAAAAGATAACAAAAATAATACGAACGCTAAATTTAGATTAACACATCGCGATGTGATTTATTTGTTACCTGAATTTGAATCTAATCAGATTCAATATTTTACGTGCGCTGAACTTTATAAACGCGTTTCGAGAAATTTATTCAATCGATCAAAAATTAATTACGTACAAACTCGTTTAATGCAATACCCGATAATTACAAATAATCGATTTATATCTAGTATGCAAGATCATATATACCAAAATCATAATTATTAGTCAAAGAACTGAAGAAGGTCTTATTTAAAATAATTTTATTATCGCAAAAGTGAAACACTTATTTACTTTCATGTTTAATTTTTTAGTTTTTATTTTATGCTTATTTAATTTGTGAAAAAAATGTGCAGTTAAAAATAAATATTAATTTATAAAAATTAAAAACTCGTATTTATTTTTTATTTATAATAACAAAATAAACCAATTTAAAGTACTTAAAATCAATAAACTATTTATTTACTAGAAAAATGAAGATATATTTTAGCAATAATAAATTGATTATAATGGATTTATTTGCCCTTAAGTCATTTGAATTACATAAAAGAATCGCATTTGATTAAATAGGACCAATTTTCACCTTATCGACCGTTTATGATATTTATTTATATTTAGTTTCATTTCGAGATGATAAAGTAAACTGTAGAACGCTTTTTGAATTTCTTAATTATTTTTATGAAACAATCAGATAATGAAGGCAATTCATTATTAGTTAAATAATTAATAAAAATCAAACACATATTGTTCCCTATTTAATAAATGTGTTTAGTACATACGAGTATTTTAAAAGCGATACGCGTTAATTAAACGTCTTCTTATAAAAAGTTAAAAACATAGACATCAAAATAATATTGATAATAATGAATAAAAGAAGAATAGCAGCATGTTAAGATAACTTTGGATTTCACAACTAGCGGCATATTCAACATTAATTTCAATAATTTTATCTGGGGGTCTATTATGGTATTTATCGAATAATTCGATTATTGAAAAATTCGATAAGTTGAATTTTTAAAAATCAATCGAATCGAATCGAAAATTCGATAATGCGTATATTTCCCCAATTATGAAAAAACCAATCGAATCGAATTTTTCGGTAACGTTATAAAAAATTCGACTGCTGGCGAATATTATAATTCGATTATGTGTGTTTACTGGTTTACATTATAATAAAGGTATATTGGCGAGAAGGACCATAAAATGTAAATATGTAGAGAATATCGTAATGTCCCTAAATAACATTGTTTCTAGTTTTAAGACAGTTTAGGAAAAGCTAATTTCATTTTATTGCTTTAATTTTGTAATTCGATTGAATTTCATAATAGGAATATATGGTCAAACCAGATTTTTCGATTGATCATATTTTCCGATCTATCAAATAGTTCGCTAAGTTTCATAATAGACCCTCACTGCAAAATTTTGTCTCCAAAATCAAATTTATTTAATAAATTTTGGCATAATTCCATTTAATAGTAATCTACAGTCCTCATTGCCAAACATCGAAATTTACAGTCCTACATTGCCCTATACACAACCATCGAAGGATTCGATACATCTTTTTAGAACTAAATAACATATATTTAGATAATATAAAAATTTTATACCAAATATTTTACTAGAAGAGAATTTTAAAATCTTGTACTTCGAAGAAAATCATTTTTTTTTTGAAATTTTGTTTTATCTTTTTCAGGGTTCAAAAATCTTGCAAAAAAAAAAATTCTTGCAATTTGGCAGCACTGTCGCAATGTATACATCTTTTTTTAGAAATTCAATTTCAACGTCTTTAGGATCTTGGTATAGCAAACATTTTCAGCCGGTAATTGCCAATCACGATTCGCATAATCTTTGTACTTAAATTAGCCATTATATCGTCGTTTTCAACCTAGGATGAAGAAATATTGTCCGCGGATTCGAACAATGGGGGACTATCACAATCACAAGTAATGGTTGTTTTAAACATATACATATATAGCGCGTCTTTACCTAGTCAATGTTTTCAACAAAATTTGATATATGAGTTTCACGTGAGTTTCTAAGATTTGGCAGTCATTCTCGTTGCCTGAAAACGAATAACCAAAATTCATGGTTTAACATAGACAGATTTGACCTTATTGTAATGATTCATTCTTTAATCAAGATCATAAATCGTACTGAAAATGTATCTAAAAATCTGTAAAAAAAAAGGCTCAAAAACAAAATAGAAAGGATTTGTATAACATTTGTAACTCCATTTGTAACATTTTGCCTGAGCTGGAGGACTAAATATTAAATTACCAAAAAATTTTAAAAAGAAATTAAAAAATTCCTCCAACTCAGACTCCATATTAAAATTTGCCTCACAATTATTACATCGCAAGGCCGTTTTGTGACATGTGAGTTCTGGAGATCACGGCGCCCAAATTGTTTTATTTTATTTTTATTAATAAAAAAAATAATTTTAAATATCTTATTCACTTATTTATTTATCAAAACAAATACATATGTGAAAAATGACAGAAGAAAATAGGATTGAGAAAGTAAAATAAAATATTCAGATTTAATAAAATTCAATTCACCTAACTATACATACACCCCTATTATACGTATATTAATCTAAATGCCTATAAGTATACTTATGATTTATAATAAAAATATACTATAATCTATTAATAATTAGTAGAGCGTAGTCGTAGAGGTGTTATGTAGGTATGTTTATAGTTTATAATGTATACATTGCAGCTACTTCGATACTCGTTATTTTGGTGTTTTTTTAAAATCACTTTTTTTAAGAAAGTTATATTATTTTATTTTCAGTCTAAATGGACTAAAACATCAAGATTATTATATATCAAATTGTACACTAGTTTAAAACCTTCTCTAACACAAGCACCAATTCCAAAATCTAAACACATATTCGCGATTTTTTATAAATATAAAAATTATAATTTTTTGTTCTTGTATACGGTACACATAGAAAAACGGTTAACATAAGAAAAAAGAAAAATTTTGGGTATTTTGAGAAAAAAATCACTTTATCTTCCATTTAAGTATACCTATGTATACTATATAAGTAAACCCTTTATATTATTCTAAGTACAATTTTTAAATTTTTTTTTAAGATTTGTATAATATGATTAAATTTCATTAAATTTTATTTTAAATTTGAATATTTGAATATTTGGCTCTTCGCACAAAAAAATTTATTTAGATGATGTTCATCGTTTTTCATGGTCAAATCACACTTGTCTGAAAAATACTGTTCCGAAAAAATGAAATTTTCAGCTTCTAATTAACTTCTTCAACCAAATATTCCTGTGCGAATAAAAAAAATTACGAAATTTTGACACGTCAGCAAAAACCAATCAACGTTTAACGATCTGTTTACTAGCCGTATTCTACAAGACTTGTGATTTTACGTAATATCGTCGAATGTTTAGTTTAGTTTTAGTCGACAGAACTCTGTCGAATATAATTTTCAGCTTGTGACGGTGATTAAACAATCCAAAAATGGATGTCTTTGAGGTGGAACGTTCTTAATAAAGTTCCTTGTAAATCTCGAATCGCGCAAGCCATGTTTGCCACTTTGGAGTAGGGATAATTTTCGATGATTAACCGAGAATTTATTTCCAGTATCACTTACGTACAAGATAGATCCTACAACAAAGTTACGAATACAACTGCGCAAATTATATTGCATTGCCAAAATATCGTATACGTAACTTTCAGATAATGTTTAATTTTGTTACAAATTAAATTTAACCGGTTCGGTTTTAACATAACACCAATTTATTTATTGTCTGAATTAAACAGTAACCTCTGTAACAAGAATCGGACCCATGTACTGTCATCTGCTGTAAATACTACCTAATGAAAAGAGAATTTCGTCGATCCGTGTACACGAGTAGCACTTGCTATCTCCTGAATGTGCAGGTCCCATTCGTTATGTCTGATGTCATCATGATAAGAGCAATGAAAGCCTGAGCCTGAAAAATTTCTATTAACGCGCTCGGAGGAATTACTGATGATGTTACCCTGATTTATCGCAATATATTAGCAACTTCACTGAGCAGAGTGGGTAAACTGATTAATAAGTCATATAAATAGACAAACTCACGATCGTATATCTGGTGCAGGATTACTCGATGTATTAGACGGCACATCGTCTGTTTAACGTATTGCACAAACCAAATGGGATAACCGTGAATTGATATAAGTTCCATCCAGGAACCGTGAATGCCCTTTTATCTCTGAATTGTGGATTGAAAGGGATCTGCTAAAAGGTGTCTTTGAAATCAATGTTTGATATGAAACGTGTTTTATCCAATCGACGCAGCAATCATTAAAAGGTAACGGATACGGGTCATTGACGGTTAGTTTATTAAATTCATGGGCATCTACACACACGTGCTTTACCGTTTGCCCTACGAACAAGAGTAATCTGCGAATATCAAGAGCATTGTTTTCCCTCGATGACACCCAAAAAAACATTCGGTTCAACTCTGTTTATTGGACCGTGCTGAACCAACATCGGTGATAGATTTTGAAAATTAGATATAGTTTGGAGTAATCTCAAATATGTTTCAAAAATCTATCCCTAAATAAAGCGGATATACATATAATTTGATTATATATATAATTCCATCAGGTGTTCTTTACCGTTAAATACAACTAAGGCATTAGCTCCACTAGCAGTATTTTCGTAAGTTGGAAATCTATGAAATCCATTGGCGGTATCACAAATCGAGTGAAGTTTATGTTAATTTTTCCTAAATATTTATTACAAAAACAAAATGTTTGCATTTGTTTAGGTGAAAAAATATCTCATTTTGGCGAACACAATGAAATAAGGCGAATACTAAATAAATTATTTATAATATTGTAAAAATTTGATCGCGAATGTAAGATTTTAATTATTTATGAACTAATCAATCTAAATAATAAAAATAAAGAACGTTAATACATAGTTACACAAATATTTATTAAATCAACAATCTTCACTATGTACTTTCTATATCGTAAGTATTAACTTCATGGGTACTTTCGGATTGCTTAGATCTAAAGGAACATCTATACACGCAGTATTATACATTTCTAATGGGTCGGACAGAGTGTGCTTTTCGCCAGAAAAGTTTTAATGTTTAATGTGGCCGAATGTGCTCAGGTCTCAAAGAACATGTATAAACCGTCTCTTGTATTTCTAATGAGTCTGACAGGCTGTGCTTAAAAGTAGAATAGTTACTAAATTTAATTCGGCAGAATACGTATTCTTTAGCCATACTAACTACTTTCTAGGTCATTAGAAGAAATATCATGGGTATTACCGAAATGCTTAAGTCTCAATGAACATCTATTAACCATCTCATGAATTTCGAATGGGTCTGACAGGGTGTGCTTTTTCAAAGCCGAGCAGCCTAAGAGAACAATGATGGTATTGCAGTTTAACCTGGTATTTTAATTTTATATAGCAATAAGTTAAGCAAAAATAAAATGACAGGTTAAAATATTATAATTAATATAAATTTTTAACGATAATTCATTCAAATCACAACAAATGAGCAAAGGTTTGTTTGATGAGCTTTATAACAATTTATGAATTTCATACCCAACTTTTCTTCAATGGTTATAACTTCGATATACAACCAATTGCGTTTATCTTTTATAAAAAGGCACAGTAATAATTTGAATGTTTCGAACTTTTTGAACTTTTAATTACATAAATGCAGCCTACAGCCAAAACCTCCACTATTCATATCGAATGTCCAAAAAACCAATAAAATTTTACTTGATTTCATTCTACTAATTAAGTAAAAGTAAAATAACTTCTCAAGAATGATCGGGAACGTCTGGAATGGATTAAACATTAAAAACCAAAACGAATAAACGACGAAATCAGATAATATGTATACATACTTATGTATAAATTTGAAATGCCATCTATTGCGAAACACAATGTAATTTTATATTTTTAAGTAAATCCAAATTTGCAAGTATCTATCTTTTAGAATTTTAAGCCAAGATTCAACTAGTTTAACATTAGATTGGTTAAATCAAAACATACGAGTACATTATATTTACGAGCACATTTACATGTTATTATAGAAAATAAATTTAATTTTCTTTTTTCAGGTGAAGCGATGAGCGGTTCAGGTTCATCGAAAACTTTAACAATGCACGACGTGGACCCGGAACATACACCTACCAAAGATAAACATCTCATAAAAATGAAACGGGAGCACAAAGCTGCACGAACGCTGGGTATAATTATGGGAACATTTATATTATGTTGGCTTCCCTTCTTTTTATGGTATTCATTAAATTCTTTAATAAATAATTTCTAAATAAAATATTTATTATATTTTAGGTACGTCATTACAACATTATGCGGCGAACAGGATTGTCCTTGCCCTGAATTTATAGTAGCTTTATTATTTTGGATTGGTTATTTCAATTCAACATTAAACCCATTGATTTACGCATATTTTAATCGTGATTTCCGGGAAGCATTTAAAAATACACTCGAATGTATATTCTGTACATGGTGGAGGGAAAACCACAATAGTATTGATATAAGACGATCATCGTTACGCTACGATAATCGTCTTAAAAGTGTTTACTCTGAAAGTTATCTGCGGCATCATCCATCAGATCGAAGAACTAGTGAAAATATAGCTGAAAATTTGTAATAAATAATGATTTTTTATTATTTTCGACTATATTGATTTAAATTGTTTTAAATAATTTAAGAGAGAATATTAAAAAAAACTGTTAAAATATATATTTATTTATTTTTATGTTCTTAACTTAATTTTTTTCGTTTTTTTATTTTGTATTTATTATTTATGTACATAACTTTATATATTTAATATTTAAATAATTAATGAAAAACAAAAAAAATCAAAATATTTTTTTAAAAACAAACATTTATTTTTTATAAATTCATATTTTTTGTAGTTAATTAAAAAGGTAAAAAAATACGACTATAGTTACTTTATCTGTCATTTACATCTTTAATATTACTAGTGGCATCAACAATTGGTAAAATTCGCGATATCACTGTATGGTAGTGAAAATTATATTAAATGTGTATACATACATGCATATATATTATATATACCAATGCCTATGTATTACTGGCCTGATAAGTGCGTTTATAGCATTAGTAGTGGTCGAGTAATAACAAACAAAAATCGCTCCATACAAATCATATGAAAACTTCCTTTTTCTTTGCATTTATTGGTCTTAGATTTGAAATCACTTAAAAATTAGGCCCAAATACACTTTTTCATGTATCTGAGTACAAAGAACAATATGTTTTCGTTCATTTTAAGATGAAAAATTATTCAATTTCCACACTTTTCATTCATGAATTTCAACAATTCTCAGTCAAGATTTTCATTTATTTTTTAGGAGAAAATCCCTAGGAGTAGTGTCCCTTATTATTCATAGCAAACTGCATCTGTTTCACATTCGAAATAAGCCAGCTTATTCAAAAATCGGTTGGTGTGAGTGACAGAGATAAATAGAATTTTTACGAAAACAAATGGAATGAAAATAGGTGGGAAGGATTCTCAGGAAGAGAATCCCCACCTATTGTATGTGTAAATTATAAATATTTTTTTTATTGTATTTTATACTCTTCCTGAGAATTTCCGCGTGTTTTCTTTCCATTTATTTTCGTATAAATTCTTGTTATCTCTGTCACTCACACCAAGCGATTTTTGTTAGCTCGTTTATTTCTATTGTGAAACAGATGCAGTTTAATATGAATAATAAAGGACACGAATAGCGAAAATTATTAATTTCTCATATTTTCCCCTCATAAAAAATTGACAATCCTGACTAAGAATTGTTGAAATTCATGAATGAAAAGTGTGGAAATGTTTCATCTTAAAATGAACGAAAACATATTGTTCTTTGTACTCAGGTACATGAAAAAGTGTCTTTGGGCCTAATTTATAAGTTATTACAAATCTAAGACCAAAAAATGCAAAAAAAAAAAAGAAGTTTTCATATGATTTGTATAGAGCGATTTTTTTTGTTATTACTCGACCACTACTAATGCAATTTCAAAATTGATGTTAAAAATCGGTCTATTATATATTGGTATTGTATATACACTGTATAAAACTGTATTGTTTGTATAGTTACGTTTATCTATATACACACATGCAAATAATATAATTATTAATTATATACATATATACATACTAGTATAATATAATAACCATTCATTAAATAAAAAGCTGGCGGCTTGTCTTGTTAGCAAAATATTCATAAACTACAATAACTACTTACGAAACCTAATGAATCATCAAGAAAATCACAGCATATTTTCTATTTGCCATTTTAAGGCGTCGGCTTTATTCTTATTTTAAGCTTTTATTTGAAAACTAAATTACATATTTATTATATTTAATACACGAAT
Organism: Tipula unca; assembly: GCA_951394425.1. Classification (NCBI taxonomy): domain Eukaryota; kingdom Metazoa; phylum Arthropoda; class Insecta; order Diptera; family Tipulidae; genus Tipula; species Tipula unca. The sequence goes on from OX596381.1 coordinate 108,650,598, forward strand.
ATTATGTTCTAACAACCAAGCTCAAAATTTACTTACTAAAAATCGAAATAATATAAAATCGAAAAAATTATAAAATATTATAAATAATATATTACTTGTGATATTAAATTAAAATATATATATATATATATATATATATATATATATATATATATATATATATATATATATATATATATATATATATATATATATATATATATATATATATATATATGTATATATACATACCTACTTATTACGTATATCTTTAAAAAAATAAAAATACAAAATTGCAAGTTTATTATAATAATGTAATAAAATATGTAGCCTATATAATGAAAACAAATGATAGAATGAAATAATAAATGACAATCCAAGATGAAGTTATTAGTAAATAAATATTTTTTTTAAATACAATATTAATTAGAATTTAATGAAATGAATATGTAAATAAATTCTTTTCTATAAAAAAAAATCGGATTTCGTGAGAAAAGTTCGAAAACTATTATAAATAGGGATATCCTGTTAATTTTATACATATAATATGTTAATAAAATTAATATTTAACATTAATCGTTTAGTATATTCAAATAATAGTTTATTTATAATTTAATTTCAATCTGTTATGATTCATGCAAGTGAGTTCGATTTTATTCAATTTTTAAATTATATATGTATTCCTCATGTATAATTAGAAAAGCATTAAATGAATTAATCATAAAATAATACAACATATACATTAGATGAATGATAGATAATAAATTAAATAATATATTATCTCAAATATAGGACAATTCTTAAAGATTATAAAATTAATATACAATAATATAATAAAAAATAAAATAAGATTAATTTTAATACTAAAAAGAAATTGTGTTCATATATTTATAGTTGAAATATTTTATATATTATTTATAGATAATTAAACTTTTGTTTTGATTTTGATTAGCTTTTATATTTTCAACTAACAAAAATGTTTTCTAAAAATTATTAAAAATTAATACAATACGAGTATATTGTTTGTTATTAAAGTTTTTTTTTTCAATCTAATTTAAACAAGAAAATTAATAAATTTAGTCAGCACAGGCCATGTATTAACTGGCCTAACTGTACTGTAAAAAGAAAGTTTCTATATGGGTACCCAAATGAATGTTTTGTGTGGAAAATGCCCTTTTCACTCACAAAATCATGATATAAAATTTAATTCATTTTGGAATTTATGCACTGATATGGATTATACGAGTATATTTCTTCATTTACACCTAGTTTTAATTTCACTTATCAAATTAATGTAAAAGTAATTAAATATAAATCGTTCTTTTCGCATATTTTTCATGACATTTCTAATTTCCGATGTGTTGCCAGATGCATATCACATCATAACAATTGCTGCGTTTTTTTATTAACAGAACTTCAAGTCCTATATATAAAACATAATATACTGGGAAATTTTATTTAATTTAACCAATATATCTTATTTAAGTTCTATTTATTATATAATAATAATTTCAACTTCTAACAATATTTTTTGATGTTTATTGTCAAGTAATACAGGTATTAAGCTAAATACAATGTAATATATTTGTTTAAAATATTTCCTTTTAAAATTTCGCTTTTTATCGAGTTGTACTATGATTTTATCGAAAATTTCGAAAAAACATTGTTTTATCGAGAACATTGAAAAATAAAGTTAAGGAAAATCTTGTTAAAAAATATGAAGTTTAACATTAAATGTATGATATTTATTGATAAAAAATTAAATTCATTTGGATTTTACTGAAAAAACGAGAAAATTCTTATCCAGAACTATATTCGAACTCGAAAATTTTTGAATAAATAAACACGACTAATAATGCTGTTGCTGAGAATAATCTGAATTTTGCGAAAAGTCCAAATTTTGTTTTGATTTTCAATCATATATCTGTCATATGAAGATTTTTTAATACTTAGTTATTGGTTTTTCTCATATTGCTCATAATAAATTTTCCTCCCTCTAATTTGAATGAATGACAGAAATTGTTGTAAATGACAAAGACAACATACATTAAATAACGAAACATTGCTTTCAAGTGTAACCATGGCAATCAAACCAAAATTCACGAGAGGAAATAATAAAGGTATAAACAGAATAAAAGATACAACGACAAAAGACGACGTCTGTTAAGTTAAAATGCACATAAAGTATGCGATGCTCACACAATCAATGTCGGTGTTGACAGCGATTATATATTTATATTACGGTTTAGTACGTGAAAAGGTGCATTTCCATACAAAACAATCATTTGAGAAGCCATATTCAAAAAGCTCGTTGAATTATTATATTCTGAATAATGAAGCCCGTAATATTTAAGACCGTGGTCAACACAAATCAGAAAATGGCAACTGCTGCTGTGTATTAACAGCTATATGCCAAACATACTTTTGCTAATTGAATTTTATGAACATACATATATACATACATACATATAAAATACATGATCATTCATGTTAATATAAATATAGAAGGTTTTATCAAATATCCTAAAAAATATGAACAAACTATGTATGTATGTACTTCTTCTACCTATGTTTTCCTATACACTTCAGGTTGTTTGGATACACTCAGTGATTTTTAAGATATTTGTTTTCTCCACCTTTATATTGCAAAAAATTAAATAATAGGTTTAGCTGCGTTCATGGAGCTTTGTTTTTCAATTGTATATCGAGATGCGATGAGGCATGCTTATAGTGCAATACTCGAAGCTGTTTTCGTAGCAGGACCGCCGCAATAGGGTATTAATAAATCATATTACTACTGTTTGTTTGCTAAATCGTATGGTGTATTTGGACTTTCGAGACGAAAGGATTTAAAAGTTTTAATTTATAACTAATTATCAGATAAAGCTGAGTAATTTTTAATTAGAAAATTTTCGATTTGTTTTTTTTTCAAATTTATTTTTTCTGTACAATGTTATTTTCTGATGAAAAAATCCATATCCGAGATGAATCTGTAACAATAAAAACAATGAAGCAGATTGTGGATGTGGTCAGATTTTTCCAATATATAGTACTAAAAAAAAAACGCCAGAGGCTTTTTTATTTCTCCGACATACAGCTAATGAGCTAAGTCCTATGTACAGAGGTGTTGAAGACGAAACGATTCCGACTTCTAACTACAGGTAGTCCCCGACTTACGACCATTTTTTTTTCAATTTTTTTCATAGAAAATGCTTAAAGAAGACAAATATATAGTTGCGGGGAATCCCTAAAATATATGACACAAATTTAAAGAAAAAACAAAGTAAAAAAAATTCGATTTACATACATATTTCAGTACAAATAATACATTACAGTAGCTAAGTCGCAATTTTTTTAAGTGAATAATTTTATATCATCCCAAAAATGGCTGGAACTAGTAAAACCAGTAAAAATAAAAAAAGTGTTATAGACTTGGAAACTAAACATAAAATAGTATTACAATTTGAAAGTGGTAAAAAAATGACAGATTTAGCGCATGATCATAAACTGTCTCATTCGACAATATCGACGATTTTAAAAGATAAAAAACGAATTTTGGAAGCTGTAAAAGAATCGACAACTATGAAATCTACAATAATAACCAAAAATGGACAAGGTCCCATACATGATATGCAAAAACTATTACTGATTTGGATGGAGGATTTGATTCAAAAACGAATTCCTTTAAGCCTCGCAATTATCCAAACCAAAGCATGTAAAAAAAAATGCAAAAATAGACAAGGTCCCATACATGATATGGAAAAACTATTAGTGATTTGGATGGAGGATTTGATTCAAAAACGAATTCCTCTAAGTCTCGCAATTATCCAAACCAAAGCATGTAGTCTTTTCAATATGTTAAAGTTAAAGGACGGTAAAAACTATGATTATACTTTTACTGCAAGCCATGGTTGGTTTCAAAGATGTAGAAAGAGAGCTAATTTTCAAAATGTATAAATTACTGGAGAGGCAGCTAGTACTGATTATAAAGCTGCTGAAGAATTTGTATTTAAATTCGTCTAGTTTCTAAAAGAAAACAATTATACCAAGGAACAAATATTTAATGTACATGAGACTGGTCCATATTGGAAGAAGATGCATGAACGTACGTATATTCATAAGGAGGAAAAAAGTATGCCAGGTTTCAAGGCTTTTAAGGACCGAATAACAGTTTTATTAGGCGGAAATATTGCTGGTTATAAATTGAAACCTTTTGTAATACATCGCTCGAAAAATCCAAGAGCATTTAAAGGAGTAAATATTAATATGTTACCAGTGCATTACAACTCAAATAAAAATGCTTGGATGACACAATTACTTTTTAAAGACTGGTTTATGAAAGTATTTCCGACCGAAGTAAAAGAATATTGATTACAATCAACTGAAAATTCCTTTTAAAATACTTTTACTACTGGATAATGCACCTGGACATCCACCACACCTATGCGACTTACACCCGAACATTCAAATTATGTATCTGCCTCCAAATACTACGAGTATTTTGCAGCCCATGGATCAGGGTGCTATAGCTACATTTAAGGCTCTTGAAGAGGGGATTACTTTAAAAGAATTTTGGTCGAAGTATAATATTCTTCAAGGAATTAAAAATATAGCAAGTGTATGGAAAGAAGTCAAGTATGAGCGGAATATGGAAAAAATTAACAAAAAAAATTGAAGAATCTACAAGTTCGTCGATTGAAAAAGAAGTTGACATTGAGGAAATTACAGATCAGATCGTAGATCTTGGTCGGCAGCTTAATCTTGAAGTTGTCAGTGAAGATATTAATCAACTCATTGCACACCAATTGGATGACCTAACGAATGAAGTTTTATTGGAATTTGAAGCACAATGTTGTTGCAGAAAACGAGGATAAAAACAAATCAGATGAAGAAGAAAGTCCACAAAAAAAATTCTCAATAAAAGAAATGAGTGCTGCTTTTCACGAAATAAATAAGTGAATGCTAAAATTACAACAAATGGATGCAAATGAAGGGCGATTCTCAGAAGTAAATAGGCTGATTCAGAAAAATTTGGCTTGTTATCATGAAATTTACCGGGAAATGAAAGCTCAAACTGTTCAGACGACATTAGACAGATTTTTTAAGAAAACCAGCCCTGGATATTCCGATTCTGAAGACAACGCAATGGATTGCTCTCTAAATAAAATAATATATTTTTGTTTAATTACCTACATATTTTTTTTTGTTATGTATTTTTGTTTTATTATATAATGTGTTATTATAATTGCAATACATATATATTTTTGTGTTATTATTATTATTATTTTAAATAATGTTTGAACTATGTATATGAATTTTTGGTAGTTTCAGTTCTCCTGACCCTCAAAGTTAGTAGTACAGTATGTAATTTTTTACTTATTTTTTATGAAATTCGAATTACGACTAAATCGACTTACGACCGATGACCAGGAACCTATCTCGGCCGTAAGTTGGGGACTACCTGTAATCTAACAAAACCATCAATAAAAGTAATAAGTAAAAAAAACTATTATTTATCCAAGGTTCATTGATACGTGGCAATGGGTAGATATCCCTTTTAGTTAAGTCGTTCAACTTACGGTAGTCGACACAAAACTTCATCGAACCACCCTTCATTTGAGCAATCACCACTGGCAAGCTCCACGGGCTGCTGGGCTTCTCGATTATTCCATCGCGCTCCTTTTTATTGATCAGTATTTCGGCCTCTTCTTGCTTAGCTAACGGTAATCGTTTGGCGCTTGTCTGATTTTTATTGCTGCTTTCGCCTCTGCTCCCTCGGTATGATCACATAATCAGCGAATAATCCGCTTGCTTGCTGGGTGTATTGCCTTATTACGTTGTTGTGCTGGTACGCCATTTGTGATGAAATTGACGTCCTCAGCTTTGACAATCACTTTTCCTTCCTTAATCACGTTTACTGTTGGATTTACATTCATTATTCTCCCTGGTAATCTTGGCATGAGTTTCACCCGGTTTCTCCCGCATAATAAACCATCTCTTTCTATTTTGGTTGGCTCCACTATTCCTAGCTTGTTATCGACAGGGTCGCCGTTGATTCTGGCATAGAAAACTTTTTCGCACATCGGTGGTATCTCCACTCCTTCCCCGTGGTGACTCGCAGCCCGCCATGCTTGTTACTATCCATTTGCAAGAGTACCTCCACATTGCGCCATTTATTTACTACTAATAAATAAATATCATAATAATAATAATAATTTGGTTCCTTAGATCCAGTGACTAACCTGTTGAAGTTCTTCGCAAGTTGGGCAATTAGAACAGTGCCTCTGAGGCATTCTCCCGCTATCAGCAGCTTTCACCCCGCAAAGCTGATTACACTAAGTTTTCCTGATTCCCACCTATGAGGCGAATTAAGCCAACTTAATCATTATCTTTCTGCTGCACGCTTATCTGTCGCAATCTTTCTGGTTGTTTATCACAACTGTCTATCTCTCCGGTTTTTCTAGCAGCTGGTTGAGCACACTCCTTAGTATATAGTGCCCAGGTTATTGACATCTAAAACATCTAGACTGAGAGCGAGATCTCCTACACCTCTTGTTTTGGAAGCCTTATGCTGATATCGTCTTATGTTCGCTTTTATCATCGCCTCAGTTTGCCTTACCGCGAGCTTTTCCACTTTAACGGAATCGGAGGTTAGGCTGGCTCTAGCTGATCCGTATTCTTACGCTGACCCGTATTCTTACGCCGACCCTAAAACATCGTTCATGCTTTTCCCCTTTTGCCATCGTTATCAAGTGAAGCTTCAGCTGGTCGTCCCTTACGGTGTTAATGAATGCATCTACTGTAAGTTCATTCAAGACATCACTAGGATCTTGAAGGCGTTCTCCTATTATGCAGCTGTTTATTTCATAATTCCTGGACACGGCTCTGTCCGTATCTCAAGTCAACTTCCTTCAAAATTCTTTCGCTGCTCATCTCTGATACAGGTTATATCTTTAGCACATCAGCTGCCTTGCCTCTTAATGCCAAGATTGAGGTATTAACTGATTACTGAACATAAATGAGTAATTTTATAATTCAAGTTCAGTTTGGAAATTTAAGAATAAATGTAATAAAATTAAAATTAAGTATCCTGCTTTAATATTCGAATAATATTATTTACGTCAGAATTAAATGTATCAAAACTATATAAAATAAAATGTGGGTTTTCCGTTTACTCAAAGTTCAATACATGAAATTTATAATTTAAATGTTATATCTAAAGCCTTTAAAATTGACTGTATTTTATATTTAATATCGGCAAAGATAATGCAGTAATCAGTAATTTTACTTTTATTTGCCTCAACGGCTATTATAAACGGCTATTTCGTTCCGTTATTATTTTCTCTAGATTGTTGACTGATTTTATTATTATAATAAAGAAAATATGTTATGATTAGAGATATGTAAATAAAATTTTCCTGAAAACAAAAAACAAATTACCTTCGCTGCTTTCAACCTTCAAGCAAATTTCCAGAAGTTTGATGAAATTAAGGTCCTTAATATTATTTTGATAGTATCTTAAGGTGTTGCAAACAAATGCTGTCCTATTTTTATACAGGCCGTATTACCTTCGATATAAATTGTAAAAATCATTTCAACCTTAAAGCAAAAGAAAAACAGTTTATTTTATTTTAAATTTTGGTGGTGTCTTTAAAAAGAGGTCAAATTTTTAAAATGTTCTCAGTTGTTTGATCTTCTAGTACAAATTTTTTTTAAATTAAAAGTGTCTTGCCAGTATTCTTCTATAGGCAAATTAATTAATGTTGTATTAGAAGTTTTCTTTAAATGCCGATTATGTTTAAATATATATTCCCGTTTTCGACAATTCTGTAATAAATTGACATTTTTGTCATATAATTTACCACGAGTGTTGTAGATATGTGTTTAATATAAATACAAATAAAAAATTTATCTTTAATCTGCAATGCAAGTTAAAAGCCAGTCATATTGAAATCATAATATAATTCAAGATTGTGTGGCTATTTCATAATTCAAAACAGATTTTTTTTATAAACAAGTGTACGTCAATAATTAAAATGACCTTTTAAGTAATTTTAACATTTATATTCTGGTAATAAGTAATTTGATTTCTTTATGTGAAATAATTTCTATTTTCAATCAATTTTGATTCGAATTTAAAAGAAAAATCACAAAAAGTAATTTAAATACTTAACTGATTATACATAATATGCAGTTAAAATTACTTAAAATTGTTTTTAAAAAATGTCAATAATAATATATTTATTTATTAATTTTTATTTTACTCTAATACAGGTTTCGGACACAGAAACCTGTGTTAACAAATTTTTAAGATTAATTTTTGACATTTATTTGAGAATCATTCCCCTACATTCACGATTTTTTATTATGCTTTCCGAATACTGTAATAATTATTTGACATATTTCCCCGCCTGTTTTACTAGTCTAACTATTTAATAATTTTTTCTATCGAGTTTAATTTGTCAACCTTGAATCGCATCGCATTACAAATTATTCGTTGGCTGTCAAAAATTATCATAGTAAAAGACTCGAATAATTTGGGTGTGTGAGGTATTTTCAAATAAATGTCTAAAATTTGTACTAAAAACTATTTATCCCAGGTTTCGGACACAGTATAGTATATATATAGTATATCCCAGGTTTCGGACACATACATATATAGTCCAATTTTTATTTCTAATCCGGACCCTAGATAATTTTACTTTCAAAACAATAAAATTTGAAATAAACCTAAAATAGTTCGAATTAACAATATTACTCAATTATGTACTCATGAAAATACAGTTAACTAGCAAATATAAGTTTGCACGGCTACATGACAACTGAGACTGTGTCCGAAACCTGTGATAAAAAATCGTGAATTAATTATTTGAAATTTACTTGATAATACCGAACACACCCAAATTATTCGAGTCTATTACTATGATAGTTTTTGCCAGCTATCGAATAATTTGTGTGTGCATGTGCAACATATGATTTATACATACATTATAATATATTATAAAATTATTAATACATATAATAATAATAATATGACATTAAAGGATTATCGCATCCATTATTTTAATATTAATTTTTTTAAATTTTCTGTGCAATTTATTAGTTGTCACAGAAAATTTGAGGTTATGAAAACTAAAATTGATATATATATATATATATATATATATATATATATATATATATATATATATATATATATATATATATATATATATATATATATTACGTGGGGAAAACAAACAAACAAAAAAATCGTGAATATAGTGGAATAATTATCAAACAAATGTCAAAAAATTAATACACGATTTTTTATCACAGGTTTCGGACACAGTCTGAATAAGAGAATTTCCTTAAAATAGTTTTAATTTTTTGATTATTTTGAATAGAAATGATCTAACTTTGAGTGAACAGCTAACATTATTATTATAGCGCTTTAATTTTTAATGTAACCTTATATTCCAATATATACGGACAAATTTTTACTTTTATGTATAAGGTCACTTCGCACCATCAGAAATAAAATTATCAATATTTAAGGTCCTGTCCGATTTCCATAATAATGAAATAGTTTTGACGTAAGTGAAATAACGGTACTTCCATTTTTTGCGATAAGTTCATTTGCTGTCCGAATTCTGTAATAATTTTAACATTGTTTATATAAAATATAACGCACAGTATGAAAACGTAAAATTTGGCTCGAATGTATGACGACTGAAAATGTTGTTTGTTGGCAAATTATTATTGTATACTTTTAATTTTTACAAATTTCGTCTAGACCAGTTTCCGCTGACTCGTGAGTGCTGGCGAACAATTTTTCAAAATATTCCGACGTAAAGCGCACAGTATCTGGAATCAGACATGACCTACTGAAGCTAATATTTCTTTTTCTTCTTTTTTTCTCCAAAATTATTTCGAATGTATCAAAATTATTATACACATAGCTGCTGTAATTATTTGGTTGCATATAAAATGCTGTCATAATTATTACAGTAAAAATAATTATCACAGAAATCGGACACGACCTAAGTGAAAATATAAGTTGAAAATTGTAGTTCCTAAGTTATTATGTAAGTGGTCCACTATAATTGTTCAGTAATTTGTATTCAAATTTAATAACGTGATCAAAAAATTAAAAAAACTGGAGGGTACGTACTGAAGGTACTGAAAACTTCGGTTGTCTGTGCTGCTCTACAGATTTTAGGTATAGTGTAAGTCAGACCCAAGAATGATTGATTTGATCACGAGTGTCGTCTTGCAGTCGAGCAACAAAATAGCCCATAATGAAGTGCAACAACGTCTCACAATCGCGAGGAAAAACAAGGCTGCTCTTGCTAGGAGGGCAGCTAAGCGGATTTGAGGTTCTGAAAGTACAACCACTTAGCAATGTGCGCAGTTCGCGTAGTTTCTTTAAAGGAATTTCCGGATTGCACCATATACTTTCAGGCCTGCGTCAACTACAATTCGGCACAGGTATGGAAACCTCCGTGTCGACATCGATGCAACACTCAACGCATGGAGTGGACCCTTTAGCGACATGCTTGGTGTTAGATACTTGTTGAGCTATCTCTAATACAGACTGCGGAGATTTGCACTGATGTTCCATTCCATGAGGAATTCACTAGGGTCATGCAGAGATTGAAACGAAACCGCTTACCTGGAGTGGACTGCATTAATTCGTAGGTCTTGATATTCGGAAGGGATACTTTGGGGAATTGTCTTTTCGACCTTAGTCGATTAGTATGGCGAACCGAAGTTATGCTTGACGAATGGAAAGTAGCCGCGATATTCCCCATCTTCAAGAAGGTTTACCTCTTGATGTGGGATGTATAGCTTTTCTTTGCACAGCATACAAGTTACTGTCCTACATTATATTGAATAGAGTCAACTCTATAGCGGAGGGCTTTATTGGTGACTATTAAGGAGGATTTCGTCCGAATCGATCAGTCACTGCTCGGGTCTTTTCGCTGCAGATGATTCTGTATAAATATGATGAGACGACCATCCCTTACATCAGGTGTTCCTGGATTTCCGGCAGACCTATGACTCGATCAATCGAGAGAGTTTGTGGTCTGCTCTGGAATAACTAAAATTGTACGATTGTGTAAAATGACAGTGAGGCAGTCTCAATGGTGTGTTAAAATTGAGAACAGCCTATCGACAATTTTTGCAGTTCACTCTGATGTTGGAGTACATTTTTCGTAAAAATGAAACACCTCAGCGAAACATCTTATATCACCCGTCCAATCAGGTGATTCCATATTTATTGGCAATATAATATTGCCAACGTTGGAAAGTAAAGACAAACAACAATTGCACTATAATGGCACATAAAGGTAAATCATGTATAGCTTTTATTTCGCTCACTCCACTAAAAAATACGAAAAAGAAATTAATATGTCCTTAGCCCTAGGCAGTTGTTTTTAAAATAAAACCGATTTACTCAAGAAAATTTTTTGGAAGGTCGCTTGAATGAATTGTTCAGCTCTTGCGGCTCTCAACACTTTAAGCGAAATTGTCATAGAAACATGTGAGGCAATTATTACATCTATAAACAGGTTCAGGTAAGAAAAAGAATATTTTGTTCAAGTAATTTATAATATATTAAATCAAATCCCAAAGATTATAATTTAAAAAAATATCACGTTGTAATATAGTAATATACATCTATCCTAAATCCAAATTGATAGTTCATATTTTAATAATTATTATTTATTAGTATAAAATGTATATTATGTATATTAAATGTAAATACAAACTAAAATATTCAAGTGATTATAATGCAGTTAATTAAAAATAAATTGCGCACTATTTGAAAATTTGAAAATATAAAAAATTAATTGAAATAAGTTTTAAAAAAATTCGAAAATTTATTGTAAGAATTAATATAATTAATTAGAATAGAAAATGGTAAACCAATTTTTTTTTCAAATTGCGTTTAAAGTTTTCAATGTGTCTTGGTTAAAACATCTAAAGGAAAATGAATATTTCGAATCGTACCATAGTATCATAGTGATTATAATCAAAGCCATATTAATAAATCAAGCCTCCATGTTCAAAAAGAACATTTATTATAGTACCTAAAATTACAAAAATTATCGCTGTCCTCATACATTTTATATGGAAAGACATGAGTTTAGTTTATAGAAATATTGGAATGAAAAATAACTCGATATTATAATTTTTTATAATTAATTGAAACTGAATTGATTTTCATCTGAATTGAGGAACTTTTCCGTGGGGTTTTCCATTTTATTGTATTAATTAAAAGAAAATAAGATACTTTACTCCCTAATAAAGTTCAAATAGAAATAGAATTAAAAATTGTAAGAAAGAGACATTGTGTACATAACCAACAAAATAATTTATCCCCATCAAACAAATAAACCAAAAGAAGAAAACATCAATTTTTAAAAAATGGAACAATGAAAAAATATATGAATACAATTTCTTTTTCTATTTCATAGCAACAACAAAAACTTAGTGCATAAAAATCATATTGTGAGCATAATCAAATTGTTCCTAATCCTAATTGACATAATATTGACTATAAATTATGTAACCTTATATAACCTTCAAAACAAAACACAACATTTTATCATTTATTTGATCGATACGATCTATATTTTTGTTTTGGTTTAATGAGAAATTTTCCAGCGTTTACTTCATTAATCTTCTAAATTTTAATTTATCGTAGTTATCATAATTTTTATACATTTTTTTCCATCTTTAGATTTTGAATCGAACTATTTTATTTCTGTGTTGGAGTGAATGACAATTTTATAATCATAAAATTAATGATTAATTGATATCATTTCGAAAAATAACTCTGGTCACAACCTAATCTAATTTTTTCTCTATTACTTTTTGAATTAAAAAAAGGAAAGCTCTCCACTATTAGTTATATCAGAGCCACCTATGTATATATACAGAGCCGTAAGGATCAGCCTTGTTTTTTGTCGAGCTTTATCTAGAGGAACTACTTTTTGCATTATCCCATAAGAATCAATGTAAAAATGACCATTTTCGAATTACTTTTCATCAATGAAAAGTTAAATCTTTCATTTCGAAAAACACTTTCTGGAATTTATTCTATATTGAAGCAGCACATATCTAAAAGTCAGAACCTTAAATATTTTATTAATTTAATAAACATTAAATCAAAATTAAATATGAATTTATCATATTTATGTAAACATGAATTTATTTGAATGTGTAGGTAAAATAAATAAATAAAACATATATTGTCATCCTTTCGTTCGATGATTTTGTCTCTTTTTTGAGAATTAAATCTCACACTTTTCCTTTTTTTAATTTCGCTTTTTCTACTGCGATCGCAGCATGCTCAAATAAATCATTATTCTCTTTCCTTTTACACATTTGAAAATGTATCACCACAATCACATATTTCTATTTCGTTACCTTGTACCGAAATCGGGAAAAGGGATAGAGAACAAAATTATTCTAATAGGCTGAGATCGCAATAGAAAAAAATCAAAATTGGATTCACGAAATAGTGCAAAATTTAAAAAGAGAACATAAACATCGATCGATAGAAAAATAAATTGTGATGTTGACAACTTCATAGGGAGTTCCAATGTAGAATGTTCCGATGTAGAACCGATGTAGAACCATAATTATGCACAAATGCGTAACAAACCTCTACCAAAATAAAATAGAACCGTGTCAGAAGAACTATGATAGTCATGGTGTTCCATTTATAATCTAAAATACAAAATTTACGTTGAAATTGAAGTGAAATTAGTTTGAGATTTTCCAAACAAAATCATGCAGCTTTTTATTGAAATACCCTTTAAGTATTTTATTTTGTTCACAAAAATATAATTCAAAAGGAAACACAACCACATTTTTACTAGGGCCCTACTATCACTTTCGACAACGATTTTCGACGACAGTCGTTTTCCGATAGTAGGCAAAGGAAGAAAAAGGAAAACAATATTATAAATTTACTATTGTTTACCTTTTTCTTCCTTTGCCTACTATAGGAAAACGACTGTCGTCGAAAGTGATAGTAGGGCCCCTGTTTTCTCTTTTCGTCTTGCAGTTTAATTTTATTGCGTTAGTATTTGTGTGTATTTATAATTTTATATCAATTTTATGGAGAAATGCTTTTTTTTCTATAAATTTTATTAATAAATATAACAAAAATTAAACAACTTTTATGATCAGATTTTTAATCAATTATAAAATGATAATTGTAGAATCTATTTCAATGTTAAAATACTTAATCCATTGACATTTTCATTAAAAAATATCGCACCAAAAAAAATTTAATTTTTCATATGTTTTGTATGGAAAAAATGTTTTTTTCGTCAATTTTAGTTCTTCTAGAAAATGCTCAATTTTTAACCTTAGGGTTCTGTATATGTAGGTGGCTCTGGTTATATAGTTGAAAAATTCAAAAGAAATTTGTATGTTTTGTCATGGGATTGTATAGAATTCTTTGTATATTACACATTTTTTGGTTCTATAGAAAAAGCTCGTTTCAAAATATCCCTCAACATGAAGGCTGTATATATTAAGATGACTTTTTTATAATATAGATAATTCATAAAAGTATCATAGTGATTTTATTGTTAATAAATTCATAAAGCTCATAGTTCTGTCATCATTATATAAATCGCTATCATTAGTTTAATATGGAAGGGTGTTGTTATCGGTTTCCAAAATTAAACTATTTCTGCCGGTATAAATATATAATCTGTTGGATAATTACTATTAATTGATAATGCAAATCGATTTACCATCCCCAATTCTTATTTTGTTAAAATTTAATATAAAAAAAATGTTCGCCCAAATCAACCTAGATACTTTTTCAACTGAAGATTGCGTAGTAACATCTACTCCATCGAAGTTGTTGTATTAGAGTTGCGCGTCTTAGAAATAGAAAATAATTTTTAACAGAATTAATTTCTTTTGCAGATTCCTCGACCTGAAGTGGAATGGAAAGAAAATTCGGGCCAATTTGGAACAAAGTGGAAATTTTACATAAAGAGAAATAATTGCCCATCTCCGCTTCATCCCCAATACCGCTTATCCACAACCAATTTCCATATGTGTTTATAACGGGTGATTTTTTAAGAGCTTGAGAACTTTTTTTTAAAAAAAAACGCATAAAATTTGCAAAATCTCATCGGTTCTTTATTTGAAACGTTAGATTGGTCCATGACATTTACTTTTTGAAGATAATTTCATTTAAATGTTGACCACGGCTGCGTCTTAGGTGGTCCATTCGGAAAGTCCAATTTTGGGCAACTTTTTCGAGCATTTCGGCCGGAATAGCCCGAATTTCTTCGGAAACGTTGTCTTCCAAAACTGGAATAGTTGCTGGCTTATTTCTGTAGACTTTAGACTTGACGTAGCCCCACAAAAAATAGTCTAAAGGCGTCAAATCGCATGATCTTGGTGGCCAACTTACCGGGCCATTTCTTGAGATGAATTGTTCTCCGAAGTTTTCCCTCAAAATGGCCATAGAATCGCGAGCTGTGTGGCATGTAGCGCCATCTTGTTGAAACCACATGTCAACTAAGTTCAGTTCTTCCATTTTTGGCAACAAAAAGTTTGTTAGCATCGAACGATAGCGATCGCCATTCACCGTAACGTTGCGTCCAACAGCATCTTTGAAAAAATACGGTCCAATGATTCCACCAGCGTACAAACCACACCAAACAGTGCATTTTTCGGGATGCATGGGCAGTTCTTGAACGGCTTCTGGTTGCTCTTCACTCCAAATGCGGCAATTTTGCTTATTTACGTAGCCATTCAACCAGAAATGAGCCTCATCGCTGAACAAAATTTGTCGATAAAAAAGCGGATTTTCTGCCAATTCTAGGGCCCATTCACTGAAAATTCGACGTTGTGGCAGATCGTTCGGCTTCAGTTCTTGCAGGAGCTGTATTTTATACGGTTTTACACCAAGATCTTTGCGTAAAATCTTCCATGTCGTCGAATAACACAAACCCAATTGCTGCGAACGGCGACGAATCGACATTTCACGGTCTTCAGCAACACTCTCAGAAACAGACGCAATATTCTCTTCTGTACGCACTGTACGCATTCGTGTGGTTGGTTTAATGTCCAATAAAGTAAACTGAGTGCGAAACTTGGTCACAATCGCATTAATTGTTTGCTCACTTGGTCGATTATGTAGACCATAAATCGGACGTAAATCGCGAAACACTTTTCGAACCGAACACTGATTTTTGTAATATAATTCAATTATTTGCAAGCGTTGCTCGTTAGTAAGTCTATTCATTATGAAATGTTAAAGCATACTGAGCATATTTCTCTTTGACACCTTGTCTGAAATCCAGCGGGATCTGTCAAATACTAATGCATGAAAATCCTAACCTCAAAAAAATCACCCTTTATAACACTGATGAGGCATTCCCATTGCAGCCAAACTTTATTGTCTCTCTCGTGCTAGAAGAATAGCGGAGAATGCATTTGGTATGATGGTTTCAAAATCCGAAGTATTTCAAAATGAAATCACCTTGGAACCAGAAAAAGTTAACACAATTGCAATGGCTTTTTGTTGCATTTTTAAAAATCAATATTTGTTCATGAAAATAAATACATTATAACATAGTAAATAAACGAGTATTTTTCATGCATATTGTTAAGAAAATTTTATTAATCTTACCGGTTGGTTGTTAGAAGATGTAGACGGAGTGACATACTAGTTAAAACTGGTTATGAAACCTCTAGATACTAGTTAAAACTGGTTAAGATGTACTTTTGTCTCATAATTGGTGCATGTCTTGTCATGATTGGTCGAACGAAAATATAACAACATTTGTACAGGGTATTCCAACCTAATGTAATTCGATATTCTTAAGGTGAGTGCTGACCATATTTGTGCGGTGGACATTAAGGCGAACTAACGGTAAATACAGTGAATAAATAAATTTTCAAATTCTAAATATGAGTGCCCGTAATGTAACAAAAATATAATGAGTGCCCGTAATGTAACAAAAACTTGTAGTAAGTTTTTACTTTCTGTCTGGTTTCATTTTATGTTACGGAATACCTGTACCAGGTGGTCGTACGCCTGATCCTTTTTATCTCTGTTTGTATAAACTTTCGACGATATATCTCACAACACAGGCAGCTTTTCGATGATCAAGATTTATGATTGAATCACTTTGCGATGTATTGTAACGAACACTACCGCAAGGTTCTTGCAAACCATATAGTAGCTTCGTTATCAGAATCTCACGTGGTGGCTCCAGATAGCATCTTGCAGAACATAGTGATTAGTGGTATGGGGTGATCTCGTTCTGACACAGTTGAGACCTAGAATTTTCTGCAATTAACAATTGACGTAACACAATGTCCTTCCTTTCTTTACTATCACAAACTCTCACTGTAAATACAAGGAGCATATAGAATAATTATAAATATTGAAAAACAGAAATATAAGAAACAGAACAGAATAAAAATGAACAATAAAATGTAAACTGTAAACAAATAATACAATTTATTCTATATTAGGACAAATAATTAAGAACTTAACTATATCCTTGCCAAGAAAAAAGAGTAATATAAACTAGAAGCAAGGCTGAGGCTAAGCACTTAAAGAAATTTTAATACTAACTAAAAATTATGTAATTAAAACAAATAGAAAAATTTGACGTACTTATGAAATCTTAACATTAATTTGAATTTAATAAAATAACAATAATTTTTTTTAAGGCTATTTGGCCCCTTCTTACTGTGTCAACAATATGGCTCCATCGGTTTCCATCCTGAGCTTGGCCTTCAGACTGTGTTAGATAATCTGAAGAAGCCAAGTTGTTCTCTATATTGTGGAGTCATCGTCGCCAGCAATGATTTCTGCGCCTACCATATGGTGGTTTTCCTTTCGGAGATCGCTGCACAATTCGTTCCAGATCAGCATGCAGAACGTGATCTCTGATCTCGATATTGTGCAGAGCTCGGTCTGTACCATCTACTTCGCGTTTTGGGCCATAAAGCACGCGCATGATCTTCTCTCAAATGTAAGGAGCCATGCCATCTCTCGTACTCATTCGTCCTTGTTCAACCTTCACATTCAAACATAACAACGGGCCTGATCAACACTTTGTAAATCTTCTGCTTTACGGCATTTGACAGGTGTTTAGAGTTTAGCAGTAGCCTTAGAGGATACAAAGCACGACTGCTTGCTGCCAGCTTCATTTTAATATTTACCCACACTGTTATCGTGAGTGATGGTTAGATTAGGATACATCGGTAGAGACTGGGCTAGTTTTTAGACTGGGCCCCAGTCTTTCCGGTTATCAGCACGGTACGATTAACACCTTAGCCCGGCCCACTTGTTTAGCGCCGTGTTTTCGGTTAGTACACCACATAGACATGGTGTACTAGTTACCCGGTGGTCACCACGGGAAGATACACGCACACTTGTGGAAGCTGCAAGATACGGAGCTGGCAACAAGTACCAACTTGATTCCACCAATACAGCTTCGCACCAGACCACCGTGACCATTACCTAAATCTGATGTGCCAATGTTCCTATAACCAAAGATCATGTATTTCGTTTTCGACTGATTGATCTAGAGTCCAACAGGAGCTGAAAACTCTAAAAGTGGATCAAGTATTGCATATGAAAGCACCTGATTGGACTGGCGATATAAAATGTTGCGCTGAGGTGTTTCAGTTTAACGAAAAATACTCCAACATAAGATTGAAGAGTAACGGGGACAGAGTATCTCCCTGCCGAACACCTGAGTTAACTGCAAAAATTTTCGATAGTCTGTTCTCAAGTTTAATATATATCATTGAGGCTGAATCACTGTCATTCTATACAGTCGTACCAATTCTGTTAGCATTAATAGATATTCCAGGGCAGACCACAAACTCTCTCGATTGATCGAGTCATAGGTCTGCCGAAAATCCAGGTAGATCTGATATACAGGGATGGTCGTCTCATAATATTTCAATAGAATCATCCGCATCAAAAATACTTGATCAGTGACTGATCGATTCGGACGAAATCGTTATGATAGTAACCAACTAAGCTCTTCTCTACAAGGGTGATTCTATTGAATATAAAGATGGGGCATATCGCAGCCACTTTCCACTTTCCACAGTACCTTCTCCGAATATTAAGAGCTCCGAATTAATGCAGTGTACATCAGGTAAGTGATTTTGTTTTAATCGCTGCATGAACTTAGTGAACTTCTCATGGGATGGATTCGCAAGACAAATCTCCGCAGTCTGTATTTGGGGTGACTCAACAGCAGTCTGTGGCGTATTATAAATATCAAGCATGTCAGTAAAGTGTCCACTCGATGTTGATACAGGGGTTTCCATCCCGGTCCCGAATGGCGGTTGGTTGACGCAGGCCTGGAAGTATGGTGCAATCTAGTAATTCCCTTGAAGAAACTACCTACACGAACTGCGCTATTTACTGAGCGGTTGTACTTTCAGAACCTCGGCCTCCCACCATTCTCTCTTCTAAAAACCAACAATAATATGGCAAGGTTGATTTTTCGTGATTTTTTGCTTATACTCGTAATTTTTGGAAATAGGGTTAAAATGAAATTGTTCGTTTATTACCAGGATTTAAATTGTGATTATTTATCATAGGTACGTTTTCGCTTTTTTATTTTTAATTCGTATCGAAATGTTTGGAGATGAAACAACCGGTTTCGCCCCTCGTTAGTGAAATGTACTTGTTGGTTGATTTTGACTTTCTTGATTTCTTTCTTGATTCGTTTCTTGATTTTTTTTCTTTTGTAGTTTAGTTCATTAACTATAAATATTAGGAAGAAGAGTATGTTGTAATTTTAATTTGTTCATACTATTGTTTTATTAGGCTTTACAATTTTAATAATTTTATAATTTAAACACACGACAATTAGTTAAACATTAAATATATTTATTGAAGTTTTATACTTCTTATAAACCTTCATAAAATATTTGACAACGAGCAGTTTTTTTTACTAAAATTATGGATTTATAAACATGCAATTTAGTTTTGATTAAAATATGTATATTAATTTAATCTATATTATACTAATCATTTTATTTTCACAAATATATTTTATTTAACTAAATTAGTTTAACTAATTTATAATCATAAGATTTATCCCCAATAACATATCCGCCAAACACTTAAAAAAGCAAATACAAAAATTAGAAATGACATACTCGTAAAACAAACCGATTGTTGTTCATGTGAGATTTTCCATTCAATGAAAATCAGTTAAGTTATATGTACAAGCACTCTCTCCATTATCGAATTATTAATTAACGAAACATCAGTGAACATAGAACAGTAATACAACACTTAAACATATATATGTATCTATGTACATAGATAAAATCATGTCCGGTTCAAAAGCCCGACGTGTCATTCTCATGAGAATTTGTGAAAAAAGGATTACAAAATAAAATGGCTTACCCCGTTGAGAGAGGGTTGTTTCCACTGCCACATTATTTTATTGGAATAATATTTTAAATATCCATATACTACATAATTGTGTATATAATATGCAGATACATATATTATATAAATATAAATATTAGTTTTTTCTGCAAAATAATTATTTTCAAATAAAACAATACAAAAAATATATTATTTAAATAATTATAAAGAAATACTTAAAGCTAGTAAATTTTAATCAAGTAAAGCAATATTTATAAATCAAGTGTAAACATATAAACTAAAATAAAATATTTTTTAAAATTTTGTTATTTTTTATTGAATTATTATAAATTAACAATAAAACAAATAAAAATACATTGATTTTAGCAATATATGATTGTTATTTCTTTCTAATAAAAGATTTGTCACGTTTATATAACGTTACCCACAGCTCACACTGAATACGCAATGGTTACACATTGTGTCTTAATTTATTAAGTAATTTTTGACAATAAACTACGTTTCGACTTCCGTTGCTTAAGGAAACAACTTTTTTATTCGGCTATCAGTTATCTTTTAAAGCTTATGGCATCCTTAAATATTATACGACAAATTCAAGGTAGGTTCCTCTTCTAATTAATTTAATTATTTTATAAATATTTTCACCCAAGTCTTCAACGAGAATAACTTTTTGAATGTGAAGAATGATATTTAATAAACCACAACATTTGTTTAATTAAATATATCAAAAATTATTAAGGAATGTGCGCTTGATGAATTTGCCATGTTTATTTAACATTAGACCGAGTATTTGACCGATAAACACATGTGGATATGTATGTGTATTCATTCTGAATCGACCTATCTTTTTCTCGTTTTTTGGTTTAATATTAACGAGCGCAGTAAACCGTAGTTATAGGTTTGTAGCCTGTAACGAATTTATTCTCGATCGCGGAGGGAACGGTTCGGGTGTGCCGACAGATAATAATTAATTAACACTTAACACTGATTTTTATATATTTTATTTAAACTTTTAGTTATGCTACTACAATTATGTTTTTTTAATGAACGCTGTTTACAATTTTGTTTATATCCGACTTTGTTGGTCACGAAGCGTTTTTGAAGTGATTGAACTTCAATACGCTGCGTTTATGAAGTAATTGAACTTCAATATATTATTTTATATTGTTATTTTGTAACATTTCGGTGTAATATATGTCATTGATATTTCGATCTCCAGACACATTGATCAGAGTGTATCGAAAGCCAACTCCATGTTTGGCTTTATTCGCCGTTGGACCACCGAAATTAAAGATCAAAATGCACTATGTGCAATATACTTTACATACATAAGATCCAAACTAGAACATGCAGCAGCAGCTTAGTGCTCTCATAACGCGGACCACATTCATAGAATTGAGGATGTACAAAAGCTAGTTTTACTCTATATTATGAAAAAAACAAACTGGAACTGCAACTACAATTTACCATATCATGAGAAAATGACCTTTTTACCACAACAGTGTACGTTGTAATGCGTATAAAATTGGGACATTGGAAAAACGCAGGCAACAACATTACGCAAGTCTATTGGGAAATGTAATTTTGGGTCACGTAGACTCCTTTCATTCTTCAGAGTATTGAAATAAACGTACCCAGCCGTAATTTTCGTCAATACAAGTTGTTAAAACTTGAAAAACATCCTACTATAGTCCTATTCAGATCTTAAAAAAAACTTTTTTTTAATTGTTCTGCGCAGCTTTCAGTGATGTCGAAAAAAAAATTATAAAAATTTTGATGGGTCGCATTTATCTTAGGTAGTAAACTTAAATAAAATAATAAATAACCAATAAAAAGAATTATATTTCAGTTTTAATACACAAAACATTCAAAATGATTATGTATTTATGTTATTACAATCATATTTCAAGTGAAAATTAATAGGTCAAAAAAAAATTGCACGCCTTTGGGAAACAATGTCAACATTTAATTTTGGTACGGACTAAGGAAAATAAATGACCAAATGACATTCATATCGAACAAAACTACAACAACATAAAAAGAAAAATTAGTTTTCAATTTAATTCTTAATTTATCGAATTAAATATTAATTTCAAAAGTGTCCGTGATTATAAGTTAAATTCTAAAAACATTTTGTGATTAAAAACGTTCCTTTTCCATTTAAATACAAATACAACATAAAAATGTAAACAATAAACATGAATTATTGTACTTAATACATCACTGTGTATCCGCCATATTCTTTCTGCGCGATAACTGTCAGAATTCCAGCGAGATTTGAAAACTACTATAAGTACAGTTAAAATGAACCAACGAATATGATGTTTAAATTTATTTCCAATGTCGAGGACCAATTTGAGTTTGAACTTTCTAAAGGGCAGTTTAACCTCAAATTGAAACAACACTACAGACAATTATAATTTTAATATTCCTTAAACAAACATTCTAATGTATTTAACTTTTAAATCTTTGAAATTTGAATTTTCAATCACTAAATGTATTTTACTTTTAAAACTTTAAAAATTAAATTTTTTGTATTTGAAATCCTAAATATATTTAAATTTTACATTGATTTCTTTAAATGATTAAATAAAATAAAATAAACTGGCCAAAAATAGACCAATTAATCTCTTTGAAATTCGATAAAAGGATAAAAACGACCAAAAATGCAAGTACCTCCAATCAAAAATGACTATGGAACCAGTGCTAGAAATGCTAGCCAAAAAGCTTTCTTGCTTGCAGCGGACCTTGAAAATACTTTTCAACCGCTACCTCGGCAAACAGCGGAGGAAAATATAACAGCAGTATTTAAAAAGAATGAACATCACAAGAGTTAAAATACAAGTTAGAAATATGAAATCAATAATAACCTAAGTACAAAGCCACCTTCAGGATATGATTTAACTACAGAACAAAGCATTAAATCATTGCCTGAAAAAGGTTTACGAAAACTACTTCATATGATCAACGCAGTGTTCAGACTGAAGCTTCGCCCACATCCATGGAAGGTAGCAGAAGTAATATCGATACCAAAACCAAATAAACCACCTAACGACAGAAAATCGTATATGCCCAATTTTTGTTCAAGAGACTCAAACCAATAATAGAAAAAACTATCTTTTTCCTCCTCATCAATTTGGCTTTAGGGAGAATGACTCCACTATAGAGCAAATGCACAGAATTATTAATATATGTAATTGAAGATGCACTTCTTAGATGTAGCTCAAGCATTTGACATGGTATGGCATCTAAGACTAGAAAAGAAACAACATCGAGGCGACCGAAACAATTTTACCAGATTTTAAAATCTTACATTGCTGATCGAAACTTTCGAGAAAACTACGAAGTAGAATACTCTGAATTAAAAGAAATTAAAAGAATTCTTTCACAAGCTCTATAATCTCAGCTGATGGCATTTATGTCAACGCGCTGTGAGTAATTGAACATGATTCCATTTTCCTCCACAAGTCTCATGATTCTAAATCATTGTGGTGTTGAACTCCTTGACAATTGTTCGCCCTGACCATGCTCTTGGAAGAACTGACAACATTTTTATGTTAAACCCTTTATCGGTGGCTTCAGCAAATTTAACTTTTAACTGGTTTATCATCTCATTTCCACTGCTAGTTGTTTCAGTCTGAGATGCAGTCCAAGGATATTTCAAAAATGTTGCTTGCGAGTTTCTTTGATATTTGGTCAATTACACTGCGGCAGTACGACTGTGACTTCTTAATTTTGTGGATGATAATCGGTGTAACTCCAATTAGTGGAAGAATTTTGTTTAATTCATTTATAAAATTCATTTTTTCCAAAAAATCAAATGATGTTGTTGATAATGATATTGACGATGATGAGGATGATACTTGAGGCGACAATTATGTTATTTGCGCCGCGCCGACATGAACCATGTCAACATATCCTGATCTTTCTACTCTTTCGGCAGATCTTTGCTAATTTCAAGACGGCAGGTGTTACAAATTTTCATTGTACTCGGCACCAAGGTAATATTTAGATCCGCTGCCATATCAACAATATTTCGTGTTATTTTCCGAATTTTTTAAATTGTTTTTACTACGTTTGTTTTGTTTCGGTTTACTAAACGGATTGCAACATTTGGTGTCCATTTTGCACTTTCACTTTTAAAATAAATTTCACTGCTATTAACTGTATAACTTGTACACTTTGCACTATTTATTTTCCTTTTAATTTTATATTTCGGTTTATTATCAAATAAATTATATTATGATTATACTAAATATTTTTAAATTTTGTTACTGAAATTATAGGTAAATTTCTTAATAAACAGGAGTGGGCGTGTTAGGTAATAGGAACAGTTACTTGGTACTTTGTTCTATTCCCCCTATGCTAATTATTATTATACTTTGAAAAGGTGTAACATCTGTTAATTACTCTATAGTTAGTTTATGAAAAGTTTGACAAAACTTTCTGCATTTAGATTTTTAATACTTTTATTTCTTTTATTAGTTTAAAAAGGAAATTTTTAAGCACATCTGTGGTGGGTCTTAGTCAACCTTCAATTGGACACCTTGCCTCCGTAAATGTCTTTTTTTTTGTCTGATTTCGCATGGAATGGCTGATAGAGCTAGTGCACAGAATTATAAAAATAATTGAAGATGCATTTGAAAATAAAAAGGTATGTTTTTTCTTAGATGTAGCTCAAGCATTTGACATGGTATGGCATCAAGGACTAGAATAGAAACTACATCGAGATCGACCGAGACAATTTTACCAGATCTTAAAATCTTACATTGGTGATCGACCTTTTCGGGTAAACTATACGAAGAAGAATACTCTGAATTAAAAGAAATATCAGCTGTAATACCATAGGGTAGCGTTCTGGGAGCAATTCTGTATCTTCTATACACCAGAGATCTACCAACTACAGAAGAAATTAATTTAGCATCACTGGTGGATGATACTGCAATCTTAGCAATTGGTGACAACATAAATGAAGCAACAGCCAAACAGATGAAATAAATACATGTGAATTTCGCCAGTCGAAGAATTAACTGGGTACCAGTTATGCTTAACTCACAGCAAATTCCCTAAGCAAATGGCGAAATATGTTGGCATAACTCTAGACGCTAAGCTCCAGTGGTATAAAAATTTAATATCAAATATAGAAAAATGTATATATTTACATATATATATATATAAGGAAGGAATTCTGAGTTAACCCTAAATAATAAATTGCTCTTGTATCTGTAAATATTAAAAACTATATAGACCTATGTATGGAATTCAGATTTGAGTTGTGCTAAGAACACAAATGTAAAATTAGTAGAAACATTCCAAAATAAAGTCCTACGAGGCATAGTAAATGCTCCATGGTACATAAAAAATGACAACCTTCATATGGACCTAATGATGGAATGCGTCAGTCAAAAAAACAGAGTATCATGCGAGGGAACACGTACATCGTTTAAGTCAGCAGCAAAATGTTGATATACGTCATTTGTAGGACAACCAAACCCAGTAAGACGGCTTCAAAGGAAGAAGCCACTACAACTGGGTTCCAGTTGTAATATTATAAAAGATAAAATTAAATATTCTATAAATACTATCAAATCAAGTGAAAAACTATGAAAAACTTTGTAATGAACACTATCACGAGACTCTTGCAAGGCACGCAGTAGCCCCGTTAACCGACTCTCACGTGGGTGGTCCAGACAGCATTTTGCAGCCACTAGCAATCAGTGGTGTAGGGGGTCTTTCCTGGGCCACGCGAGAGCTTGGTAATGCTGTATTAAGCACTAAACCAGCACAACTTTTGACATTTTCACTTTTTCACTAGTATAAACACATCACTTGTATTCACTATACACATCCGCGGGGAACCAAATAATTTTTATACAGTCATAAAAATAAATTACAACAATCAAAAAAAAAAATAAACTCAAAAAACAAGAAAAAACTAAAAAAAACTAAAAAGAAAGAAATTATTAAGCTATTTACAATACATACTTTATTATATAAGAAAAATTACTGAAAACTAAGTATATATTTTTTTCTTATGTACCCACTCTTAAACACTAATATATAATATTTATCTTAAAAATTTTGTTTATTTTATTGAACAGGAAAAAAAGAGAAATCCTTAATGGCGGTGTGCTGCGTCGTCAGCTTTTTTCGATGTCTTCAATTGAGCTGGATCCGCAGCTTTTAGAATTTTTATTTTATTAATCATTTTTATCTTATTAATTATTATTACATAATCTGAATTATTAACTTTTAATTAATTTATTTGTTTATAGTTTGTATTTTATTAATTTATTAAAATTCAGCTTTTTTTTTTTGCCTTTATGATTTATTTCTTTGTCTGTTGTATATTTTATCTGCTATTTATTTTAATTTATTTATTTTTGTATGGACATCCTTCTTAGATGAAATTTCAACACGTTCTCCCTTGTAATCATTTAGCTTCCGGCATTTGCTTTTTTTTTTTCATGACGTGATGTTTTACAATTTTTTCCCATTGTTATTTTTATTTAATTTTTTTTTCCTAGTTTTACAAATTGCCCTGTTTTAAATACAGGTATTTTATTAATTCGTTTATTTATACATATATGTCTATTTATTTAGATGTTTATTTACTTAAAACTAGATACATACAAATTATATTTATAATATTTATAGAATTTTTATTTTTTTTTATTTTGTTGAACAGTCTCAATATTGTACCCGCTACAATCGTGGGGAAGACCCAGCACCCTTGGGAGGTCTCAAGCCGGGAATTTTGTATGAAAAGCATGAGAACATTTATATTATATTATTCTACTAACTAAGTAACGTTACCGTATGTCTTTCGTGTGATAGATTCCAATGTTTTTATCCTTAAAATCCGCTATCTCGTAC
The DNA here is from genome assembly GCA_951394425.1 of Tipula unca. Taxonomy (NCBI): domain Eukaryota; kingdom Metazoa; phylum Arthropoda; class Insecta; order Diptera; family Tipulidae; genus Tipula; species Tipula unca. The sequence continues at coordinate 108,677,863 of OX596381.1, forward strand.
TTGGCATTACCAATTTTCCGCAATACTTTAGCTTTAATGAATTTATGGGCTAACTTTGCTGAGAAATTAGCATTATTTCGTGATATTGACCCATTTCTGGTTGCGTGCTAAAATTGATCGGCTTAATTTGTTTGCAAACCTCACTTAACTTGAACATACATTTTTACATCGCGAGCCATAGATAACCAGTAATACTCTCGTTGTATAAGATCAAGTTTTTTTGCAAAACCCAGATGTGCATTCAACGGCTGATAATGACCTTGTTGTAAAATATCAGGAACCAGACTTTCTGGTATAACCAGTTTCCACTGTGAGAAATCACTAGTGTGGTCGAAACTTGCATTAGGTATGATGTTTGCCACTTTGCCATTCACAGTACGAAAATTTGATTTTGCTTCAGTTTTAAACTCGGGAGAATCAAGATCAATGTGTATAGGAATTATATTTAAAAAAGCGACCTGATAAGTCGCGTTGATTCATCAACCACTGAAGGCTCGAGTGGTCGGTAATGATAGTAAATTTGTAACCTTCCACAAATGATCGTAAACTTTTCACACTTAATACCGCGGCTAGGCACTCTTCCGTCACACTATATTCGTTTAAGTCGATGGACGATATTTATATGGTGTGATCCAATCGACTTAGCAAACCCTCAATCTATGGCATCTTTTACTGTTACCTCATTTATTTTTCGGGCATCGAAACACAACCTTATTTTACCATTTCCTCTGCGCGTAACCGTAATGGGAGAAGACCATGAGCTCTGGCTCTCTTCTATGGGGCTACAGCGTGGCTTGCAAGAGTTACGTGATAGTGTCCGTTACACCTTTTGGAAACAATGCCAACATTTAATTTTGGTACGGACTAGGGAAAATAAATGACCAGATGCCATTCATATTGAACAAAACCACAACAAAATAAAAAGCAAAATCAGTTTTCAATTTAAATCTTATTTTTTCGAATTAAATATTAATTTCAAAAGTGTCAGTGATTCTTATAAAGTTAAATTATAAAAACATTTTGTGATTAAAAACGTTCCTATTCCATTTAAATACAAATACAACATAAAAATGTAAACAATAAACATGAATTATTGTACTTAACACATCACTGTATATCCGCCATATGTTTTCTGCGCGAGAACTGTTAGAATTCCAGCGAGATTTGAATACTACTATACGTGCCTAAGTGTGATCGTATTCTTAATAACCATGTTTATGATGCGGTGAGCGGTCGATCCAGAACAACCACAACCACAAAAGATAGCTCTAAATTTTCTATTAATATTTGTGATTTATATTATTTATAATTTATATAAATAAACTTATATTAACTCGGTCTATTTAAATTTCGTTTGTGAGTTTAATTGTTTAATCTAAGTTGTGAATGATAATTAAGTTTCAATGGCTAACAGACAAAAATATAGCGTACTTCTGAGAAAAAATTAATTTATAATTGTTAAGTTGTATTTTACTCTTCTTGTTATTACTGTTGTAACTATACAATTAATGCCGCCCGAGAGATGAGTAATCGACGAATATTTGTTTTTAACTGAACGACATATAGCACACAAAATGGATCGTATATAGACTACATGGTAATATACTGCGAACACGTCAAACATTTAAATGCTAAAAACCAACAACAATTGGTGAATATGGCGGCAATAGTCGTCATTTTTCTATATTTTAATATTGAATTTTAATGTTTACGTTAATGTGTAAATGATTATTGAATTAATTTCAATTAAATTTATGAAATTGCGTCTTTTAAATTCTGTTATAATGCAGTCAAAAAATAATTGTATTAATACTTTTGTGTTTCGAAGGCTTTATAATAAATAATATTGACGTTTAAATTGAGCCTGTTTGTAGTGAAAAAAATATTTGCTAAACCTTTTGTATTACGGTGATAATTTAATCAAATTAAATAAGATTTTATTAAATTGTGTTTTATAATAAAAGTGTGTTTATAAAATAATATATTCTAATGTTTCAAAAATTTTTATGTTAAATGTTTGGGTGTTTTGTAATGTTTTGCGAGTAATATAATTGATGTAATAATGAATAAATGTTATGAAATGTTATAAGAAGTTATGAACAAATGTTTGATAATGGTTGATGGTTATGATAATGTTAAGAAAGTTTTTTAATATCAATATTTATTGTTGATAAATGTTTTATAAAAGAAGAGAATTGTTAATAATAATTGTTAATGTTTTATTTTAAAAAAAAGAGAAAGAATTGATGTGATGAATTTAAATTGGTGTGGAAAAATATGGGAGATATTCAATGATATGTAGACCGATGTGAAGTTTTCCACAAATAACAAAAGTGTAGCTACACAATATAACAAATAACGTATGTGTAGTTACACAATTTAACAAAAAGTGTAGCTATCCCCAAAAAAATGTAACATAGTAAATTATATTTATTACGATTATAATAAATAAATTAAATATAATTATTTTTAAATGAAAATATGCGTTTGTGCAAATCTAATATGACGTAATTTGTAATTATAATTAAATACTAGCTAGAAATAATCACAAACGTTAAAATACGTTAAGCTATTAAAAGGATTTTCTGGTTTGTATATGAATTAACAATAATAATCCAAGAGATGTCTAAATAAATCTGAGTATGCCATCTCATTGTGTGTACTTTGAAGAATATTTTTGGTTGGGATCATATAAGCGCGACCCTCGGGGGTTAAGTTATCAATTTTATAAAAAAAAATATTTATTTTTAAAAAAAGTGGAGGAGGATCTTGGATGGCCATTAACAGGTAATCCTAGAGATGTCTAGATGAATCTGAGTATGCCATCTCATTTTGTGTAGTTTTAAAATTATTTATGGTTGGGATCATATTAGCGCAACCCTCGGGTGGTAAGTTATCGATATTATAAGAAACACCCTTTACAATGAAAGTGTAGGAGGATCTTGGATGGCCATTAACATGTAATCCTAGAGATGTCTAGATGAATCTGAGTATGCCATCTCATTGTGTGTAGTTTTAAGATTATTTATGGTTGAGATCATATTAACGCGACCCTCGGGGTGTAAGTTATCGATATTATAAGAAATACTCTTTACAATGAAAGTGTAGGAGGATCTTGGATGGCCATTAACAGGTAATCCTAGAGATGTCTAGATGAATCTGAGTATGCCATCTCATTGTGTGTAGTTTTAAGATTATTTATGGTTGAGATCATATTAACGCGACCCTCGGGGGGTAAGTTATCGATATTATAAGAAACACCCTTTACAATGAAAGTGTAGGAGGATCTTGGATGGCCATTAACAGGTAATCCTAGAGATGTCTAGATGAATCTGAGTATACCATCTCATTGTGTGTACTTTGAAGAATATTTTTGGTTGGGATCATATAAGCGCGACCCTCGGGGGTTAAGTTATCAATTTTATAAAAAAAAACATTTATTTTTAAAAAAAGTGGAGGAGGATCTTGGATGGCTATTAACAGGTAATCCTAGAGATGTCTAGATGAATCTGAGTATTCCATCTCATTTTGTGTAGTTTTAAGATTATTTATGGTTGGGATCATATTAGCGCAACCCTCGGGGGGTAAGTTATCGATATTATAAGAAACACCCTTTACAATGAAAGTGTAGGAGGATCTTGGATGGCCATTAACATGTAATCCTAGAGATGTCTAGATGAATCTGAGTATGCCATCTCATTGTGTGTAGTTTTAAGATTATTTATGGTTGAGATCATATTAACGCGACCCTCGGGGTGTAAGTTATCGATATTATAAGAAATACTCTTTACAATGAAAGTGTAGGAGGATCTTGGATGGCCATTAACAGGTAATCCTAGAGATGTCTAGATGAATCTGAGTATGCCATCTCATTGTGTGTAGTTTTAAGATTATTTATGGTTGAGATCATATTAACGCGACCCTCGGGGGGTAAGTTATCGATATTATAAGAAACACCCTTTACAATGAAAGTGTAGGAGGATCTTGGATGGCCATTAACAGGTAATCCTAGAGATGTCTAGATGAATCTGAGTATGCCATCGCATTGTGTGTAGTTTTAAGATTATTTATGGTTGAGATCATATTAACGCGACCCTCGGGGGGTAAGTTATCGATATTATAAGAAACACCCTTTACAATGAAAGTGTAGGAGGATCTTGGATGGCCATTAACAGGTAATCCTAGAGATGTCTAGATAAATCTGAGTATGCCATCTCATTGTGTGTAGTTTTAAGATTATTTATGGTTGAGATCATATTAACGCGACCCTCGGGGTGTAAGTTATCGATATTATAAGAAATACTCTTTACAATGAAAGTGTAGGAGGATCTTGGATGGCCATTAACAGGTAATCCTAGAGATGTCTAGATTATTTATGGTTGAGATCATATCTACGCGACCCTCGGGGGGTAAGTTATCGATATTATAAGAAACACCCATTACAATGAAAGTGTAGAAGGATCTTGGATGGCCCTTAACATGTAATCCTAGAGATGTCTAGATGAATCTGAGTATGCCATATCATTGTGTATACTTTGAAGAATATTTTTGGTTGGGATCATATAATCGCGACCCTCGGGGGTTAAGTTATCAATTTTATAAAAAAAAACATTTATTTTTAAAAAAAGTGGAGGAGGATCTTGGATGGCCATTAACAGGTAATCCTAGAGATGTCTAGATAACAAAATCATTAAAAAAATCCTTTATATACTAATGCGAAAAATAAAATTTTTGTTTTCTTTTTGTACATCAACTTCATCAGTTTTATATTTTTATAACAGTTAATGTTTGTCAATACAGTGAATACACTAGTTTTATAAATAAATGCATTTTGAAAATTGATAAAGGTTAATTATAAAAACGATTTATTTAGATACATCATTTTACAATGGCTACTATTACATGATAGTGGCCATTAAATATCCTCCGACCGCAAATACTTTTAAGTGAAAAGTGTTTCTTATAAATCGATAACTTACCCCCCGAGGGTCGAGCTTATATGATCTCAACCAAAAATATTCTTCAAAGTACACACAATGATATGGCATACTCAGATTCATCTAGACATCTCTAGGATTACATGTTAATGGCCATCCAAGATCCTCCTACACTTTCATTGTAAAGAGTATTTCTTATAATATCGATAACTTACACCCCGAGGGTCGCGTTAATATGATCTCAACCAAAAATAATCTTAAAACTACACACAATGAGATGGCTTACTCAGATTCATCTAGACATCTCTAGGATTACCTGTTAATGGCCATCCAAGATCCTCCTCCACTTTTTTTAAAAATAAATGTTTTTTTTTATAAAATTGATAACTTAACCCCCAAGTGTCGCGCTTATATGATCCCAACCAAAAATATTCTTCAAAGTACACACAATGAGATGGCATACTCAGATTCATCTAGACATCTCTAGGATTACCTGTTAATGGCCATCCAAGATCCTCCTACACTTTCATTGTAAAGGGTGTTTCTTATAATATCGATAACTTACCCCCCGAGGGTCGCGTTAATATGATCTCAACCATTAATAATCTTAAAACTACACACAATGAGATGGCATACTCAGATTCATCTAGACATCTCTAGGATTACCTGTTAATGGCCATCCAAGATCCTCCTACACTTTCATTGTAAAGGGTGTTTCTTATAATATCGATAACTTACCCCCCGAGGGTCGCGTTAATATGATCTCAACCATAAATAATCTTAAAACTACACACAATGAGATGGCATACTCAGATTCATCTAGACATCTCTAGGATAACATGTTAATGGCCATCCAAGATCCTCCTACACTTTCATTGTAAAGGGTGTTTCTTATAATATCGATAACTTACCCCCCGAGGGTCGCGTTAATTTGATCTCAACTATAAATAATCTTAAAACTACACACAATGAGATGGCATACTCAGATTCATCTAGACATCTCTAGGATTACATGTTAATGGCCATCCAAGATCCTCCTACACTTTCATTGTAAAGAGTATTTCTTATAATATCGATAACTTACACCCCGAGGGTCGCGTTAATATGACCTCAACCATAAATAATCTTAAAACTACACAAAATGAGATGGCATACTCAGATTCATCTAGACATCTCTAGGATTACCTGTTAATGGCCATCCAAGATCCTCCTCCACTTTTTTTTAAAAAGAAATGTTTTTTTTTATAAAATTGATAACTTAACCCCCGAGGGTCGCGCTTATATGATCCCAACCAAAAATATTCTTCAAAGTACACACAATGAGATGGCATACTCAGATTTATTTAGACATCTCTTGGATTATTATTGTTAATTCATATACAAACCAGAAAATCCTTTTAATAGCTTAACGTATTTTAACGTTTGTGATTATTTCTAGCTAGTATTTAATTATAATGATCTTAGAGTAGCAAGCACATTCTTCCCTCACAAACAGATACACCTAGAGACATGGACACATCCTCGCAAAACATCCCGGAGCCAAATTGACCACGTGTTAATTTCAAAAGGGCGAGCTCGGGTTATGCAGGATGTGAGAACTTATCGGTCAGCAACCAAATACGTAGGCAGCGATCATTATTTGGTCGCTGCAAAGCTACGGTGGGAGTTTTCGTACAGGTCGGGGAACACAGCGAAACGGATGGAACGTTTCGACTGTGAAGGTCTGATAAATGAAGATCAAAAGAAACGATATCAGGATCTTGTCAGCGACAACATTGAGGGAGCTAATTACCAGTCTGACTGCGTGAACTCTGTCTGGGAGGTACTGAAAACTTCGGTTGTCAGTGCTGCTCAACAGACTTTAGGTATAGTGAAAGTCAGACCCAAGAATGATTGGTTTGATGACGAGTGTCGTCTTGCAGTTGAGCAACAAAATATAGCCCATAATGAAGTGCAACAACGTCTTACAATCGCAAGGAAAAACAAGGCAGCTCTTGCAAGAAGGGCAGCTAAGCGGATTTGTAGACGGAAGAAGCGAGAATGGTGGAAGGCCGAGGTTCTGAAAGTACAACAACTCAGCAATGAGCGTAGTTCACGTAATTTCTTTAAAGGAATTACTGGATTGCACCATACTTTCAGGCCTTCGTCAACCGCCATTCGGGACCGGGATGGAACCCTCTGTGTAAACATCGACGCAGTACTTGACGCATGGAGTGGACACTTTACTGAGCTGCTTGATGTTCATCATGCGTCACAGACTGTTGTTGAGCCACCTCTAAAACAGTCTGCGGAGATTTGCACTGTGGAGCCATCCCATGAGGAATTCACTAAGGCCATGCAGAGAATGAAACGAAACCGCTCACCTGGAGTGGACTGCATTAATTCGGAGCTCTTGATATTCGGAGGGGATACTTTGTGGAAATGTCTTTTCGACCTTATTCGATTAGTATGGCGAACCGAAGTTATGCCTGATGAATGGAAAGTGGCCGCGATATGCCCCATCTTCAAGAAGGGAGACCGCTTGAAGTGTGAGAATTATCGCGGTATAGCTCTCCTTTGCACAGCATACAAGTTACTGTCATACATTTTATTGGATAGAATCACTCCTCTGGCGGAGGGCTTGGTTGGTGACTATCAGGGAGGATTTCGTCCGAATCGATCAGTCACTGATCAGGTCTTTTCGCTGCGGATGATTCTATCTAAATATTATGAGACATCCATCTCCGCACATCAGGTTTTCCTGGATTTCCGGCAGGCCTACGGCTCGATCAATCGAGAGAGTTTGTGGTCTGCCCTGGAATACCTAGGAATGCCAACAAAATTGGTACGACTGTGTAGGATGACAGTGACGCAGTCTCAATGCTGTGTTAAAGTTGAGAACAGGCTATCGACAATTTTTGCAGTTAACTCGGGTGTTCGGCAGGGAGATGCTCTGTCCCCGATACTCTTTAATCTCATGTTGGAGTACATCTTTCGTAAAACTGAAACACCTCAGCGCAACATCTTATATCGCCAGTCCAATCAAGTGCTTGCATATTCAGATGACATATGCGTGATTGGACTGAATAGCAACGGAGTGAAAGAAATACTTGATCCGCTTGTAGAGTTTTCAGCTTCTGTTGGACTCCAGATCAATGAGTCCAAAACGAAATACCTGATCTCTGGTTTTAGAGACAATGGCACACCAGATTTTAGTAGTGGCCACCACACGTTTGAGGGAGTGAGGAGGTTCAAATATTTGGGCTCTCTTATCACTCACGATAACAGTGTGGGTGAGGATATTAAAGTGCGGCTGGCAGCTGGCAGTCGTTCTTTATATCCTCTAAGGCCACTGCTAAAATCTAAACACTTATCAAGTGCCGTGAAGCTGAAGCTTTACAAAGCGTTGATCAGGCCCGTTGTTATGTTTGGATGTGAAAGTTGGGCGCTGACGGATGAGTACGAGAGATGGCTCCTTACATTTGAGAGAAGAATCATGCGTGTGATTTACGGCCCTAAACGCGAAATAGATGGTACATACCGAGCTCTGTACAATTTCGAGATCAGAGATCTGATGAAGATCCCCGATATTGTACATGAAGTTAGATCTCAGCGAGTACGCTGGCTCGGTCACGTTCTGCGTGCTGATCCGGAACGAATTGTGCAGCGATCTCTGAAAGGAGGGCCACCATATGGTAGGCGCAGAGGTCGTTGCAGGCGACGATGGCTCCACGATGTAGAGAACGACTTGGCCTCTTCAGATTGTCTAAGACAGTATGAAGACCAAGCTCAGGATCGAAACCGTTGGAGCCAGATTGTTGATTCAGTAAGGGGCCAGTAATGGCCTTTAACACTGTTATTATTATTATTATTATTTAATTATAATTACAAATTACGTCATATTAGATTTGCACAAACGCATATTTTCATTTAAAAATAATTATATTTAATTTATTTATTATAATCGTAATAAATATAATTTACTATGTTACATTTTTTTGGGGATAGCTACACTTTTTGTTAAATTGTGTAACTACACATACGTTATTTGTTATATTGTGTAGCTACACTTTTGTTATTTGTGGAAAACTTCACACCGGTGATATGTAGAACGTTATTAATGTTGATGTACGTGGATATTTTAATGTCATTGTTAGTATTTTGTGTGTTATTAAATCATCCTTATAATTATAAAATTAATCCTCTGAATTAATTTTATTGCGTATTATCACCACTATGTATCAGGTCATGTATCAGCTATGCAAATCCATAATACGTAATACTTATCAACGAGATGATTATTTATCGATGAGTTGTAATTTTAATATTTGTTGTCCGTATTCTGTTATGTTTTAGTATTTGATATCCGTATTCTGTTGTACTAATGGTGATTTTCACCAGTGTTAGTTAGAATGGATGTTGTATTTTGTGTTATGTTTAATTAAACTCACTAGCCTTGTGCTTGGCTAAACTTTTTATGTGCCTAGTGGCCAACGTCCGGTGAGTTTAAACACGTATATAATATATTAACTTACCACTTCTGGATACTTTTTACAATTAAAGATTTTATTTTTATTTTAGTTAGATGTTTTATAACTTCAGGATTCCTTTTATACTTATAGATTTAATTTTTTATTTTAATTACTTTATGACTTTATTAATATAAAACTTATAAATTGACATTTTCTAGAATTGAATAAACTTAAATTATAACTTTATTATGTATATAAAATTTATTAAATTAATGACAAATTTGTTATATTTGAAATATTTGACTTCATTGACAGTTCCTTACTTGTGACAACTACTATTTTAATGACAAATCTATTATAAAAACACGGGGTTTTTATACAGATTTTTGGGGGAGGAGACTAAGAGTTTGATATTCATTTTTATTTTCTGTAATTCGTTTGTTTATTCTATTTTTTCTATTTTTCTCTTTCGTCTCCTTTACATAGGTTAGGTTAGGTAAGGGTGGCTGTCCTAAAGGACTAGCATAGACACAAAATTGGTCCGTAGCTGTACCACATTCGAGTTTCTTCCTCTTCACTCGCTAAACCATTCGGAGCTGACCAAGAAGCGTTTAAAGTCCGATCTTCCTAAGATCCGTGAGGTCGTTCAAAGATGAAGTTCCCATAAATTTTGTTCTGCTGTACGCTAGACTAGGACAGGTGCAGAGCAGATGGAGCATATATTCCTCCTCCTCATCATCACCACAGCTGCGGCAGAAATCGTGGGCTGGAACACCCAGTAAGTGGGTGTCCCGTAGCCCAGTCGCATGTATTCCAATGAGACAATGTCCCGTTATAGCTCCCACGACCATACCAATATGGTGCCGTCGAACGATATCCGTTGGCCTGATCAGTATACATGAAGCAAGCGGCATCTTTATATCCCGCCTGCCTTTGGTTATTAGACGTGCTGTACCCTTGCGGGCAAACTCATCTGCCATTACATCCCCTGCGATATTGAAATGCCCTGGCACCAACGTCAAGCGGATGTTGAACAGATCAGCCATCTCATTAAGAGATGTCAGACAGTTCTGGGCTACCGTCGACGTCAGGGAGTATGATTGTAGCGTTTTAATAGCAGAGAGGCTGTCCGTAAAAATGCGAATATCCCTCGTAGATATTACATTATACTTCAACCAGTCCATGACTTCCATTATCGCGATAAGTTCAGCTTGAAAAACGCTGCAAAAGTCGGGAATACGAAAAGAGAGGTTAACCCCTAGTGCCTCACAGAATACTTCGCAGCCAACCCCTCTATTACTTTTTGAGCCATCCGTGAAGAAGCTTAGCGCCTCATTGTCCATAACCGTTTCGTTCACCCAGTCCTCGACTCTGGTGGGAAACTCAGTTTGGAATATAATCTCAACAGATGGCAAAGGAATAGCGTAGTCGGTAGCTTCCGGAATACCCCTGTTGCATAGGATAGGTGAGTGCTCTGCAGTGTTACAGGTCCACATAGATATGGATTTGAGCCGAATGGCTGTGCAAGATGAAAGCTGCTCGGCCGCAATATCAAAGGGAGTAAGATGAAAGAGAATCTCCAGAGCTTGAGTAGGTGTGCTCCTGAGATCCCCACTTATACACAAGCAGGCCTTTCTTTGGACTTTCATCAATAGTTTACGGTTGGCCATAATTTTTAAAGCTGGCCACCAGACGACAACCCCATACAGCAGTATAGGCTTGACCACTGAGACGTAGAGCCAGTGTACTATGTGGGGCTCCATACCCCATCTCTTTCCAATGGCATTTTTGCAAGAATAGAGCGCTATAGTAGCTTTCTTTACTCTCTCTACGATGTTTGGTTTCCAGCTTAGCTTGCTGTCCAAAAGTAGTCCGAGGTATTTTGCTCTATCCGTAAAGATCAAGCGAGTACCATTTAATGTTGGCGGGTCACACTGAGGAACTTTGTGCTTCCTGGTAAAGAGGGCCAGCTCCGTTTTCCGTGGGTTTGCGTTCAGTCCGCAGCCGCGTGCCCACTCAGAGAGGTAGCCTAGCGCGCACTGCATGCGCTCACTCAGCGTACTAGGATATTTACCGAAGACCGCAATAGCAACGTCATCCGCGTAAGCAACCACCTTGAAGCCTTGCCCTTCCAGGTTTAGTAATAGGTGGTCATTTATGACCAAGTTCCAAAAAAGGGGGGATAGGATCTCCCTCTGCTCACGTTTCTGCCAGCAGACGTCCCACCCAGATAAGCTGTCACGATCCTGCCTCTGAGTGACCCGTCTACATCACGCAAGGGCCCGAGTGATTGCCTCCGGTCTGACGTTGCTAAAGGCCCCCTCTATATCCAAGAAGGTTACCATTGAATATTCCTTATATTCAAGTGATTTCTCAATCGGACCTATAAGGGAGTGGAGAGCTGTTTCCACCGATCCTGCTTGATTGAGCCCCTAATGTAAGCCTCTATTATTCTTTCCAGTGTTTTCAACAGAAAAGATGATAAGCTTATAGGCCTAAAGTCTTTGAGATAGCAGTGAGAGCTTTTTCCTGCCTTAGGTATAAATATTACTTTTACTTCAGTCCATTTTCTAGGAATGTGACAGAGTTATATGCTGCCTTTTGAGATAACTTCCGGCTAGGGTAGGGTTAAGTCAATAGTTCGCTGGATATCTGCAGGGATAATGCCATCAGGTCCTGCCGACTTGTATGGCTTAAATCTGTTTATTGCTCATAGGATATTCCGCCTCTTTACTATATGACTTACGGAGTCTATACCCCTATTTATCATGGGTTTCTCCGAAGCTAGCACCGAGCACTCCGGAAAGTGCGTTTCTAGTAATAGCTCCAAGTATTCCTCACTACATGTAGTCCATCAACCATCCGGTGTTTGTAGATAACCCGGGATGGAAGGACTAGAACATAGCACTTTGCGTAGCCTGGCCGCCTCCGAGGACTCCTGTATATTGCACAGTAGAGCTTCCAGGCCCTCGTTTTGGCTGCTCTGAGCTCGTACTTATAGGTTATTTGGACTTCCTTATAACAGTCCCAATCTGCAGCAGCATTTGTGTTCCTCGCTTTCTTGAACAGTCTCCTGCATTTCATACGAGTACCTTGGAGTTCTCTCGACCACCAGGGTGGCCGAAGTTACCCAGAATGGTTCTGATACAATCCCAATCAGTTTTCCTCCTATTTTTGAAGGGTGGTTTGCTAGTGGGTTTTGTATCCACTTCGTACTGGAGATAACAATGGTCAGAAAAGGAATGGTGCTCGACCACTTTCCAGTTCAATACCTTCTCCTTAGTAAAATCCGAGACAAGTGTGATGTCCAACACTTCCTGTCTATTTTTAGTAATTAAGGTTAGCTTACACCCGATATTACATATATTTAGGTTAGTACTTAAAATAAAATCAAGGAGTAACTCACCTCGCCTGTTTATATCTGTACTTCCCCAGATTGAATGATGCGCATTAGCATCACTGCCCATGATGACTCCTACCTTTCGTTTTCGAGCCTCCATGATTGCACTGCTCAACCTACCTGATGGTATATTTTCCTCCTCGTATGGTAGGTAGGCCGATATTAGCCAGAGATTTTGCCCATCCATCTCGATGCTAGCCACCACTACATCAGCGTTGCTGTAATTTAGTAGTAAGAAAATATTCAAATTATTTCTAGCGAGAATGCAGGAACGTATCTTACCTTCATTTTTCGCATGTGTTATTTTATATTTAGGAGTTCTGAGGCCCAGCACCCGGTCACCATTGACCCAAGGTTCCTGAACCAGAACCACATCAATGGACTTAGATTCCATTTTTAGCAGAAGGGCCGCCGAGGCGGCTTTACAGTGATGGAGGTTGATCTGAAGGATCTTAAGCATTAGATATTGCTTCTCTCCACCACTGTTGAGTCAGACTCCCCAGACATCGATTCATCTGTTTGGAGCACACAGCTTACTCCCAATGATCTCGAAATCTCCGAGTCTAGGGATCGTGTCTCCTGAGCGTCGTACGGGATGCTGCGTACTTCTGGGTCACCAACACCAGCCGGGGCACCACAAGTGGTTTCCCACCCTGCTGCAGGTGCCACAGATCTGTCAGATCAGCCTCCAAATCCATAGCTGATCAGGCCTCCAGATTTTGCCAAAGCACCCACGGATTCTCTGTCGATGATAATGACGGCCGATCTGTTTTATTTGTTACTTTATAATGTTTTATATATTATGTTTATGTTATATGATATTTGAAGGATATGATGTGTAATAGATGTATGATAAATGTATCGTTGTTGTCGAGTGTAAATGTTTTATAATATAAGAAATTATGTGTGATGTAATGTTTTATAATTTAAGATGTTTTGTAATATAAGAGGATGTTATGTGTCATATATAATGGTGTTATAGGTAAGTGTGTTAAATGTTTTGTGATATATGTTTATTATATATTGATATGTCGAAAGTATGTAATTTGTATTTGTGAATGACTTGTTAAATTATTGTATATGGGATAGTATTTTATTTTATTAAGTTTTATATAAAAAATCAATGTCAGTATTCAGTTGACTTGTGGTGGAATGCACCAGTGTTAGTAAGTATTTATTTTTTATTTTTTGTGTTACTCCTGCTTCAACCCTCTAGTCTTTTCTTGACTAAACCGGAGTGCCTGCTTCGGCTTTTCCCGGAGAGTTTAGGAGACGTATTTAAATTTTTATATTATACTTACCATGTGGATTATCCTTTTCTTTCACTTAATTTTTATTTCTTTTAATTGAAATACAAATTTATATAGAAAAATATTTATTTACGTTATATAATTTTTTAAGAATTTTGACTACAAATAAAAGATTGTTATTTGTAAAATGTACTACAATAAAATGAAGTTACTTATTTAAAGATTGACTACAATAAAGATGAAGTTACTTATTTAAGATTGACTACAATAAAGATGAAGTTACTTATTTAAGATTGACTACAATAAAGATGAAGTTACTTATTTAAGATTGACTACAATAAAGATGAAGTTACTTATTTAAGATTGACTACAATAAAGATGAAGTTACTTATTTAAGATTGACTACAATAAAGATGAAGTTACTTATTTAAGATTGACTACAATAAAGATGAAGTTACTTATTTAAGATTGACTACAATAAAGATACTCTGTTATAAAACTCGGGGTTTATATACAGAATTTTGGGGGAGGAGACTAAGAGTTTAATATCCGTTTTATGCTTTATTTCTTTTCATTTTCCTTGTCTCCTTTACAATATGTGGAATTTTGGTTTTATTTACATGATCCTTTTATTTTTATTTTTAATAGAGTAATTTATTTTTTCTTTGATATTTTGGGCAAGATCATTTTGTTTATTTACGTTAACTATATTTTATTTTTTGTGTTTTAGTTAGGATCGTTTTACTATTTTGGGATATGGTTTTATTTACGTGATCCTTTTATTTTTATTTTTAATAGGGTAATTTATTTTTTCTTTATATTTTGGGCAAGATCATTTTGTTTATTTACGTTAACTATATTTTATTTTTTGTGTTTTAGTTAGGATCGTTTTATTATTTTGGGATATGGTTTTATTTACGTGATCCTTTTATTTTTACTTTTAATAGGGTAATTATTTTTTTATGATTCTATTTTTTATTGGGATTTGTTTCTTAGAAATTTTCTTTGCAATCTAATTATGTCGTAAATCTAAAACACAACAGATCTGTGATCTGCTTCCGCCTTTACCTCTTCTAACCTGGCAATCTTTCAGGTGGCCGTTGGCAGATCCGGATTGCTGATTTTCAACATTTCCAAGATCTCCCTTGGGTCGCTAGGCTCCGCAGGGATCCAGGCTCGCGCCCTTGGCTTACAACCAAGATTTTCATCCCAAGAACTCTTTAATACTGGAAATCCTATGCCGAATACTGTCGACGAAGATACAGGTCCTAATCAAGAAAACAACAATTACTTTGAAAATTATTATTCTAATTTGGATTACGAGCCAGAAGAGGAGATCGTATCATCAGATCCAATTTATGAAATTGATGACAAACTTTTTCAAGCACCTGGAAACCCAAAAGGCTTTATTAACCTAAATTCGCACCAATCAGGGCTTTTACCCTATATTCATAATAAACTAAATCCAACTACCACCTTGAAATTATTAATCGATAGTGGATCAAATAAATCCTTTATGGACCCAAAATAGATTCATCCTTCACGGATACAAAACATTCCACCTATAAACATTTAAACATTATTCCAAACTCATGAAGTCACAGATCAAATAACAATTAACGGTCTTATGGAATTTAAAACAAAACAACCTTTGGAGTTCTTATCATTTAAATTTCACGATTATTATGACGTCTTAATAGGACTGGAAATATTACAAAAATTAAAAGTAAAGCTAGATCATCATAAATCCACACTCCAAACAGACAAGGTAACCATTCCTTTACTTTTCAAACCTAATTATAGAATGTATGTGAAGTTAGCCAGAAAAACCATCCCGAAAAAGCTCTTTTCAATTTTGGTATGTGTCTAAGCTAAATTTTACACCAGCCCGAAAAAATATATGAAAACATGACAGAAAAATCCATAGCATCCCGAAATTTTAAATTGGTGTACATTTTTAAGTAAAAAGTTTAACATATAAATTAGCCGGAAAAATTATCGACATTTTTAAAACAATTGTTGGATGTTTATTATTTCAGTATCAATATACAATCAAGAACCAATACCAAAATGTATAATTTTTCTGCGAAATCCAATAAATAACCCCCTCTGGGTTGTGGTCTCTAAAATTAGGTACATTCATCCCACAAATAATAACATATAGCCTATCTTCGTATCATGGAGCTAAAGGTTTCGTCTAGGTTCATTTGTACTAATAGATTCGACAGGAGGTATACGAATTATATGAAATTTTTATAATTTTTTGGGGAAAATCCTAGAGATAACCCCCCCAGGATTAAAGTCTCTAAAATTAGGTATATTTATCCCACAAATAATGACATATAGCCTATATTCGTATCATGGAGCTAAAGGTTTCGTCTAGGCTTATTTGTATTTACTAATAGATTCTACAGTTTACGAATACGAATGATATGAAATCTTTATAATTTTTTTGGGGAAATCCTAGAGATAACCTCCTCTGGGTTATAGTTATAGTCTATAAAGTTAGGTACTTTGTTATGTAAATTAGGTAAATTGTGAATGATTAGAATTATTAGGTAAATAAATGAAAACTTTTTTTCTCCATTTTCCTCCATTAGTTACTCATTTATTATTCATTACCATAAAATAGACCATAACGATGAACTTACAATTGGTTAAATTTACAATATTAATTTTAATTTTTCATTGTAAGCATTTTATTTATACATTTTTATTATTTGTTATTTAAATTGAATAAATTATCAATCAATAAAATAATTTAAATAAAATAAATAAATTAATTAAATTAAATAAATAGAATTAAATAAATAAATAAAATATAATAAATTAAATAAATAAATAAATAACATAAAATAAAATAAAATAAATAGATAAAATAAAATAAATAAAATAAATGAATTAAATAAATTACATAAATTAGATAAATTAAATAAATTAGACAAATTAAATATTATATATATGTAATATGTCACATCCCACAAATGGATGAATGTACCTATTTATAGAGACCATAACCCAGAAGGGGGTTATCTCTAGGATTTCCCCAAAAAAATTATAAAAATTTCATATAATTCGTATATGTACTGTCGAATCTATTAGTACAAATGAACCTAGACGAAACCTTTAGCTCCATGATATGAAGATAGGCTATATGCCATTATTTGTGGGATGAATGTTTTTTAGAGACTATAACCCAGAGGGGTTTATCTCTAGGATTTTCCCCAAAAAATTATAAAGATTTCATATAATTCGTATACGTACTGTAACATCTATTAGTACAAATGAACC
Organism: Tipula unca; assembly: GCA_951394425.1. Classification (NCBI taxonomy): domain Eukaryota; kingdom Metazoa; phylum Arthropoda; class Insecta; order Diptera; family Tipulidae; genus Tipula; species Tipula unca. Next base: position 108,695,192 of record OX596381.1, read on the forward strand.
TAGACGAAACCTTTAGCTCCGTGATACGAAGATAAGTTATATGTCATTATTTGTGAGATGAATGTACCTATTTTTTAAGATCTAGGATCTCCCATAAAAAATTAATAAATTTTGGGATAATTGTTTATTGATAATTAATTTTGATTTTTTATAATTTAAATAACTTAGAAAAATGTATGTATTTATAACATAAAATAAAAATTGGAAATTATTTATGAACGGTTTTTTACAATTTCTTCATATACAATTTTTTCGGGATGGACTGTTTATTTTACTTTATTTGCTATAGATTTCGTACTGAGAGCGAAGACACTTTTGATATTGACAAATTGCTTAAGCAAGGTGTTATTCGTTCTAGTTATTCTCCATGGTCATCCCCAATTTAGATAGTTCCAAAGAAAGCGGATGCAAGTGGAAAAATCAAATGGAGACTAGTAGTCGATTATCGAAAACTCAACGATCAAACAATAGATGATCGTTATCCGCTGCCATATATAACAGAAATTCTCGATAAACTTGTTAAATATAAGTATTTCACAACACTTGATTTAGCGTATGGATTTAAACAAATAGAAGTAAAACCCAATGACACCCCAAAAACGGCATTTACCGTAGACAGTAGACCTTACGAATACGTTCGCATGCCCTTTGGCTTAAAAAATGCACCATCAACCTTCCAGCGTGTGATGGATAATGTCTTAAAAGATCTTCAAGGAAAGATTTGTCTTTGCTATATGGATAATATCATTATATTTTCCACCCCTTTACAAGAACATATAGACAGTCTCAGATTCGTTTTCCAAAAGCTAAAACAAGCAAATTAAATAATTCAAATTGATAAACCCGAATTTTTACAAAGAGAAGTAGCCTTCCTAGGACATATAGTAGGTAACGTCAGAAGGAGTGAAACCAAATCCTGAAAATATAAATGCAATAAAAAAAATTCCTATTTCAAAAACTGAAAAACAATTAAATTGAGTCTTTTCTTGGCTTATTGGGATATTACCGTAAGTTTATCAACGATTTCTATTAAAGATAATGCTTATAAAATAATGCTTTGTGCAGACCCAATACTCCAATATCCAAATTTTAGTAAACCTTTCATCTTGACAACACATGCTAGTAACGTTGCTTTAGGAGCAGTGTTATCACAAGGAATAATTGGTTCCGACAAACCAATCTGTTACGCTAGTCGTACCTTAACCCAAACTGAACAAAATTATTCCACAATTGAAAAAGAATTATTAGCAATTGTTTGGGCTTCAAAATATTTCAGACCATATTTGTTCGGTCAAAAATTCAAGATAGTCACAGACCATAAACCTCTTACTTGGTTGTTTTCTTTAAAAGATCCCAACTCTAAATTGGTAAGATGGCGATTAAAACTTGCAGAATTTGATTATAAAATCATATATAAAAAGGGTACTAAAATCACAAATGCAGATGCACTAACCAGAATAGAAATAGAACCTCCAAAAGAAATAAATAATAAAGAGTCCGTACAATATGATAGTGAAGATAATTTACCATTAATAAGATTTAAAATCCCAGATAATATTTCACCCCGTTCAAATCCCATTATAGCTACAACTGAAACCGTAATTAACGAATTTAACATTCAATTAGTTTTCGAACCAGATCAAGCACATTCTAATAATGTCAAGCTCAAAATTCTATTTTTCAGGAAAAAACGATATCATACGTTCCAAAATTTTCATTGAACAAATTTTAAAGGATATCATTAAAGAATACATTAAACCAGGTAAATTAACAAGAATCATTTATCAACAAGACAATTTTAATCTTTTGAATAGAATTATTAACCAACACGCTGTAGAGAACAATTTAAAACTTATTCGATGTAAACACTTGCTAGAAGATATAGAAGAAAAAGAAAACCAGGAGAATTTAATTAAAAAGACACATGAAGACGGAAATCATAGAGGTATATTAGAATATCTACAACAAATTAAACGCAAATATTACTTTCCTAACATGAAACAATCAATCAACCGTATTATCAACTAATGTGACACCTGTCAAACCCTAAAATATAATCCATTAAATTAGAATTAACAGAAACCCCTTCAAAACCATGGGAAATAATTCACATGAATATATATCATATTAACAGTCATAAATACCATACTGCAATACCTCTCAAATCTTCATCTTGTTTAGAAGTAATGTTAGAAACACTATATCTATACACGGTATACCTACAAAATTAATAGCGGATTCTCATCAATAATTTTTAAACAAATGCTTCTCCATAAACCAGAACCATTTCAATTTTCTCTGGCACAGTTAAACGCTCCATTCTAAAGTATTTTGTCGTTTATTTTGCAATTACGAAAAACATGAAGATTCATTTTTCCATAATTTCGGTTTTTTTTTGACAAAATATAATCAAAATGTTGAACATCTTATTAAAAACGAGGGAATATTCAGGAAGATTGCAGTTTTTCCACATAATTTCGGGTAGTTTACTGCCAAAAACAATAATGTCACTAATTTCACAATTATGGACGTTATTTTTCTAGATCATGGAATCCAGCAACCAACAAATGGTAATGGTAAAAATATGACTACTGGTACGGGCAGCGAAATTTGAATGAGGAGCAGAGACAACAGTCTAACCCTTATCACATTATTTAATAATTTTTAATTTTAATTTTTTGTTTTATTTTAATGTGATTATAATATGTAAATAAAATAAACTGTTTATCGTAATTTGTTACTTTTTTGTCATAATTTTGTGAAAAATTACGTATTATAACGCCGTATAAAAACAATATTACGTATAAACTATCCGTACGAAAATACTTTCATTCTGATGGTTTTTGTTTACCAAATATTTTTAAATATTTTTGTTGTTTTTTCCATATATATACATATACAATATACATATATACAATATATATATATATACATATATATATATATATATATATATATATATATATATATATATATATATATATATATATATATATATATATATTATATATATATATATATATATATATATATATATATATATATATATATATATATATATATATATATACCGGGTGTTTCTTTTAAACTGAGACGATCAAATATCTCGAAAAATAGCCACTCTACGGAAAAAATGTCCATAATCAAAATTTAATCATACCGCGGGGGAAATACATTAGTGCAAAAAAAATAGTCCTCCACCCCCGCTTGGTAGCTGGGGAGGTGGGGCGGGGGTAACTTTTAAACTAAGTTAGTAAGCCATATTTTTTATTGCAGATCCGGATTCTACGACTAAAAGTACGTATGATTTGAATGAAATATCTTGTTTGGTTCATGATAGATGGCGTTGTAATCGACGAAATTCAATTTTTTCAATTTCTCCTTATTAGAACACACTCATTCGATTCTGCAATACGTTTGAAATAAAAAACATCACGTTTTCATTGGAAATACTCGAAATTCGTCATCAAAACCATTTATTCAGTTTTGTAAATCACATTTAACGTTGGTGTTATTTCTTATCTTCATGTTTTTCGTAATTGCAAAATAAACGACAAAATACTTTAGAATGGAGCGTTTAACTGTGCCAGAGAAAATTGAAATGGTTCTGGTTTATGGAGAAGCTGGCAGAAATCTTGAAAATGCTGTTGCTATTTACGCTCAATGTTTTCCGGATAGGATTCGTTCACGTGCTTTATTTGGCCGTACTATTAAACAATTTATTACTGATGGAAATGTTCAACCGAAAAAGAGGACCCGTAGAGCAACAGTCACTGAAGAAAAAAAGTTCGCGATTCCGGATTGCCCCTCACCAGTGTTTGGAGAATTTTAAAACGGCACAAGTATCATCCATATCAAGTGTCTTTACACCAAGATCTTCATGGCGTTGATTTCCAAAAACGGGTAACTTTTTGTCAATGGGCACGTGAACAAATACAACAAAACCCCAATTTTTTTCGTTGCGTAATGTTCTCCGACGAATCGTCTTTTACAAACCATGGAACGGTTAATCGACACAACATGCACTATTGGAGTGTTACAAACCCGCACTGGCTTCGTCAAGTTGAACATCAGCGTCCTTGGACTGTCAACGTGTAGTGTGGAATAATTGGCAACAAACTCATAGGCCCCCACATTATTGAAGGCAACTTGAATGGTCAAATGTACCGAAACATTTTGGAAAATGAACTGGCATATTACTTGAAAATTTGAGCTTAGAAGTGAGACGGAACATGTGGTTTCAACATGATGGTTGTCCTGCACACTATTCGTTGATGGCACGTGAAATACTTGATGGTGATTTCAATGGTCGCTGGATCGGTAGAGCTGGTCCGATAAATTGGCCCGCCAGATCACCAGATCTTACTGCGCCAGATTTTTTTTTGTGGGGCTACCTCAAAAACAAAGTTTACACACAAAAACCAACAACACGTGAGAACATGATTGAGCGAATCAGAAATGCGTGTTCTGAAATTCAACCAGACACACTTCTCAGTTGTGTACAATCATTTGAAATGCTGATTAATAAGTGCATTGAAGTCGCAGGCCATCATTTTGAACACTTATTTTAGATTTACAAAACTGAATAAATTGTTTCGATGACGAATTTCGAGTATATCCAATGAAAACGTCATGTTTTTTTTATTTCAAACGTATTGCAGGATCGAATGCGTGTGTTCTAAGAAGGAGAAATTGAAAAAATTGAATTTCGTCGATTACAACGCCATCTATCATGAACCAAACAAGATATTTCATTCAAATCATACGTACTTTTAGTTGTAGAATCCGGATCTTCAATAAAAAAATATGGCTTCCTATCTTAGTTTAAAAGTTACCCCCGCCCCCACCTACAAAGCGGGGGTGTGGTCTATTTTTTTGCACAAATGTATTTCCCCCGCGGTATGATTAAATTTTGATTATCGTCTCAGTTTAAAAGAAACACCCGGTATATATATATATATATATATATATATATATATATATATATATATATATATATATATATATATATATATATATATATATATATATAAATATAAAATACACAACAAAAATATTTAAATACCAATTTGATTAACAAAACCAATCATCCATAATTTGGTTTTATGTATGTAGAGAAATAATTTTTCACAGAAAAGAAAGAATTTATTTATATTTATTTAATAAAACTTAATTTTATTTTAAAATTTTTGAATATTTAATTCAAAAATTAAAAAATAAAATTAAGTTTTATTAAAAAAATTATTTTCATAGTGATTTCACTACCATGAATCGCACTCGATAAAAAATGTTCATATCTCTTGATTTGAGGTTATAAATAAACGACAAAATACCACAAAATTCATCCAACTTCCCCATAAAATTCATTTCGCAGGGTTGGATATGTAGACTTTTCCCCTTACTACCGGTCAAGTCCAGGCCAAATCTGCCTGGGTGTTACACACGAACTGGTTTTAGACCATCTGACGTTCGTTTCTTTTATGGTTTCTTCTTGAAGCAGCAGTTTACATGAAGCAAGCGGTATCTTTATATCCCGCCTGCTTTGGGTTATTAGGCGTGCTGTACCCTTGCGGGCCAACTCATCTGCCATTTCATTCCCTGCGATATTGAAATGCCCTGGCACCCACGTCAAGCGGATGTTGAACTGATCAGCCATCTCATTTAAAGATGCCAGACAGTTGTGGGCTACCTTCGACGTCAGGGAGTATGATTGTAGCGTTTTAAGATTCTAGGCTGTCCGTAAAAATGCGAATATCCCTCGTAGATATTACATTATACTTCAACCAGTCCATGACTTCCATTATCGCGGTCAGTTCAGCTTGAAAAACGCTGCAAAAGTCGGGAATACGAAAAGAGAGGTTAACCCCTAGTGCCTCACAGAATACCCCGCAGCCAACCCCTCCATCCCTTTTTGAGCCATCCGTGAAGAAGCTTAGGGCCTCATTGTCCATAACCGTGTCGTTCACCCAGTCCTCTCTGGTGGGAAACTCAGTTTGGAATTTAATCTCAGCAGATGGCAAAGGGATAGCGTAGTCGGTAGCTTCCGGAATACCCCTGTTGCATAGGGTAGATGAGTGCCCTGCATTATTACAGGTCCACATAGATATGGATTTGAGCCGAATGGCTGTGCAAGATTCAAGCTGTTCGGCCGCAATATCCAAGGGAGTAAGATGAAAGAGAATCTCCAGAGCTTGAGTAGGTGTGCTCCTGAGAGCCCCACTTATACACAAGCAGGCCGTTCTTTGGACTTTCATCAATAGTTTAAGGTTGGCCATAACTTTTAACGCTGGCCACCAGACGACAACCCCATACAGCAGTATAGGTTTGACCACTGAGACTTGGAGCCAGTGTACTATGTGGGGCTCCATACCCCATCTCTTTCCAATGGCATTTTTGCAGGAGTAGAGCGCTATAGTAGCTTTCTTTACTCTCTCTACGATGTTTGGTTTCCAGCTTAGCTTGCTGTCCAAAAGTAGTCCGAGGTATTTTGCTCTATCCGTAAAGATCAAGCGAGTACCATTTAATGTCAGCGGGTCACACTGAGGAAGCTTGTGCTTCCTGGTAAAGAGGACCAGCTCTGTTTTCTGTGGGTTTGCGTTTAGTCCGCAGCCGCGTGCCCACTCAGAGAGGTAGCCTAGCGCGCACTGCATGCGCTCACTCAGCGTACTAGGATATTTACCGAAGACCGCAATAGCAACGTCATCCGCGTAAGCAACCACCTTGAAGCCTTGCCCTTCCAGGTTTAGTAATAGGTGGTCATTTATGACCAAGTTCCAAAGAAGGGGGGATAGGACCCCACCTTGAGGTATCGCTCTGCTCACGTATCTGCCGGCTGACGCCCCACCCAGATAAGCTGTCACGATCCTGCTTCTAAGCATATGATCTATCCAGCCCCTGAGTGACAAGTCTACCCCCAGACACGCAAGGGCCCGAGTGATTGCCCCCGGTCTGACGTTGCTAAAGGCCCCCTCTATATCCAAGAAGGTCACCATTCAATATTCCTTATATTCAAATGATTTCTCAATCGGGCCTATAAGGGAGTGGAGAGCTGTTTCCACCGATCGTCCCTTACAGTACGCGTGTTGAGATCCCGACAGCTCGCCCGGCTTTATTGAGCCTCTAATGTAAGCCTCTATTAGCCTTTCCAGTGTTTTCAAGAGAAAAGAAGATAAGCTTATGGGTCTTTGGGATAGCAATGAGAGCTTTTTCCCGCCTTAGGTATAAATATTACTTTTACTTCAGTCCACTTTCTAGGAATGTGACAAAGTTCTAGGCTGCCTTTGAAGATAACTTCCAGCCAGGGTAGGGTTAAGTCAATAGTTCGCTGGATATCCGCTGGGAAAATGCCATCCGGTCCTGGCGACTTGTATGGCTTAAACCTGTTTATTGCCCATAGGATATTCCGCCTTTTTACTATATAATTTCGTAGTTTAGAATTAATAATTGTACGGAAATGTTAAATTCCACCGTGACTTGTTATGACGTTTTTTTCTATAAAACTCGAACGCATTGAGTCTCCATCGTGAAAGATGGCTTATTGGAAAGGTATTGTCAAGTGCTTTATGATTAAAATAAACAAATTAAAATGAAAGTGGTAGCTTTTCGATTTTTCAGCAAAAGACTATTTAAAACTGAAATTTAAACGATATATTGTACATTAATACCAAAAATGAAAACGGTATGTACAATTGTCTTTCCAACGCGGTTTTACACGTGAAAATCGGACAAGGAATACTTAAGATCCACGAATTTAAAGATGTGAACATTTGAGTTTCCGACAAAAACAAATTATAACGGAAATCCGCGTATTTACCCCACCGAGTTTTTACTCAAATAATATTTTTTTTTAACTAGATGTACCATCTCCCCGAGTTTCAAAAAAATTGGACACCTTTCCTCCGGATGGAGTATATAATATATATATATATATATATATATATATATATATATATATATATATATATATATATATATATATATATATATATATATATATATATATATATATATATATATACCTATATATATATATATATATATATATATATATATATATATATATATATACCTATATATATATATATATATATATATATATATATATTGTATATATATTAATATATATATATATATATATATATATATATATATATATATATATATATATATATATATATATATATATATATATATATATATATATATATATATATATATATATATATATATATATATATATATATATATATATATATATATATATATATATATATATATATATATATAGTTATAGGTTCGTATCTCAGTTGAATTAAACACCTTAAACTTATTTATTTTTACGTAGTTTATTCAAAAATAGCGTGTTAATACTACAAAAATAACATAATAAATGACAATGATTTTATGATTAGTATGCTTTATATAGAAATTGTTTATATTCGGTGAAGCCGATAAATGAGAAAACATAGGGTTAGTATAAAAACATTGGGCTATGGTAAGTTGATACATAGTATAATAAAAAGAGTAATAATGTTTACATTATATTTTAAAATAAGAGATTGATAATTAAAATTTGAAACTCTTATAATCTACTTTTTTGTTTAATATAACAAGCAAAATGCGATTTATGCTGTATCGACGCTATTTAGCGTTGGAAACAAACGAGCGTTGGTGGTTGACGTAACTCCCCCGGACTCAGATTTTTATTGTCCTCAACAAAATTATTAGATGTGAGCATGCTTTTGATGTCTGGTGATTCTCGGATCTTTTTGTACCATTGACATGGCGTACAGGTAGGACAGTATCTCAGTATGCAGAGATACCCAATTATTCCGATGATTATTATCGTTGTTATACCCCAGGTGGAGTAGTGTTGGTTTTGTGGTATTATATGTTGGTGTACGTATGATAGCTTCTCCATGTTGTTGAGGGTTAATTCTGATAACTTGTTTTGACTGAGCTCCTTGGTTTTATTTTTTACTTTTATTTCATTATACGGTATGTAACTGTATGTGTTGATAAATTTTTTGCTTTTGCTGGTGTACGTAACGTTGTTGATTGTGCAGTTTCTGATTTTTACTATGCATTGGGTTGGCAAAAATTTGTTTAATTGATGATTACAATCGGTTTTAAACTCTGGAGGTGTTTGCTGGTTTATAATTAAGAATTCCTGCTGGTATTGTTGTATGTATGTTTGAATGTTTCCTTCTGTCAGGTCACAGGTTGCAGGTTCATTTGCAATTATTTTGCTGATGCAGTTGTCCTGGGTTGTGTATACTTCATTCTCATTGAAAAAGTACATGTCATCAATTTTGTTGCAACTCTCATCAGAATACCTTGCAATTTTTTCATGGATATGTATGAATTTGGAGGGGATTTGGATCGTGTAGGTGTGGTTTATAGGGGAATATTTTAATGTTTTTGAAGGTTATGTTAGAATATTTGGGAATTACTATTGAGAATACAACCACAGGATTTTTGTAATACGTCTTTATATTTAAAAATGGAAATAGTTCGTGTTCAGATTCGATTGGTATGCCCTGAGATTTTAAGTTTTCATATACAAAGTTGCTTTCTTCTTTGGTTAGCAAATAATGTGAGATATAGCCTTGCTTTGCAAGCGATATTGAATCTAAGATTTCATCAACATGTTGTTGAAGGTTTCGGATAACATATTCGATGCCGTGAAGGTTCTGTTCTGTGATTAATATGAAGTCTATTTCGTCAAGTTTTCTGTTAACTAGATTTAGGTTTTCTGTTAAAGTTTTTACTTCTCCGTTTATATAATTTTCTACCTCTCTGAATCGATTAATCATTCCCTTGTTGATTTCTATTTGTTCATTTACTTTTCCTATGAGTAGATTTTCATTGGTATTTACTTGTAATGCTGCATTTATTTGGTTCATATCGGCTTCTATGACGTTACCAAATATTATATGTATCCCTCTGGTTTTTCTTGTTTTGGGTGTCAACATTTCTATTGTTTTTATTAACGTTACACCTTCTTTAGCTAATGTTCTAATGCGTTGTGTAAATGTTTTTACAATTTTGGTGTTATTTTGATCTGCGATTTTTTTCTGGATTGTTATAAGGTTGTTATTATTTTGATCTGCTATTGGTAAATATGTTGATGTATTTATCACGTGTAGAAATTGAGTGGTGCCTTCCAACATTCTGGCATTTCCCAATACTATTGGTGCAACGCCTTTATTTTCTGTGAAGTCCTCTATTCCTATTGATGCGATGGCCCTGCAATTAGAGAATGACGTTTAATGTTCTTTTTGTGTATTGTTCTTTTGTTTGTTATTGCCGTGGGGCCATTATTATTTTTTATGATTTCATGCTCCATATATATGGGTGCTGTTTTGTCCCTTGTGTGTAATCTTTCGTAAACTGTTGTATTTGCTGTTGGACTTGGAATTTGCTCCCTATTTTCGTTGATTTTGTTTGTTCTTTTCTCTTTCCGTTTTTGCTCTTTATTTGTGATTTCGGTTGTTCTAAGGTTATATTCTGATTGAATAGTTTTTGCGAAATCTTCCGTGTTTAGGTCTTCTGGGATCTTTTTCATTATTAGATGTGCTCGTTGTAGTTCAATGGGTGTAAGTTCGGTTACTGAATGTATTGAATTATTATACGACATTATGACTTCTGTCATTAGGTCTTCGGTTTTAATTTTTCTATTTTCATCGTATTTTATCCTGATCAGTTCTGTTAACGTTGAATGCAATCTTTCAACTATTCCATTACCCGTACTTGATTTTGGTGTTGTTATATGATGCTCAAAATTATATTTTTGTGTGAATTTTCTAAAGTTTTCGGATGTAAATTCTGTTGCACTATCTGATATGAGTGTTTCGGGTATTCCCTCTTGCGAGAAATGTTTTTTAAGAACATTTATTACTTTTATTGTTTCCCTTGATGGAAGCTCATATGCTGATGCAAATCTGGAAAATCCATCGATTATCGTTAGGAATTGTTTCGCTCTGAGAGAGAACGTATCTATGTGGATTCTCTCGTTAGGTTTTTTAGGTGTTATTGTGAGTTGCTGTTGTATTTGCAAAGGATTTCTGTCATACTTTGTTTTATTGCAAATATTGCATTTGTTTATGTAGGCGGCTATCATTTCCTTTAGGTTTGCGAATTTAAATTGTTTTTTTATTTGCGCGTAATTTTCTGATATTCCTCGATGGTTTTTATTATGTGTTTCCATGATTATTTCCATTTGTTGTATAGGATTTGTTATGTTTTGTTGTTGGTTTGTTAATTCCTGTTGGTTTTCTTCCTGCGTTAAAATTAATGGAGTGATTTCTGTCTGTTGGTCTTTTGTATTTTCTTGTAGTGGTGTTTCTATTTCTTGTGGTACGTCAATTGTTTCAGGTATGAATTCTTGAGCTGGTATTATAACTGTCGATGTTGTTTCATGTATTCTACAAATGTTTAATTTCTCTCCTATTTTTGCTGTCATTTTCCATTTTGCTATTGCTTGAGCTATTTGGCCATTGCATTGAACTGCCATGTTTCCTTTATGTCTTATTGCCAGATTTCCTAATATTGATCTGATTGCTTTGTCATTATATTCCTCCTTTTCGTATATGTATTTTATTTTGTTCTCTGTTTTCTCTATATGTCTGTTCGGTCTGTTTGTTTTGTCCTGTTTGCCTACTCTAAATATTACCTGTAGGTTAAAGTCATCTAACGGTGTGTGTGTCATAGGTAATGTCAGTTCTGTTTCGGTATTGTTGATTTCCAATCTAGATAATGCATCGGCATTATTGTTTGCGGTACCTTTTTTGTAATTTATGTTAAATTCAAATTCTGATAATTTCAGTCTCCAACGGATGAGTTTGGACGAAGGGTCTTTAATGGTCATCAGCCATTCTAATGGCCTATGATCTGTGAATATTTCGAATGATTTCCCATACAAGTACGGCCTAAAGTGTTTACAGGCCCATACTATTGCGAGCATCTCTTTATTTGTGGCGTCGTATCTGGTTTCCGTTTCACTCAAAGTTCTGCTGGCATATGCTATTGGGTTGTCCGTATCATTATGTGATAGTACTGCTCCGATGGCATAATCAGACGCATCTGTTGTTAGTCTAAATGTTCTTGAGAAATCTGGGTATTCTAGTATTGGTTTTGATGTTAACATTGTTTTACACTTATCAAAACATTTTCGGTATTCAATATTTTCTGGTTCTATGTTTACATTCTTTTTTAAATATTTGGACATTGGTTTTGTGATGGCTGCAAAATTTTTCACAAATTTTCGATAATATCCGATGAGACCTAGAAACTGTTTTATTTGTTTTCTAGTTTTCGGAATTTGTATTTTTTGTATTGTACTAATTTTCTCCGGGTCCGGTTGAATTCCTTGCCTATTAACGATGTGGCCTAAAAATTTTATTTGTCCTTGTACAAATTTGCATTTGTCAAACTGAATTCGCATATTTGATTTCATCAGAATTTTGAATATTTCTTCTAGGTGTTTCATATGATCTTCCTTCGTGGTGCTGTAGATGATAATGTCGTCCATATAGACTAGGCAGGTTTTCCCGATATATTTGTTTAATGTTCGGTTGGTTCGTAGGAACGTGGATGGCGCATTTTTTAATCCGAATGGCATTCTTTTGTATTCGTAGTGATTCCCCAGGATTGAAAAAGCTGTCTTCTCGATGTCTGTGGGGTTCTTTTTTACCTGATGAAAGCCGGATTTCAAACCTATTACTGAAAAGTATCGGCATCCGTGTAATTGGTCCAATAATTCTTCGATATTTGGCACAGGAAATTTATCGTCGAATGTCTTGGAGTTTAATTCTCTGTAGTCTATGACCATTCGAAATTTCCTTTTCCCTGAATCGTCATCTTTTTTGTTGACTATAATGATTGGTGAATTCCATGGGCTTTTACTTTCTTGTATTATGTTGTTTTCCAATAGTTCTTTGATCTGTCGTTTGATTTCTGGAATTTGAGAGTTGGGATATCTGTATTGTTTTTTATGAATTGGTTTGTCATTAGTAAGTTCTATGTTGTGCGTTATATCTAAAGTGTATGGTAGAGTTGATGTAATGTCAAATAAAGGTTGATATTTTTCAATCAGCTCCTCCATTTGATTTGATGTTTTTTATGAATTGGTTTGTCATTAGTAAGTTCTATGTTGTGCGTTATATCTAAAGTGTATGGTAGAGTTGATGTAATGTCAAATAAAGGTTGATATTTTTCAATCAGCTCCTCCATTTGATTTGATGGTAATCCTCGGGTGAAGTGTATTGACGTGCTACCTGCTTTGAAATATTTTATTGCAATTTTATGGGTTGGAAATATTAGTTCTCGTGTTTTGAAATGTATTATTATTCCTAATTGTGTCATGATGTTTGTCCCAATTAGTCCGTCAAATGTGTCATGGAATTTTAATAGATGAAACGTTAATTTTTGGTTTGTTCTGAATTCTTTGAGACCATTCAATGTAATTGTTTGGTCGATTAAAATAGATCTTCCTATTGTTTGGATTTTTATTGGTTGAATATGTTGATTTTTTTCTATTTTTATTAATTTTGGGTCTAAATATGACTCGTCCGCTCCTGTATCGATGAGTAAGTGTATTGGTAAGTTTTTTATGTGAATTGTGATGTATGGGAGTTGTTGTTTATTGATGGTGTTTATTGTTCGTCTTCTGTGTCCGAGGCCGTTTCCTGAAAAAAATCGTAATGTTCTCCTTCGTTGATAGTGTTTTTTTCCTCCTCTTCTTCTTTTTCTTCCTGTTCTTTGGTTTCTGTGTAATTTATGTTCCTCTCCGTTTTGATATTTGGCGCTTTATTCCGTGCGGCTAACCATTCTTCTTTTGGTATCCATTTTTTTTGAGGTTGATTGAGATTATTTTTCGTTTTTATTTGGGATGTTGATGTTTTAAATGTTACATGAGGTTTTGGTTTTTGTATTGAAGGCCTTTGGTACCTTTGGGTTGGGGGTTTGTATTTAATATAGTACATGTTCTCCTCCTCTTGGCATATATCTAATGCTTCAGATATTGTACTTGGGTCTCTGCTCCTAATGTTTGAGCCTAATGGTTCCTTAAGGTTGGCGATAAATTGTGCTAGACACATTTCTGTGTATAGTTCTCGTTTAGCATCGCTGTTGTCGTGAAGATTTGAATGGGCTATTAAAGCTGCCTGTATTTCCATTATTTTACCGTAGAATTGTTTGGTTGTTTGTATTCCCTGCCTTGTTCTATGCAGATCTCTAATTAGAGCGACCTTTGTCCTTGGGTCTGAATAGGGTTTTATTAAAGTTTGCCTAATGTCTGTCCAGTCAGTTTATTGTACGTTGTTCGCGATTAGCACATCATTAGCCTCTCCTCTAATTTTGTTCCGTATCGCTTTTATAAAGGTCATGGGTATTTCCACGTTTTCTGGTAACACTGATTTTGTCAAAATAAAAATTTCTTCTACATCTGTTAAAAATCTGTATAAATGTCTGATCTGTCCGTTAAATTCTGTTAGTTCTTTAATTTTGTCCGGCGTTCTAAGTGCGGCATGTATTTTCTCTATCGTACCACCTTGCACTGTGGTAAGATCTAAATTTTTTGTGTCGTCTGACATGTTATCACTATTATCTAAACTATTATTTTCACTTTTTTCGGATATGTTCTGCGAGTCTTCGAATTCCTCGTATTTATTATTGGTTTCTAACTGCAGAGTACTTTGACTTTGCATATGTTAAAATAAATTTTTGCGTGCACCTATTTACTTGTAGGATTTTAATTTCACGACTTTAATGGCCTTTTGATCACGATAAAACACTTTTACACGTATTACAATCAAATGGTAGTATCCTCCAATATTCAAATGTATTGAGGTTTTTGGGTCTTTTATTTAGGTAATTGCAAAATATTATGATAAGACTTACCCCGTGATGATCCCGCAGACAATGAGAATGAATTTAGCGTTCATGTCGTTGTTCGAAACTGCTTTTCCTGGTGAACGGGTTGATATCGGTCGTTCTTCGGAGGGATTTCACAATGTTATTTCGTAGAACAGATTTATTTCACAAATTTTATTTATGTCAACTGGTTTACCACGGATGGGGACCAAGTTGTATCTGCATACAGTTTTTATTACACTGATTTTAATTAACACTTGGTGCTATTTTTAAATTATCTCAAAGCTAATACTTGAGGACTACCGGCTGCGCCAGTTATAGGTTCGTATCTCAGTTGAATTAAACACTTTAAACTTATTTATTTTTACGTAGTTTATTCAAAACTAGCGTGTTAATAATACTACAAAAATAACATAATAAATGACAATGATTTTATGATTAGTATGCTTTATATAGAAATTGTTTATATTCGGTGAAGCCGATAAATGAGAAAACATAGGGTTAGTATAAAAACATTGGGCTATGGTAAGTTGATACATAGTATAATAAAAAGAATAATAATGTTTACATTATATTTTAAAATAAGAGATTGGTAATTCAAATTTGAAACTCTTATAATCCAAGTTTTTGTTTAATATAACAAGCAAAATGCGATTTATGCTGTTATGCTGTATCGAATATATATATATATATATATATATATATATATATATATATATATATATATATATATATATATATATATATATATATATATATATATATATATATATATATATATATATATATATATATATATATGTATATATATATATATATATATATATATATATATATATATATATATATATATATATATATGTATATATATATATATATATATATATATACATATATATATATATATATATATATATATATATATATATATATATATATATATATATATATATGTGTATTATATACAGAAACACAACCTCTCTCTATGAAAATAATTTCATTACTGATTGTTTTTGTTTACCCATGATTTGTTTACCAAAATGGGATTTAACTTTTTCTCTTGTTTGTTCTTGCCACTAGTAAAAGCAGGTCGGAAGATTGTTGTAGTATTTTTCATTAACATCAATAAGCGACGTGACGTTATTCATCCACGTAAGCTCTCACTTAATGTGAGATAGCACCACAGAATGATCACCCAGAGCTGAGGAAAAATAGTTTGTCGTTCAATTGATCACAGAAACTTATTCTATTTTTTCCTATTTAGTTCTGTTTTGCTTATTTCAATATATAATATTAATATTATTTTATTACATAATTCTATAATTTAAGGCTCTACTTTACTCAATTTATGAACACATGTGTATCTTACAAATCGTTTTATGGCCACATAAATTTAGGCATTGATTTAATTTTTTTTTTATAGCAAAGTTAAATATATTTGCAAGCGAGTAACACACGCTTTTTTTTAATTGAATTGTTGACAAAAACCATTCACTCACAAACCAAATTTATCAATATTTTTCCACTAATCTGTAAAAGTTTTATATATGGGTACGTTCAGGAAGATATTATCTAGCGAGCAACACACGTTTTTACAAAAATTCGTTCTAATAAGTGAGAAAATTGAAAATTCAATTGAAAACTATTCTATATCAAAGCTGATAAATCAATTTATTGAAAAAAATGTATCTTCGATGTAAAAATGGTTTAGGAATCAACTAAATATCGTGTATTTTTTAGTTCATCCCTTTTTAATTAGATGTCATAAGTGGCAAAAAAACAATATTTTCATGGAATATTTTGTAATTTTCAATAGCGGAGATTTACACTATTTCAAATTTTATTTTAGACGCATTTTTTTGTATGTAAATATTGACATCAATTTGATTTTTGTTCTAGGTAAAGTAGAGTCTTAATCTACATTGATGTTATTTAGTACAGCTATATTATTAGAGTTCAAGGATTTGTTATTCATATACGTTTCAAGTGAAAGGCTAACACCGTATTTTGTAGAATAGACAATTCATCACCTAGTCTAATTTCACCAATGGACTGCAGTTTGAAATAAATGTCAGCTCTAAGAAGTAAGTCTACTTCATGAGGATCACTGAATGATGGATCGGCTAGATTGATATTTGAAGGAATTGATGAATCAATTGGAACTGATGGCTGCATATCTGAAATTCTACTGAGTATATGAACGTCAAGCCTTGCAGAGAATTGATTTATTCGTGAGTGTAAAGTAATTGTTGAAGCGCTTGATGATGAAGTAGAAGTACAAGCAATGCTCTTAATGTTCACATGTGAAGATCGAGTTTTAACTCCTAATCGCTTAATTAATGAATGAGTAATAAAGTTCAATTGTGAACCTGAATCGAGTAATGCTCGAGCTATAATTGAATGGCCATCTTCATGACGAATCTCAACCAATGCCGTAGCTAGAAATATAAATTTTGGTGCAGAGGAACCTATTGAAGTTGTCGAATTCTGGTTGTTGTTGGGTGATATTGTACTAGTCAATGTAGATTATCCAGAATTTGGTTGAGATAATGTAGTACTTTTATGAGACATTTGACTAGTACTTGCTGATGCTGTCCTGGTTGAATGCAAGAGAGTGTGATGTTTTATCTTACAAATGGGACATACATCAGTGATGTTACATTGATCAATAAGATGTGATGATCTCAAACAGTTTGTACAAAGTTTTAAGTTGGATGCAGCCTCTTTGCGTTCATCAACAGACATTGCGATAAATTTATGACATCTAGTTATAGAATGCCCTGTTTGATTACAAACAACACAGCTGTAGCCTTTGAATGCAGAAAACGCCATTCGGTTATATGGCTTTGATTGCAATTGATTCGATTTTGTAATCTTTACTTCCCGTGACACGGTTGATGCAGATGAAGATGGTAAATCAGTTTTATGTTATGTTATCGAACTTAGAAAGTATAAGATATACCAGTAAATCATCCCAGTATTGAACTGAACGATCTAAAGTCTTAAGTGAGCGAACATGAGAATTAAAATCATCTAATAAATTCAGCAATTTTATCGGCGTTGGCTTATCAATTGGTTTCATTGGGAACAGCGCCTTTATATGTTCTTCAGCTATCTGATTAGGTTTATCAAACCGCTGAATCAATAAACGTCTAGCTTCATCATAGTTAGCCGAAATAAAGACTAAGTTTTCGAAACATTTACAAGTTTAGCGCAGCCTTTAACTGAATTTTTGAGATATTGAAATTTGGTTAAATCGTTTAATTTGGGGTTATTATGCACATGACTATCGAAAGATTTGATGAATCCTTTCCATCTAGTAATTTCACCAGTGAAAGTATCCAACAAAATCTCTGGCAATTTCGGAATAAATGAAAGCTCTTCATTTACGTTGAGAACGGGAATAACCTTCTTTTTAGCAAGATCCGCAATCTTATCTTCTAAAGCCAGTCTTAAGTTATAATATGAACGATCTATGGTGGTTGAGATTTTAGATTCCAATTGTGTTTCATCTAACGATTCAAACAGAGTCTGATTTCTTTTAAAATTGTCATAATTCAATATTAGATCTTTAAGCCGAAGCTGAATTTGAGACCTTGGTGCTGTATCCAATTTAGCATCAACAAATTCTGACAATTCTTTTAAAAAATCCTCAACATTTTTATTACACTGTTTGCATCGTTTTATTTGTGTTTCGTTAGCCATATAGAAAGCAACAAAATTCAGAACAACAAAAAACAAACCACGAGGTATAACCAAAGCCATCTTAATATATAAAGCCTCCATGTTGAGCGATATTTTGAAACGAGCTTTTTTTAGTTAACCAAAAAATGTGTAAAATACAAAGAAGTCTATGCAATCCCATAGCAAATCATACAAACTTCTTTTGAATTGTTCAACTATTAATAGTGAGAGCTTTTAATATTTTATTACATAAAGTAATAGATAAAGAATTGAATTAGGTGATGGCCAGGGTTATTTTTCGAAATTATATTAATTAACCATAATTTTTATGATTATAAAATTGTCATTAATTTAATTTATTTGCGCTTTTAAATTTGTATATACAAATATATATCTGATATATTCTAATACTCTCTTTCAATATACTGCATTCACTCCAACACAGAAATAAAATAGGTCGATTCAAAATCTAAACATGGAAAGATATGTATAAAAATTATGATAACTACGATAAATTAAAATTTAGGAGATTAATCGGATAAACGCTGGGAAATTTCTCATTAAACCAAAATAAAAATATTGATCGTATCGATCAAATAAATGATAAAATGTTGTGTTTTGTTTTGAAGGTTACGAAAGGTTACATAATTTATATACAATATGTCAATTAGGATTAGGAGAGGGACAATTTGATCACGCTCTCAATATTATTTTTTATGCGATTACTTTTTGTTGTTGCTATGAAATAAAAAATTGTGTTCATATATTTTTTCTCGTTTTTTGCGTTGTTTTATGATCATTATGTTTGTTCCATTTTAAAAAAAAACATTGATGTTTTCTTCTTTTGGTTTATTTGTTTGATGGGAATAAATTATTTTGTTGGTTATGTACACAATGTCCCTTTCTTACAAATTTTTATTATATTTCTATTTGAGCTTTATTAGAGAATAAAGTATCTTATTTTCCTTTAATTAATACAATAAAATGGAAAACCCCACGGAAAAATCCTTCAGGTCAGGTGAAAACCAATGTTTATAGTTTCAATTGATTTCAAAAAATTATAATTTTGAGTTACTTTTCATTCAAATATTTCTATAAGCGAAAATCATGTCTCTCCATATAAAATGTATGAAGAGAGAGATTATTTTTGTCATTTTAGACTCACTAATAAAAGTTCGTTTTGAACATGGAGGCTTGATTTATTAAGATGGCTTTGGTATAACAGATATTTGAAGTGACAAATAAAGTTTGCTTAAACCGTTATGTTACACACGTTATAACACGATTTAGATAATTAAAATTACAAAGTAATAATAACACCGCGAATTAGAACATTAGAAGTCTTATTAAAATAATAATAAGGTGATACTTAGCTGAATGTAAACTGCAAGTCGTGTCACTAGCTGAATATTCCTGTAGACTGAATAGCGGAAAATGTACGTACGGTGAATCAATATCCGCTATCCCACTTCTGACACCAATGATAATGAAGCGGAGCGTTTTCCTTTTCGTAGAAAGATGAATTGTAGAATGTAGATATTTTCGTTGCGCTATGAATACGATTTTATAATGATGAATATTCGCTCTTGTCGCGATCTCAAAATGTGATCTATTTCAGCAAGGTAAATAAAAACAGCGTGATGGCTACCACTAATTCTGATGAATGTTGTAAGACTACTGAGTTTATTTATTCTAAATTTTATTGTACCTTGCCAATACAATTATAATCTCAGAGATATTAAAAACAACAACAAAACTTCTTAAAAAATATAACATTAATTGTAAGTAATGAGAGTATTGAAATGTTTGGCAAGTATAAAATGCATGCAAAATAAAAATAAATTAACACAAAATTGTAAATTACATATGAATTTTAAATGTATGTTTGAATATTGTTTGATGAGCTGCTGATGATTAATGCTCGTCATTATCAGTCAATTCCTCGCACTTTTGAGAAGAGAAAAATGATGATTAAAATTTTAAATAAAATAATTTTATAAAGTGAAGTTTAGCATTTGTCCTAAGCTATACAATTACAAATTAACAATATTAACTCTACTTTATTAGTTGATATACCTGACTTTTTTAAAACTATTATTATTATTATTTAAAACACAATTACATTTGGAATAACTATTAAACTTAAGTTTAACTTTGAACGCATTAGTTTTATCAAATTTAAAATAAAATAAATTTACTAAATTTATTAATTTTTTGTCTGCTTAGGTTGATTTTATTGAGTTTATTAGTTTTTCCAAAATACAAAGTTAAATGAATTGAGTTTAGCTGTTTAACTTTCATAATAAAAACTTATTGGCAATTCGCTTAGACCAGTTTGCGTGTTTTTCCCCACAAATTTAGAAGAATATAAAATATGAGTTTAAGGTAAAGTTGACTTTAGTTGGTATGGCAAGTGGCCACTGTATATATATATATATATATATATATATATATATATATATATATATATATATATATATATATATATATATTTATATATATATATATATATATATATATATATATATATATATATATATATATATATATATATATATATATATATATACATATATATATATATATATATATATATATATATATATATATATATATATATATATATATATATATATACATATATGTATATATATATATATATATATATATATATATATATATATATATATATATATATATATATATATATATATATATATATATATATATATATATATTTAACTATAATGTGCCCTCTAATATTTACATCATGAATTTATTTTGTGAGTAAATCCCTATAATTTACTAGTATTATATTAGTTGCGCGACTTTTTGAGTAATTAGAACCAACTTAATTTTGGAAATATTTTGTAAAACTGGAAATATTCAAATTAATTAACGAGTTTATATTTTAAAATAATAATTAACGAGTTTATTAACTCATTTTAGTATACTATTTTTTGTTAAAATATTTGAAAAGTAATATGTACATTAATATTTCCAAACGGTTCTTCTTCATTTTTAACATTTTTAAATACATTAATAATTAGGCGTTGTAACAAGTTACTATTTTTATTTTATCATTAAACATAATATGCGGAATGACCAAACGTGTTGCTTTTCGACCAGCATGGTAAAACACATTGTAGTGTATTTCGAAACGCTTCTCGAAAATCTCGATTGAAGTAGGCATAAATTAATGGATTTAACGTTGAATTAAAATATCCAATCCAGAATAATGTTGCTACTAATATATCAGGTGATGGGCATGTTTCTTCGCCGCATAATGATGTTATTACATACCTGAAAGAATACGAAATATATTAAAATATATATGTTTAATTTTAACCTATTAAATTAAGAAAAAGTTAATATTAAACTATTTTTTGCTTCCGTTTATATTTAATTTTCGTTTTAAATACAACTAAACTGGATTGGCTTAATATTGTAACGACTAGCTTCGCTCGGCGTTCCAAGTTAAGTCGGTTTAACACCCCTGCGTTGTGTTTCGGCTTAAGAGTCAACCATAGAAAAAATATGAACATAAAAAAAAATAAGAATTGTATCGAAACCAATTTTTTAATTTTTTTTTTGACATTCAAACCATAGAAACATCATAATTCTTATGTGGCAGCGTTTGTTTTTTTTATATTTTTTATTATAGCATAACTATTCATTCTTTGTGTATCACATGAGTATTTCGAATAAAACATTAATTTTTCAATTAAATCAGTTTAGATTTCAAATTAAACGTGTGTTAAATTAAATTAAAACAGTTTTAAAGGCCATTACTGGCCCCTTACTGAGTCAACAATTCGGCTCCAGCGGTTTCGATCCCGAGCATGGTCTTCATACTGTCTAAGACAATCTGAAGAGGCCAAGTCGTTCTCTACACCGTGGAGCCATCGACACTCGTCATCAAACCAATCATTCATTCTTGGGTCTGACTTTCACTATACCTAAAGTCTGTTGAGCAGCACTGACAACCGAAGTTTTCAGTACCCCCCAGACAGAGTTCACGCAGTCAGACTGGTAATTAGCTTTATTAATGTTATCGCTGACAAGATCCTGATATCGTTTCTTTTGATCTTCAATTATCAGACCTTCACAGTCGAATCGTACCATGCGTTTCGCTGTGTTCCCAGATTTGTACGAAAACTTCCATCGTTGCTTTGCAGCGACCAAATGATGATCGCTGCCTACGTATTTGGTAGCTGACCGATAAGTTCTCACATCCTGCACAACCTGAGCCCGTTCTTTACAAACTAACACATGGTCGGATGACGTTGCTATTGCGGTCTTCGGTAAATATCCTAGTACGCTGAGTGAGCGCATGCAGTGCGCGCTTAGCTACCTCTCTGAGTGGGCAGGCGGCTGCGGACTGAACGCAAACCCACAGAAAACGGAGCTGGTCCTCTTTACCAGGAAGCACAAACTTCCACAGTGTGACCCGCCGACATTAAATGGTACTCGCTTGATCTTTACGGATAGAGCAAAATACCTCGGACTACTTTTGGACAGCAAGCTAAGCTGGATACCAAACATCGTAGAAAGAGTAAAGAAAGCTACTATAGCGCTCTACTCCTGCAAAAATGCCATTGGAAAGAGATGGGGTATGGAGCCCCACATAGAACACTGGCTCTACGTCTCAGTGGTCAAACCTATACTGCTGTATGGGGTTGTCGTCTGGTGGCCAGCGTTAAAAGTTATGGCCAACCTGAAACTATTGATGAAAGTCCAAAGAACGGCCTGCTTGTGTATAAGTGGGGCTCTCAGGAGCACACCTACTCAAGCTCTGGAGATTCTCTTTCATCTTACTCCCTTGGATATTGCGGCCGAGCAGCTTGCATCTTGCACAGCCATTCGGTTCAAATCCATATCTATGTGGACCTGTAATAATGCAGGGCACTCATCTATCCTATGCAACAGGGGTATTCCGGAAGCTACCGACTACGCTATCCCTTTGCCATCTGTTGAGATTAAATTCCAAACTGAGTTTCCCACCAGAGAGGACTGGGTGAACGAAACGGTTATGGACAATGAGGCCCTAAGCTTCTTCACGGATGGCTCAAAAAGGGATGGAGGGGTTGGCTGCGGGGTATTCTGTGAGGCACTAGGGGTTAACCTCTCTTTTCGTCTTCCCGACTTTTGCAGCGTTTTTCAAGCTGAACTGACCGCGATAATGGAAGTCATGGACTGGTTGAAGTATAATGTAATATCTACGAGGGATATTCGCATTTTTACGGACAGCCTGGCTGCTATTAAAACGCTACAATCATACTCCCTGACGTCGAAGGTAGCCCACAACTGTCTGGCATCTTTAAATGAGATGGCTGATCAGTTCAACATCCGCTTGACGTGGGTGCCAGGGCATTTCAATATCGCAGGGAATGAAATGGCAGATGAGTTGGCCCGCAAGGGTACAGCACGCCTAATAACCCAAAGCAGGCGGGATATAAAGATACCGCTTGCTTCATGTAAACTGTTGCTTCAAGAAGAAGCCATAAAAGAAACGAACGTCAGATGGTCTAAAGCCAGTTCGTGTGTAACAACCAGGCAGATCTGGCCTGGACTTGACCGGTCCAGATCAGGCCAACTGATATCGCTTTGACGGCAACATATTGGTATGGTCGTGGGAGCTATAACGGGACATTGTCTCATTGGGATACATGCGAGCAGACTGGGTGTCCCAGCCCACGATTTCTGCCGCAGCTGTGGTGATGAGGAGGAGGAGGAAAATGTGCTACTAGTCTAGCGTACAGCAGAACAAAATTTATGGGAACTTCCCCTTTGAACGACCTCTCGGATCTTAGTAAAATCGAGATCCGGGACTTTAAACGCTTCTTGGTAAGCTCAGGATGGTTTAGCGAGTGAAGAGGAGGAAACTCGAATGTGGTACAGCTACGGACCAATTTTGTGTCTATGCTAGTCCTTTAGGACAGCCACCCTTACCTAACCTAACACATGGTCAATTTGGCTACGGGAAGTCCCGCGAGGATGTGTCCATGTCTCTAGATGTATGTGTTTGTGAGGGAAGAATGTGCTTGCTACTCTAAGATCGTGAGCAACCGCAAAGTACGTCATTCTCTCACCATTATCGGTCGCAGTTTCGTGTCGGGAGTACGGACCTATGTTTTCACACAAGTCGGTCTGATTTCTGCCAGCTCTAGCATTAAAGTCCCCAAATACCATTCTAACATCGTGTTCGAGTATAGACCCCATCAGATCGTCCAAGTCATTGTAAAATGAGTTTTTATCTTGGGGCTGGCTGACCTCTGTGGGCGCATGTACACAAATTATCGACAGGTTAGCTAACTTTATGCGCAAGCGAAGCTTACACAATCGGTATTGACTGCTTGGAAATCCAAAACAGTTCTATACCTGCGGCCCAAGAAGAAATCCAGCTCCAGGATTTCCGAGGTCATCTCCACTGTAGAACAACGTATAGCCCTGGGACACATGGTCTCCACTTTTAGGCCAGCGAGTTTCTTGAAGAGCAACGAGTTCCAGCCGATACTCCTTCATGCACGTGATTAGGCCCTCTAACGCTCCTGGTTTTCTAAGTGATTGCACGTTCCACCTTCCGTGCAGATCCTAAATCTCGTGCACGGGTACTTGAGCGGGGGTCCGGTGTGGTTTTGGCGGTATCCATTTTTCTTTTTGTTGACTTTATAAACACTATATTTTTTTACGGATGCGGGTCGTCAGCCTAGCGATCCAACCGATTAGTCGCCTCCTACGACAAACAGAGGATACTGTGGTGGTATTTTTGGGAAACATGTCCGTGCAATTTTGATTTACGAGACATCTGAGTGCCCCCCGACCACAGGGGCCAATTATATGGTTATGTTTATTTAACAGGAAAAACTTAAAGAATACTACTATAAATATTTAAAATAACAAGGAAAACCGAATTAAAAAAAAAATTAGCTGAACTCGACAAAGAAAATAAAAAGACAAAGTATACCACAGATAAGCATGGAGATCTTATATATCCCAAACGGAATAAATATAACAAAGTCAAAACACATTTACTTAAAAAATATATCTTTAGATGAAAAGGTGAATAGAAAATTCATCAATTCTCGGTTCAGAACAGGGCTGAAATGTTTTGGGAACGATGCAAAAATTTTAAGAATTCAAAGCAAGATTTGCTTCGTATAATCAATGCGTTAATCGCAAAATTCCAAACGTAAAAGTACCTATTAAAAAAGCTGAAGCTTAAAGGGCAAAATCATTTTAAATATAATGTTGAAACTTTCTCAGAGTAGAAAATAAAAGCAACCTTCGACATGAAAAAAAAGAGCAAGAAAAAAAATAACAAGTAGAAAAAAAATATCGAAAAAGTTGTTTTTGTAATCGAAACATTATTTTAACTATATGTACATTTTTTTAATATATAATAATGTAATATGTAATTATTACATTATAATAAATATTTCGTTTGATTTCCTTTTGTTACTCTAATGTATATATGTATATAATAAATTATGTATATGAAAAAATAATGAAATAATTTATACAAATAATTAAATTAAATTAATCTTGAACTCAGTTGAAATCCATGAATTGATACAGATCTTTTTCCTCGAATGAATTAAATTGCAATTTAAAATATACTTATATACTCCCGAAATACTTAATTCTAATACTAATCAAGGAAATAGTTGATCCGCTTGTAGAGTCTTCAGCTTCTGTTGGACTCCAGGGTGGTCATTCTGTGGTGCTATGTCACACGTTTATTCCACAGTTAGAGACTTTTTTGGCGATATTATAGTAAGAGGAAAAGTCTACAACTCCAACCCTGCGAAATGAATGTAAAAATATTACTGGTTTTAGACTCATTGATCTGGGTGGTCATTCTGAGGTTCTATCTCATATTAGGCGATTAAAAACTGTGAAATTATAAATTGTCGTAGCTTACGTGGATGAATTGTGGATGAATAATGTCACGTCGCTTATTGATTTTAATGAAAAAGACCACAATATTCTTCCGTCCTGCTTTTACTAGTGGCAAAAACGAACAAGAAAAATAGTTAAAAATATTTTTGTAAAGAAAAACAATCATTAATGAAATTGTTTTCAAAGGGAGGGTTGTGCTTCTGCATAATCTTATGGTTTTATATGATGTATATAGGTATATACGTAATTTTTTTTAAACCAGAAAATTCTTTATTTATATAATTTTTTTTATTTTAATTAGACTATAATTATTTGTTAAATTAAATTATAAATTCAAAAATTCCTTAAAATAAGCAAATAAGGAACATCCGCACATAATTTTGTGACGTCATTAAACAAATACAATATATATATATATATATATATATATATATATATATATATATATATATATATATATATATATATATATATATACAGCCATTCCACGCGAAATCAGACACCCATCCGGGGGCAAGGTGTCCAATTTTTTTGAAATTCGGGGAGATGGTAGATATAGATAAAAAAAAAATATAATTTGAGTAAAAACTCGGTGGGGTCAAAATACGCGGAGTTCCGTTGGAAAGACAATTGTACATGCTTTCAAGCAACCGTTTTAAATTTTGGTGTTAATGTACAATATATCGTTTAAATTTCTTAAATTTCAGTTTTAATTAGTATTATGCTGAAAAATCGAAATGCTCACCCTTTTATTTCTATTTTTATTTTTTTATCGTAAAGCACTTGACAATACCTTTCAAATAAGCCATCTTTCACGATGGAGACTCAACACGTTCCAGTTTTATAGAACAAAACGTCACAACAAGTCACGGTGGAATTTAACATTTCAGTACAATTATTAATTCTAAACTACGAAATTCATGTTTTGGTTCTTCCTTTTACAGTTTTATTCAATAAAGTTAATTTAGAATTGGAAAATCGACTCGCTGTGATGTAGTTGTTACCATTAAGAACAAAGCACTGATAATCGTGAGTTTCTCTGATGGATTTTACTGAATCAAATTTTTTTTGCTAGTGATCGTGCCACCCTTCTGTACCCTTTGTACAAAATCTAAAAGTAATGTTTGATTCATTTTTTGTAGCCCAATCGAAAAGTTGCTGTGCTTTCGTTATTTGATCAGCATATGGTCATTGAAAGCTGGCTTCGTGGCATTTCGTTTCGATTTTTAACTTCCTCTGATATAGAAATGATTAAAAATGTATAAAAATGTATGATCGTACCAAAATACGGTGAGTTAATGTATCTTAAAAGTTAATTAATAAATATTTTATTAATAACATAGCAGAAGGACGCAATTTTTGGAATAATCAAACTTGATCGAAAAACTCCTTAATGTATACGGTTGTTAAAAGCTTTAAATTACGTAAAGCTTGGTTCTATAAAAAAATTATTTTTGTGGGGTACAACTTGTACAAAAGCTCGATAGAAGGTCAAAATTTCAAACAAATTTCTCTGACAGGAAAGATTTCTCTGACAGCAAGTTCACAATTATTCAAAAAACATAGTATGCAGTTGCTTAACGTGAAATGTGAATGTAAGTAGTAATTGCGCCACCTGGGTCCAAGGTCATATGACATGCATATTATTTGACCTTGAGCGTAAATATGACCTTGAGCGTAAATACGACCTTGAGCGTAAACGACACGACCTACCTCAACGACCTTTAGCGTAAACACGACCTATCTCAATACTACACACGACCTTTACGTAAATGATTACGCATTGTTATTTTAGGAGGTCATTGACCTATATATTTGTATGGAAATATTTTTTGATCATGTCAATTAATCACACCCGTCATTTTTTGATGACTCACTTTTCTAATTTAGAAAGTGACGTGTGTGTGTGTGTGTAAATGTAGTATGGTATATTTTATTGATTATAAATGTTTATATGGATAATTTTTTTTGGTCAGCGTGTGGAATCGAACTTTGGTTCGCGACATGAAAAGCAAGCATCTTACCATCACACCACCAACGTGTGATAAACTATGACTATTTGTGGTATATAAACAAACTATTACCCCCAAAGATAGATTACTGTTAGTACTCGGTCTATATATATATATATATATATATATTATTTTCCGCCGAAAGGTATGTTAACAGGGTTGCACCGTCTACGTCATATTTTTATATGGAAATAATAAATATGGTTAGGGTTCGATTTACTTCACTTGTTTTATTGTATCAGTTTTAACCATTTACTAACAGTTTTATTAGACCTGAGGTCGGTATTTATAAACATTTTAAACTCATAACTTCTATGGATATAGTACAAATAACAAAACGGAAAACACTTACATATAAATAATCGTAGTTAACATATCTTTTATTTTAATAATGTTGCTATGTGTCAGTAAAAGTTCGAAATAATTGCTCATGTATAGATGAAATTGCTTTTAGAAATTTCTTAATATACAAATTTATTTTAATACGTCGCTGTCGTTCATTCATATCAATTTTTTCCCTCTGTATAAGATTACAATAAAGGATTTTCACATTTGCGTTGTTTTCTGGTTCTCACCTTGAAAAAAACATGTTTAATTGTGTTTGTTGACACGGCTACGGTGACATTTGCGCAAATCGGATGTGATTTCTAAAATTAGAAAATGCGACATCCCCGATGAACAATGGGCGATGCTCCACTTTCTAATTTGTGATATCGGATAGGCGATAGTTAATTTTAAGAATTGTTCATTAACGAACGTTCAAGGCTAAGACTTTGGTATACAACGAGCTTAGTTTCTTCGATTAGAGATCAGTTTTTGAAGAAAAGTTATAATTATAGACGTTTACATCAATTTTATCGTGGAACGATTGGGTCAGACAGTTTGATATTAATATACCAGACAGTTTGATATTAATTTATACTAAATGTATGATCTATTGTAGACCAGCATACGCTCCAATCATATAAAGAAGTTAAAGTGTAATGAAAAGTCGTTATTTAGGTGAAGTAATACACATTTTAAATACACAATTGCGGGCAAATTTTTTCTTTAAAAAGATTTAATAAGTAAATCATCTGAAAAAAAATATAGCATACACATACTCGTATGAATAGATTAAGATTTTATTTTAAGTTTTTTTATGATAATCTAAGTTTGTAATATTTTCGTAATAGACTGTTTCCCTAATTGTTTTTAATTCAGTCGTTAAAACACTAACACAATTAGTTCTAAAGGCTTACAATAACAAATATTTCCCCTAAAGGCAACTAAATTCAACATATTATAGGACTACGCTTGATCCGCGTACTGTTTATCAGGTACACACTTGGTTTATTATAGATCTTATTTATTAAGCTTTTCAGCATTTTCTTGCGAATTCCTTCATATTTGTTCCTACATATGTTATTTGATTACAATAATTATACAAAATAAACTTCTACGTCATTCTAATAATTTTTATAGCTATACCAATAACAAATAAAATATAAGAGAATTACTGACACAGATAAATTAACTTCATATATTGTTGTGTTGAATGACATCAGTTTCTCTTACACTCACTGCATAGTATGTGTAAAGATGATATAGAAAAACAAATATTAATTTGTATTTTTATGCTCTTAATTAATCTTGTCTGCAAAAATATTCCTAACCTGTGCAATTTAAAAATTTATTGCCTAGAGTGCAACGCTCTATTAATAAGTAAACTAGAAATTACTTATGTGCCTTAATATTTCTGACCTATCCAATATTTTTGTTAGAGTAAAGGCTATATCTGTAATAATACTGCATACTTACTTTCTCTCATATATATGTATAATAAAAAAGTTTAGAATATGTAGAATAATGCAAAATAATCTACAAGGATAAAACTAAATCATGTGTTGAGATAATTATTGTATAAAAATCTTGTAAAAACCATTTAATATGCAAGAAAAAAGCCGTTTTTTCTACATAATCTCGGGTTTTTCTGACAAAATAGGCTAAAAATGATGAAAATCTTGTTAAAAACGACTTAATAGGCAAGATCGAATGTATGACGAATTTTTTTTTTTTTTTCACCTGTTTTATAGACGTCACACTCCCAAAATCGTATGTGTATCAAAGATAACCTCTGCAATAATTATAATGACACATTGTATGAATGCTTCTAATTAACAGGAAAAACAAATTTGAAAAATTTAGGTCAGTAACTATCTTTTTAGTTGTACTAAGAATCGTTCGTAATAATATATTAAAAGTAATCCATATTTTAAAAAAAGAAGTGTGTTGGTAACAAACAACTAATCCATGATTTTATAATACAGGTATAAACGTGATCGAACAAGATTATGTGAAGAAGGTTGACGGTTATTTGTGTTATTTTGTTTTTTTTTTTTTTGCGACATCACCGTTAAAACACTAACACAATTAGTTCTAAAGGCTCACAATAACAAATATTTTCCCTAAAGGCCACTAAATTCAACATATTATAGGACTACGCTTGAACCGCGTACTATTTATCAGGTACATACTTGGTTTATTGTATGGATCTTATTTATTAAGCTTTTCAGCATTTTCTTTAGACATCTTTCATATTTGTTCATACATATGTTATTTGATTACAATAATTATACAAAATAAAATTCTACGTCATTCTAATAATTTTTATAGCTATACCAGCAACAAATTAATTATAAGAGAATTACTGACACAGATAAATTAACTTCATATATTGTTGTGTTGAATGACATCAGTTTCTCTTACACTCACTGCATAGTATGTGTAAAGATGATATAGAAAAACAAATATTAATTTGTATTTTTATGCTCTTAATTAATCTTGTTTGCCGAAATATTCCTGACCTATGCAATTTAAAAATTTATTGCCTAGAGTGCAACGTTCTATTAATAGGTAAACTAGAAATTACTTAGGTGCCTTAATATTTTTGCCCTATCCAATATTTTTGTTAGAGTGAAGGCTATATCTGTAATAATACTGCATACTTACTTTCTCTCTTATATATGTATAATAAAAAAAGTTTAGAATATGTAGAATAACGCAAAATAATCTACAAGGATAAAATTAAATCATGTGTTGAGATAATTATTGTATAAAAATCTTGTAAAAACCATTTAATATGCAAGAAAAAAGCCGTTTTTCTACATAATCTCGGGTTTTTCTGACAAAATCTCGGGTTTTTCTGACAAAATAGGGTAAAAATGATGAAAATCTTGTTAAAAACGACTTAATATTAATTTTATATATTACGTATTAGAATTTACACTGAATAAATTAAACTGTTGATTAATGAATATTACTGAAATAACTAATTTAGTGAACATGTTCGGTTTTGAATTTTATATATTACGCATTAGAATTAGTTAAACTAATAGAGTGAACATGTTTGTGCATGCATACCATCGCCACGTGTATGAAAGATGACCTCTGCAATAATTATTATGACAACATTGTATGAATGTTTACAGTTGAAACAACAGCAATGTTATATACATACAAAACTAGGAACACCAACATTGTTATATACATACTAGAAAACTAGAAAAAACAACAACGTTATACACACGCAACTAAAATCATATGTGTATAAAAAAGATGACCACCGCAATAATTATTATAACAACCTTGTATGAATGTTTACTTTTCTTAAATTTTAATCTTTTGAATTTTATATATTCCCTGTTAGAATTTACATTGAATAAATTAAGTTGTTGATTAATTAATAATAGTGAAATGACTAGTATAGTGAACATGTTTGTGGGTTTTGAATTTTATATATTACATGCTGAAACGACTAATGGACTGTTGCATAAATTATTATGACCTTATTGCATGATTGTTTACATTTTTAAAGTTAAAAACAAGAAACAACACCAATTTTATACATACGCAGCTAAAATCATATGTGTATAAAAAGTTGACCACTAAAAAAAATATGATCAAAAAATATTTCCGTACAAATATATAGTTCAACGACCTTTTAAAATAACAATGCGTAATTATTTACGCCTAAATTTTAATCTATTGATCAAAAATAAATTGAAAACAAGAAACAACAACAATGTTATACACACGTATTTTGTTATTCTAAAATTGGTTGAGCGCTGCAGAATTAGCTGGAATGAATCCAATTCATGGTATATCTAATTCAGCTACTGGAGTTAGAAGAATTAACCAGACCGAAGTTAGTCTGATGACTGCCATCCGAGCCATTCCACCAGCTCCTCTGCCTTAAGAGAAACGCCGTATTACAAGATCCCAGTCCAAGGCAGCCTGAAAATTAAATTTAGCAGAACCAACATCGACGATATCTTATACATCATTACCAAGAACAGAATTCAACATCGGCGTTACCAATACATGAAATGCAAATACATACATACACAACGGAATTGGGGGTGCCTTCAAACAAAATGTCACGAAAGCCTACGCTGATCAAATAACGACAGCACAGCAACTTTTCGATTGGGCTACAAAAAATGAATCAAACATTACTTTTAGATTTTGTACAAAGGGTACAGAAGGCACGATCACTAGCAAAAAAATTTGAGTCAGTAAAAGCCATCAGAGAAACTCACGATTATCAGTGCTTTGTTCTTAATGGTCAGTG
Organism: Tipula unca; assembly: GCA_951394425.1. NCBI lineage: Eukaryota > Metazoa > Arthropoda > Insecta > Diptera > Tipulidae > Tipula > Tipula unca. The sequence goes on from OX596381.1 coordinate 108,728,276, forward strand.
CTTTGTTCTTAATGGTAAACAACCACATAACAGCGCGTCGATTTTCCAATTCTGATAATTTTTATAATTTTAAATTAAAATAATTTGTAAATAAATTAACTTTATTGAATAAAACTGTAAAAGGAAGAACCAAAACATGAATTTCGTAGTTTAGAATTAATAATTGTACTGAAATGTTAAATTCCACCGTGACTTGTTATGACGTTTTGTTCTATAAAACTGGAACGCGTTGAGTCTCCATCGTGAAAGATGGCTTATTTGAAAGGTATTGTCAAGTGCTTTACGATAAAAATATAAAAATAAAAATAAAAGGATGAGCATTTCGATTTTTCAGCAAAATACTAATTAAAACTATATATTGTACATTAACACCAACACTTAAGCTTACTTGAAAGTATGTACAATTGTCTTTCTAACGAGCTATAACACGTGAAAATCGAACAAAAGATACTTAAGATACACGAATTTAAAGATGTGAACATTTCCGAAGTGAAGTTGAAGTTTCCGACAAAAACAAATTATAACGGAACTCCGCGTATTTTGACCCCACCGAGTTTTTACTCAAATTAAATTTTTTTTTATCTATATCTATCATCTCCCCAAATTTAAAAAAAAAATCGGACACCTTGCCTGATATACATCAGTATATACATACATATGTATATATATATACATATATATATATATATATATATATATGTATATATATATATATATATATATATATATATATATATATATATATATATATATATATATATATATATATATATATATATATATATATATATATATATATATATATATATATATATATATATATATATATATATATATATATATATATATATATTTATATATATATATATATATATATATATATATATATATATATACATGATATTTATTTATAATATGATATTTGTTTAATGACGTCACAAAATTATGTGCGAATGTTCCTTATTTGCTTATTTTAAGGAATTTTTGGGTTTATAATTTAATTTAACAAATAATTCCAGTCTAATTAAAATAAAAAAAATTATATAAATAAAGAATTTTCTGATAAAAAAATTACGTATATGCCTATATACGTCATATAAAACCATAAGATTATGCAGAAGCACAACCTCTCCCTATGAAAATAATTTCATTAATGATTGTTTTTCTTTACAAAAATATTTTTAACTATTTTGCTTGTTCGTTTGTGCCACTAGTAAAAGCAGGACGGAAGAATATTGCGGTCTTTTTCATTAAAATCAATAAGCGACGTGACGTTATTCATCCACAATTCATCCACGTAAGCTACGACAATTTATAATTTCACAGTTTTTAATCGCCTAATATGAGATAGAACCACAGAATGACCACCCAGATCAATGAGTCTAAAACCAAATACATGATCTCTGGATATAGGGGCAATGGCACACCAGATTTTAGTAGTGGCCACTACACGTTTGAGGGAGTGAAGAGGTTCAAATATTTGGGCTCTCTTATCAGTTACGATAACAGTGTGGGTGAGGATATAAAAGTGAGACAGTCGTACTTTTTACCCTCTAAGGCCATTGCTAAAATCTAAACCCCTGCCAAGTGCCGTTAAGTTGAAGCTTTACAAAGCGTTGTGCAAGTTGGACACTAACGAATGAGTACGAGAGATGGCTCCTTAAATTTGAGAAAAGAATTATGTGGGTGATTTACGGCTCAAAACGCGAATATTAAAGGGTATCAATAATGGTATAATTTCTAACTTGTCTAATATCATTTTGGTTTAAATTTGAGAAATATACTAGAAAAATGTTGACATATCCTATACTAAACAAATACTTCGAAATCGTATATGAAATCGTATATTTGTTTTAAGTATTTTCAATTACATTTTTTCCACTAGGGAACATATTTGCAATTAAGTATATTAAAACCGACCCTGGATCTCACGTCCATAAAGATTTGATCTGTTTGTCATTTTTGTTAATGCCTTCTCTACTAGTTTAGGCTCTCCCAATTCCTTCCCAATTGCCTTATTTGTGATCGTTGTCTTTCGTCTTTACCAGCCAAATCGAGTCTGGGTACATGTACCATTTACTTTGCTAACTAAGATTACACTGCATGAACAATTATCTGAACACTTAACAAATAAACATACAAACTGGGCAGAATTTAAACATATAGTAACAGGGAATGATCCATTAGTCATCCCATTGAAAACAGGAGATGAAATTGAAGAAGAGGTTCTAAACCAAACACAAATATTAAAGAAAACCAGCGGAGGCTACACACAATAATACTCACGTGAAGGGCACAAGCCAGCTCAGAACGTTCAACAGCTTTTAATGTTAAAACGTTTTATATGCAGACAATCGCAAATACAATGGTCAAAACCGACCGACATTTAAATCAAAAATAAATAAAGCTTAATCAAACATTTGAAAAACGCATTAATAAAGAAACGTGATAAAGGAGTCCAGAGCTATCTCAGCGGCCTTACAGCAATGATAATAATCAATTACTCTCTATGGAAAGTTATAAAAAAATAAAACGGCCAAGTATTTCATGCCCTCCCATTCGCCTCCCTGATGATTTCGATTTTGTCGGAAACTCAAATGTTGACATATTTCAATTCGCGTACCTTAAGTATTTCTTGTCCGATTTTCATGTGAAATAGCTCGTTGGAAAGACAATTTTATAAACTTTCAGTAAGCGTACTAAACTTTGGTTAATGTACAGTATATCCTTTAAATTTCAGTTTTAAATAGTCTTTTGCTGAAAAATCGAACTACTCCCCCTTTTTTTTATTTTTTTTTATTGTAAAGCACTTGAAAATACCTTTCCAATAAGCCATCTTACAAAACGTCATAGGGCGATATTCAACATTTCTGTACAATTACCAATTACAAACTAGAATTTTCCTTTAGTCATTGAATTTTTATGGCTTCGGTCCATATGATGTTGACCCATGATACAAAGAAGAAGATAACATAAAAGTACTTTTTCTTTGGTGCGCAATCTTTTTTTTCTGGTTAAAAAAAAGTACTAGTAGAGAGAAAACAAAAAAAATCATAATAAATTTTCAGAGTAGTATATGCTGGTATTGTCATCATGCTGCGCGTGAAATCCCCAATGAAAAATGTACTTTGTATGATAATCACCACAGAATTTCTACAAAACGATATACATAATTTATAATATTACATATTTAATAAATCTATCAAAATTATTTATGTACTAAAAATTATCTCCATCAATTAAAAAATCCGATCTTTCCCAATGCACGTGTTGAACCATTTTTATTATACTTAAAAAACAAATGTGTAGAGTGTAGCACATAGAGAAAAAAACAGCATCAGGTAAAACGGGAGAGTACGAAAAGATAGCAGAAAATAATAGAGAGGCAGAGCAAAAACAAAATATAATAGGCGCATCAACGTGTTTCGTGTTCTCGTAATGACTATATCTAATATAATTCTATCATGGTCTTGACCATGTAACAACATACAACCGGCAGAAGGTTGACTAAAACTCACAACAGGGTGGTCATTCTGTGGTGTTATCTCACACGTTTATCTCACATTTGGAGGCTTCTTTTGGTGATATAATAGTAGGGGGAATAGTCTACAAATCCAACCCTGCGAAATTAATTTTAAGGGGAAGTTGGATGAATTTGGTGGTATTCTGACGTTTATTTATAACCTCAAATCTATTTATATGAACATTTGTTATCGAGTGTTATTCATGGTAGTGAAATCACTATGAAAATTGTTTATTTTATAAAACTAAATTTAATTTTTTAATTAAATATTGAAAAATTTAAAAATAAAATTTAGTTTTATTAAAAAATATAAATAAATTCTTTCTTTTTTGTGAAAATTTTATTTTTATTAATTTTAATTCTATATATATACAGCCAAATTATGGCGGATTGGTTTTGTTTAACAAATTGGTATTTAAATATTTTTGTTGTGTATATATATATATATATATATATATATATATATATATATATATATATATATATATATATATATATATATATATATATATATATATATATGTATATACATATATGTACTATATAGATTGGCACGGAAATTTAGAACACGATTGCCAATGAGTTTTTGTTCAATCATTAAAAATTATCTGCTACAGTGAAAATTTCTCGAGAAATTTAACAGTGCATCTTCTAATTTACACGAAATCCAAGCAGGCGATTCACAAGATTGTGTGTTGGGATCAATATTATATTTGATATACACATAAAATTTACCAACTTCTAATTACGTAAAAGTATTAACATTTGCAGACGATACAGTAATAAATGAAAAAGTGAAAATCGGTACATAGGAAAATCGGTAAGAGGGTAAATGTAAACATATCAAGTTAAGGCATTGCAAGATGAACTGGCAAATTTGAAAGTATTCAAACTTAAGCATAGACAATAAGGTTGTGTTATATAAAATAGTATTTAAACCAATCTGAACATATGGACATTCCAATATTCTAAAACTTCATAAAGAAGGTACTCAAGAATATTACGAAGAATCATTAATGCAGCTTGGTATATGTACGCAATACGACCATACATCGCGACCTACACACCGAAACGGTAGCAGATACGATAGAGCAATACAGCAAAAAGTACCAGTCAAAATTACAACTACATCCCAATGCATTGGCCAGGGAATTGTTTAGAAGGTCCAGATTTCGGCTCCAAAAAAAAAATCCGTTAGATAGCTATTTAATTAGAGTAACACTACTAACAATAATCCAATAATCAATAATGATAATGTTAAGAACTAACCTAAGTTAAGTCTTAAAGGTTTATATTTAAATAGTTAAACATTAAAAACTTCTTGTGAGTTTCCTGAATAGGAAAGATTCAAGAATAAAGCCTGTTGTTTAATGTAATTTCGAAACACGCTCTATGATATATTTGAGCCTCTTGACTAAAATGGTACATTAAAAAGAATTTATGGAAAAAGAATTTTGAGTAACCCCGGGTCGCGGTTTATGGAATCTATTATTTAAAATATGTGTTGACTTCCAAATCATGCTACTCAGAGCGACTGAAATGTATGAAATGTGAGTTACCACGGATGCATTGTGTGACATTGTACTTTCATTCCACACAATTTTTCCATATTTTTAAAATAATATAGCAATTGAACTCTGTTTCGGCACATTACAGGCAGCAGTATAACCATAGCAAATATTTAACAACTTAAAAGAAATCTTTTTTATTGGTCAGTTGATTGATCGAGATCTCTAGCCATTGGTGTAAACCACGTCACAATTGGTTAATGTGCTCAAACTCTATCACAATCAGACAACCAAATATACAGAAAGGGTTTCTGCTTTATATATAGTATATATATGTACAAAACCCAAGAGAAAAATGTTATGTACGATGGTGAAAACTTCATCAAAATTAGCTAAACAGCGCATGAAATTAGGCCGAATAATGCACGAAACATTACAGTAATAATTCAAATTTAATGGAGAAAAAACTATTTTGTTTTTAATTATTCTAATAGTTAAACCCTTTTTAGTAAAATAATCAAGCACACTCGAGATGTTTTAAACTCTAAGTATTTAACTCTGTTTGTATAATTTTGAAGTTTTGGATTTAACTTAATATCACAAAACATCACAGGACCCGAGGACATCGACAGCATATTTATAAAACGTATCATTCACACTGCAAAAAGTATTTCCCGTTAATAAATTATGCTGTGTGCCCCAATCGACTAAACTAATGTGGAGTTCTTTCGGGTTTTAAAAAAATCAAATTTCAGGTGTCCCGAAAGAATGTGAAACCAAATTGATGTTTTTTTGTCACTGTGTTAGTAAATAGAGAAGGAGAGGTAAATTTTGATAGAACGAGCGGGAAATATATTATTATGACATCTTCCGTCGATTGTTTATGTTCATATCTATGAAATGATAGATCAACACGTGTTAAAATTCAAGAAAAATCGGCGTTTTCAAAAAAACTTTAAAACTTTGATGTACATATATCAATTTTTAAGACCCGAAATAATTTAATATTAATTTTAAAAACACGTACGAGTATTTTAAGAACAAAAGAGAAACACGAATGACTACAAATGACGTTTTGCTTTGTTTATGTTTATATTTTCGAATTGACTAAAACCGTCTATAGATACTCAATAGAGACAGTTTTGAATTAACGCATAATTATATGTTGGTGTTTGTTAAAATGGAAGAAAAAATCGACATTTCCATTTTTGGAAAATTTTTTGCTATTCGAGAAGTAACCTCGTAAATCGACTTTTCAATTGGCACCTATGAGACAAGAAGCTGCATGGTTTTTAGTTTAATTAGTTTAGTCGATAACCCACGCAACACTAGTTATAGACTTATATAACGTAGAAAGATGTATGTACAGTTAAATTTGGTTTTCTTATTTATTTGTGAAATTGGGTAGATCGTGTACAGGAACGTGCCTCAATTTTGTTTCATTTTGGATTATTTTGCTTAGTATTTTCAAATTCGTTGCAATATTTGATGTATATTCAAGTTTATCGTATGATAAACTTGTTTTGGTTCAGCATAATTGATAATATATAGACATTGTTATTCGGGAAAATTTAACCTAGCATCAGTGCAAATTACATATATTCAAATCGGAGACGTAATCGGAGATTATCGACAACAACAAAAAAATCATAATAAAATAATAATCATAATAAAAGTTTAACACGTACAAATAATAACTTCAGAAAACATAATGAGGAAGATGGTAACATTAAGATGTGTGTTTTATTTAAGTTTAATGCCTTTAAGAATCGTTAGTTACGAAGTTACCGATTTATCCATTAGCATATTATTAGTTTAACAGAATTAATGAATTCTGTAAAAGATAAAATAAATAAAATAAAACAGCTTCAACTAGATACGAATATAAAGCCTAATGGTAAATTTTATATTGAATGCATAATATCAAGATTAATAAAATCATAAAAATGATCAAAATGTTCAAACAAATTATCTAATACTAAAAATGATAATTTACAGATGATCTAAATCGCTATATTTCTGAAAAGCAATTTTAGCATCTAAAACCCTCAGTGAAGGGTATCAAGAAAAATAATTTGGATGGGCATTTGAAAAATATTTTTTATTGAAATTAATATCAATAAATTTAATTCCTTGAGTGGCTCTTCTACCAGATAGTACTAAACTTAAAAGAGTAATAACCAATATAGAAAATTATAAACCAATAAAATTATAAATAAATAACCAAATGTGAAAAAGCCACAGAGATATTCATCATATCCTCATTATAGTACAATTAATTTTAGATAATAATGTTTTTAAAACATATTTCTAAATTTGAATAATATTAGTGTAAATGTGTATGAACAAAATCAAAAAACAAACCCATTATTATATATGAAGATGGTGTAAATATTGATTAATACTGGATTAACAATTTGAATGCATTAGGTCTCAATTATCAAAAAGAACAAACAAAACGTAATCCATTAATTAAGAGACCTTGCTCACCAACAATAATATATCTTGTTGAAGACCTCTATCAGGTCTGCGATTCAAATTCGAATCAGATAGCTCGATTTTAAACGTGATGATAAATTAAAAATTTTAAAGTACAGAAATCAGCAATAAATCTTTCTGTTTCTGGTTTCTAGAACTAAAAACATAATACACAAAACCACATATATATTATTAACTTACCACATAAAGAATGGTAACCAGCATAATAGAAATACTCCCATTATAATTCCTAATGTTCTAGCTGCTTTATGTTCAGCCCGCCAACCTTTTTGTGGCCGGACAGATGTTCCACCTAAATCATACAATAAAATATAATTTAATATTTTGTGGCATTCTATTTAATTTAAAAACTGTATACTTTGTACACTCCCTGATCGTCTACCACGTCCAGCCATTGAACCATAATTCACACCGCTATTTGTCTCCTGAGAAAAATTTATTACATTAACATCGTACGTAACAACAGACGGTTGCCTAATTTTAATATTTATACTCGAGTCATCATCGTCTCCTAAATGTATACCAATCCCACCACGTCGTAGCATGCGTACATTATTTAACATTTTATTATCATCACAGTAAATTTGTTCATTATTATTATTCTGATTTTTATGTGTCCCAAAATTTGATTTAGCAGTTGAATCACATTGCGATTTTGCTAACAAACGGGGTGATGTGATTATATCCAATGAAATTGTTGATGCATCACTAAACATTTGTGGTGTATTATTGGTCGACGTAAGCGAACTTCTTTCTTTTATATTATAGTTATTTTGATTGTTAGCATAACGTTGCTTGCTATAATTAACGTTCGGCGTATATGGTGGCGACAGAAGATAATTTTTGGTTATTGTTATTTTTTTATTTCTTAATTTATTATTAATACCATTATCATCACCATTTAAATTGTTTATTTCATTAAAATCTTTTTCATCATCATTATCATCTAATCTATCACTACAGCTATCAATTATAATATTGCTATAAATACATTCATTACTATTGTTATTATTACTATTATTATTATTATTAGATTGTATTAGTACAGCATCACTGCTTTTCGATAATTTTCTTTTCCTTATTTTATTACTACTATCAGTCATTAAATTATCTAGATCATCATTAGAAATATTATTTATTATTTTAATATTATCGTCTAATAGATTTAATGAATTATTTTTAAAAAATTGATTATAGTCTAAACTATGTGCTTTAATATTATTCTGTTGTTGCCGATTTGTGTTATCAATTTCAATTTCTAAATTAATTAGTTCGGTATTCGAAATGTGTTTATCTAATACATGGATAAGGATATCATGCATATCGTTTTCACCATCATTTACTCCACCATCATTTTCTACATCGTCATCTTCCTCATCATTTGTCTGTATATTCAACATTTGTTCTTCATCATAATATTCGTTATCATCATCATCATCATCTTGGCCGTCGGTTTCTATTTTACCAGCATCGTCATCGTATTCATCGTGAAGAAATTCGGATGATTTTTTAAATAAACTGATATAATCGTTACTTTTTGATGTTTGTCCATAATTCCGCGCTACATTTTTATCATTATCACTATCACCTTCATCGCCATCTCCCATTACACCACAGCTAAAAAATTTACGTTCATTATTTTTCTTTTTAATACTATTAGAACTAGTATTTGAAAAATCACATTTATTATTATTTATGAGATTATCAATATTATCAGACGATTGCTTTATTTTATTTATATTAAATGAATTACTGTTATCACTAATGTTATTTTTGTTATTTATCTTATTACACGTTATATTATTATTTTTTATTATAACATTATTACGTTTATGAGAATTTTCTAAATTATTTTTGATTGTAAAAAAATCAGATTCACTTAAAGCACCCAATGGTAATTTAATATAATTAAACGATGCATTATTATCATCGATACTATTCGTTCTCCAACCATTCTTGCAAAACTCGTTTTTTGATCGATCAAATATACTATAACTATTGTTATTATTATGATTGTCGGTATTATTATTATAATTTGTATAATCATGCTGTTGATGATAACGTCCATTTAAACTAATCGATAAATATTGAAATGGTTGTTTGATTAAATTGGTTTTCTCATAAAATGGTTGTAGAAAGTTATTACTTATTTTTAGTTTATTTGACATTGAATCCTTAATATTTGCTTGGGTGTGTATATTATCGCGGTCGTCCGAGTTACGTAAATATTTTTCAAAATAATAACCAATAGTTGGTGCACTTTCGGTATGGGTTACTTTTTCACTATCGTATTGCTGTTCTAAATCACGTAGATCGATACTACTACGCGACAAACGACGTGGTGGTGAATATGGTATGGTTAATTCATCGTCTTTTTTTTGTTTACCATCATTAATGTTATTATTATTGTGATGCGTCGCGGAGGAATATGATTGGCCAATTTTTATCTGAGAACAAATATTAAAAAACAAATTAAATTGAATAATATTCTTTGTGTACAGCTGCTTTTCATAGTCTTTGTCCAGATCTTAAAAGTGTTACGTTAAATTTTATAGATAGAATATCGAAGTAACTTTAATTCCAATTATCAGGTTTAGTTTATTTTTTAATTTTACATATATATTTACATATATTTATCACTACCAAAGCCACTATCAAAGATCATACCCTGTGCATGAATTTTGTCCGCTTTTCTAACGTAACGAAAGTTTAAATACGTACGAGTATACCGGGTGTTTCTTTTAAACTGAGACGATTAAATATCTCGAAAAATAGCCACTCTACGGAATAAATGTCCATAATCAAAATTTAATCATACCGCGGGGGAAATACATTAGTGCAAAAAAAATAGTCCCCCACCCCCGGTTTGTAGGTGGGGCGGGGGTAACTTTTAAACTAAGATAGGAAGCCATATTTTTTATTGCAGATACGGATTCTACGACTAAAAGTACGTATGATTTGAATGAAATATTTTGTTCGGTTGATAGATTGAATGAAATATTTTGTTCGGTTGATAATCGACGAAATTCAATTTTTTCAATTTCTCCTTCTTAGAAGACACGCATTCGATTCTGCAATACGTTTGAAATAAAAAATATCACGTTTTCATTGGAAATACTCGAAATTCGTCATCAAATCAATTTATTCAGTTTTGTAAATCTAAAATAAGTGTTCAAAATGATGGCCTGCGACTTCACTGCACTTATTAATCCGCATTTCAAATGATTGTATACAACTGAGAAGTGTGTCTGGTTGAATTTCCGCACACGCATTTCTGATTCGCTCAATCATGTTCTCACGTGTTGTTTGTTTTTGTGTGTAAACTTTGTTTTTGAGGTAGCCCCACAAAAAAAAATCTGGCGCAGTAAGATATGGTGATCTGGCGGGCCAATTTATCGGACCAGCTCTACCGATCCAGCGACCATTGAAATCACGATCAAGTATTTCACGTGCCATCAACGAATAGTGTGCAGGACAACCATCATGTTGAAACCACATATTCCGTCTCACTTCTAAGCTCAAATTTTCAAGTAATATTGGCAGTTCATTTTCCAAAATGTTTCGGTACATTTGACCATTCAATAATGTGGGGGCCTATGAGTTTGTTGCCAATTATTCCACACCACTCGTTGACAGTCCAAGGGCGCTGATGTTCAACTTGACGAAGCCAGTGCGGATTTGTAACACTGCAATAATGCATGTTGTGTCGATTAACCGTTCCATGGTTTGTAAAGGACGATTCGTCGAAGAACATTACGCAACGAAAAAAATTGGGGTTTTGTTGTATTTGTTCACGTGCCCATTGACAAAAAGTTACCCGATTTTGGATATCAACGCCATGAAGATCTTGGTGTAAAGACACATGATATGGATGATACTTGTGCCGTTTTAAAATTCTCCAAACACTGGTGAGAGTCAATCCGGAATCGCGAACTATTTCTCGTGTACTAATATGATGATTATGAGCCACTGCTGCCAATACAGCAATTTCATTATTTTCTCCAGTGACTGTTGCTCTACGGGTCCTCTTTTTCGGTTGAACATTTCCATCAGTAATAAATTGTTTGATAGTACGGCCAAATAAAGCACGTGAACGAATCCTATCCGGAAAACGTTGAGCGTAAATAGCAACAGCATTTTCAAGATTTCTGCCAGCTTCTCCATAAACCAGAACCATTTCAATTTTCTCTGGCACAGTTAAACGCAATTACGAAAAACATGAAGATAAGAAATAACACAAACGTTAAATGTGATTTACAAAACTGAATAAATTGTTTTGATGACGAATTTCGAGTATTTCCAATGAAAACGTGATGTTTTTTATTTCAAACGTATTGCAGCAGAATCGAATGCGTGTGTTCTAAGAAGGAGAAATTGAAAAAAATGAATTTCGTCGATTACAAAGCCATCTATCATGAACCGAACAAGATATTTCATTCAAATCATACGTACTTTTAGTCGTAGAATCCGTATCTGCAATAAAAAATATGGCTTCCTATCTTAGTTTAAAAGTTACCCCCGCCCCACCTACAAAGCGGGGGTGGGGGACAATTTTTTTTGCACTAATGTATTTCCCCCGCGGTATGATTAAATTTTGATTATGGACATTTTTTCCTTAGAGTGGCTATTTTTCGAGATATTTGATCGTCTCAGTTTTAAAGAAACCCGGTATAGTGTATACGATTTTATTATTGTGAGTTGCCATTTTATGAATTGTGTTAGTTAGTGTTCAAAAAGAGGCTTGCTTTAAAAAAAAGTTCTGAAATAAATTTAGCATTTCAGCAAATAAAATAAAGACTAGTTTAACAACCTGGTTTAAAAGTAAGTGTGTAATTAACATGTAACATTAAAGTAATTATCTAATCTCGAATACATTAAGTACCCATTCATTTTGTAATTAGATACTTGTACTTCTTATGAAATTAATTAGCAGTATATACTATGTATATACATATATTTTGAAATTGATATTGTAATTAGATAGGTATGCTAATTTAATATTATGTTCGTTTTTTCAGATCGTGCCTCAATCAGAGATGCAGCTGAATTAAATCATTTGCATCAATAACATTAATTAATGTACATTTTATCATAAATTCTGGTGCTTAGCCGGGGTAACCACTATGCAAAATTGCTGAAATTTTCTCTCATGAAATTAAATTTATCAATTTGTGTGTATGTATATTATACAAATTTTGTCATTCTCAGCAAATTATCAGTAGGCTATTTCACCAAAAAATTATCTTGAAATTTGTACGAAATGTCAAATTAAAATGCACTTTTAAGGTTATGTTTCTCATTTTTTTAGGAGTGTTGAGATGGACTACTAATTTTTTAACAGTATTCACCGAAGTATATTAGACATTTGAAGAAATTATCATGAGAATAAAATGCCAAGTTATGATAATTTTTTAGCAAATATTTATCAATATATTGAAAAAAACATACACATACATACATAAAATTTCATGAGAGAAAATCTCAGCATATTTGCATAGCAAAACGTCTATAGATACAAGCCGGAACAAATGCTTCGCACACAGATACCACCACGAATATTGCACACGCGAATGTAGTAGTTACCATGTAAATTGATACAATTTATTTTGTTTTATTATTTCTCTTATATACGATGTTTGTTTTGACATATACATATATACGACACATACTATCGCGTGTGTAGTCAAAAACCATTTAATAGTATTGATTTTGTTCCGGCTTGTATCTATAGACGGTTTTGTTGCATAGTGTAGAGCCCGGGTCAGGTACGATCTCAAAGCTAAGCAAAAATATTTGGTAATAAATTGGGTGTTAGTGAAATGTAATTTTATTATTACAAATTAACTAGTAGCGATCGGTTAAAATAATGTATTTAATAAAAAATCAGAGCAGCGCAACTATATGTGGATATGGACATAATAACACACGGCAAATGTATCCTACATTATATATTTTAATTCCAGGTTAATAAACGTGTTTTGTTGGGATGACAAGACTTATGAGCATATCTATCCTATTTTATACTGCTGAGCAGATGCTCCAAATCAAGCGCGTTTTATGTCAAATACGTATTTTAAAAGTTAGTATTAAATAAAAATAATTATTTTTTCGGTAGTTTGGCATGTTTATTTTTAGCGAAAGGTGGAAAGAATATCGCCGACTAACTGATTGATGGAAACCATAGTCCACAAAATAATATATAGAGGGTACTAATGCCATAAACTGAGTTGAAACGATATAAATTAAATATTAAATATTATTTACTTCTTATTTTATAGTTTACATTTTATTTAAAATATTTTATAAAAAAACACTGGCCTACCTTTGTAAATAAGAAATACAACTTCTTTTTGTTTAATTATATGCTGCGTTTTTTTGTTAACAGAACTTCAAATCTTATATAGAACATCGGGAAAAATACTGGGAAATTTTATTTAATTTAACAAATATTGTCTATTTATTTGAATAAATTTCAACTTCTAACAATATTTTTTGACGTTTATTGTCAAATAATACAGGTATTAAGCTAAACACAATAAAAAATATTTGTTTAAAATATTTCCTTTAAAATTTCCCTTAGTTTTCGAACATATTTGATTTATGTTCTATTTATCTTGAATAATTTGAACTTTTAACAATATTTTTTGACATTTATTGTCAAATAATACAGGTATTAAGCTAAATACTTGTTTAAAAAAATATTTGTTTAAAATATTACCTTTTAAAATTTCCCATTTTTTTCGAGTTCGTGTACTATGACTTTATCGAGAACTTCAAAAAAACATTGTTTTATCCAGAACATTGAAAAATAAAGTTAAATTTTATTTTATTTCGATAACAGTGAATTAAAATGTGTAGTTTAACATTATATATATCATATTTATTGATAAAACATTAAATTCATTTGGTTTTTACTGAAAAAACGAGAAAATTCTTATCCAGAACTTCATTCGAACTCGAAAATGTTTGAATAAAAAAAACCGACAATAGATTAAGTTCGCTTAAAACTTGTTTTATTTTGTTATAAAAATTTTACTTTAAAATAAGGGGCATATATTTTCCCCCAAAAAAAAACATTATCTGATCAACGAACACAGTCACGAACAAAGGTAAAGAGAAAATAACTCCAAGCAAAATACAACTACGCATAACGAAAAAATACCATTTAATGGAAATCAAAATAAAAATGAATAAGTGATTTGCCACTACCCAGTGCAGCTGAACCCAGTGCACTTAAATAAAACAATAAGTTCATCGTCGACAAATGATATTAATTTTATTAGTGAGATACGTCACTTAAATAAAGAAAATTTTGTGCAACCAACCGGATGGACAGATATATTACTGTCCAATTCAAACGCAAACGAAGCCCGAGATCAGCGGAAATAGCTCGGGAAAGGTCAAGATTGGAAATGCTACTGATCAAATACCTCTCGGCAATAGATTGTCTAGCTTGGAGGTGACTAGTGCCAATGGTGTAACAATCAAAATTGCGAAAACAGAAAAGCCGCCACCAATATATTTAAGAGAGGTATCAAATGATGAACCCGTTTTTATAATCGACACGTTAACTGACTCAAAATGTTAAATTGCCCCACTCAAATGGGGTAACATCAAAGACAAGAAAATAGAACCTTTGGAAATTAATGGCTTCAGAGCGCTTGTAAATATTTCAACCGAACTGGAAAGCAATATTACACTTACCAGCGCAAAAGTAAAAAAGGATTGACTGTTGTTTCAAAAGGAATAAAGAGCACCGTATAGAGGTTACCGACATTCATGCGGCTCTAGCTTAGCAAGGCTTCATGCCAAATCTATGGCCAATATTTAAAACCGGGAGAAGGTCCCTCAACCGATGTTTCGAATAGAATTAGAGCCAAATGAGAAAAACAAAGGAAACCACAGTAAATATAGCTTGATATATTTATTGAACCGCGAAATCACTGTAAAGGAACCTAAAAAGAGAACCGGACCAGTACAATGCATTAAGAGTGCCAAGAATCCCACACAAAAGCCTATTGTATACTTTGAGTAAAGTTTGTGTTATTAGTGGCCATCTTCATAATTTAAAAAAATGCGATAAGACGAGAAATAATTCCTCAGTAAAACGCTGTAGTAATTATGGCGAAAATCACACATCAAACTACAAAGGTTCAACAGTATATCTGTGTTTGAAGCGTAAGACCAACCGAAAGTTGCGATTTGAGCAACGAATACATAATTCACGTTACAATCAAAGAAATATGAGTACAATTGCCCAACTAACGAATACACATTCAACTACATAAAATGATCTGGAGAATATTACAAGCAGTTGTGCACAACCAGGAGTTTCCTACTGACCGAAACGATCCAAAGTTTCATGGTGAAACATGGAAAGACAAATGAGCATAATGATGCAAACTATGATGACACTAATGCAAATTATCGTCAAAAGACAAACGGGTATTCAATTTATGACACCAAACATCCGGATGGAAAATCACATGGCGCCACTGCGGCCTTGATCAAATGAAGAATAAGCATCATGAACTCAACAAATATGATCAAGATTACATACAAGCAACTAATATCTGCCGAAACACGATCAAAAATAAAAAAAAGCAATTTATCGATCATCGAAAAGGCTACTTCTTTCTCTAACCACTTGAAAAGAGTATTCAAACCAAACGAAAAAATTAACAATTAACTTCCAAAGTTTACGGAGGACCGTTCGAAATCAATTCCTGTAAAATTTAAGTGGGAAAAATTTAAAATACCATCAAAAACTGTATAAACCCAAAGAAAACTCCACGACACGATTTTATTACCGAGAAAATGATCAAAGAATTATCTGATAAATGCATAAAACTCATAACTTATATCTTTAATGCGATTACGAGATGTAGGTATTTCCCTAAAAAATGGAAAATATCAATAATTAAATGAATCCAAAACCTTGGAATAACGAAACACAAATTGCATCCTACCCAATAATCATACTTCCGATAATTTCGAAACTTTATGAAAAGATGGTATTACAAAAATTAAAACCAATATTATCTGAAAGATACATTATATCAGACCAACAATTTGGGTTTCAAGACCAGCATGGTATTGTAGAGCAGTTGCACAGAGTTTTACACAGTTAAACTAGCCTTGTTCTAACAAAAGAAGTATTGTTCGGCAGTTTTCCTAGACATTGTGCAAGCTTTCGACAAAGTATGGCATGAGGGCCTTAAATATAAAATTAAAACTCGTTTGCCAAAAAAATGTCATGCTGCCCTCGAAGCCACTTGTTTCAAAGAAAGTTTTAAGGTTAAACACAATTCAGCCATTACTGAACTATAATTGACATAAACGCAGGAGTTCTACAAGACAGTGTACTGGGACCAGTATTGTATTTTCTGTATAAACCTGATCTACCAACAACTGATAAAGTTGTCACATCAACGTTTGCAGATGACACAGCTATTATGTTTTCACACAAAAAATCCTCAAACTAAATTCAGAGAATTGTAAGATCACTTAAACAAAATTAAAAATTGAAATGAAATTGAATGAAAACAAATCAACACACATAACATTTACGTTAACAAAGCGATCCTAATCCCTATATGGACATAGAGAATCCAGCTATGGTGCTGTACAAGCTCATCAAATTTAGATCTTTTGCAATGAACGCACTCAAATATACTTTGCTGTATTACAAATGTTCCTTGGTATATCCGAAATAGCAACATCCACATAGATATTCGGATTAAAACGGTCAAAGATATGAGCAAAGATATGTATCAAAGATTCAAGCACACAGTTTGAAGTACCTTTCGAAACTGGAAACACATCAACAAATTAGCAGGGAAACTATTAAGGCAATCGAAATATAGACGGCTTCGTAGAGTAGATCCAATAGATCTAATGTATTTAAAAATTAATTTAACTACATATTTCAGCTAACACATTTAAATTAGTTAATTATTATTCATGCATACTAACAATAAGTACTTAACATATGTTAACGGCTTAGGTAGGATATATTTTAGATTGTAAGCTTTGCACACTTCTTGTTAGTACCGTATAAAAAAAAAGTCAAGAATAAAGGTCGCAAGAACCTTTTCCATGAGATGTTACAAAGAAGTGTCATTCAGTATCGAAACCATGTCTTGTCCAAAAAATAAAATGATGTTGATGATGCTGCTGATATTGACGATGATGATGATGATATTTGACGCGACAACCGATATTGGCACAGTATTTCGACAACAACCATGCAAATATTTGCTGGTCTTTCTACTCTTTTGGCAGATGTTTTCTTAATTTCTAGACGGCATGTGTTACAAATTTTCATTGTACTCGGCACCAAGGTATTATTTACTATTTAGACCCGCTGCCATCAACAATATATCGTGTTACTGGCCGAGTTAGTTTAAAATTAATTTTACTATGTATGTTGTGTTTCGGTTTACCAAACGGATTGCAACATTTTGACATTCACTTTCAAAATAAATTTCACTGCTATTAACTATGTACATATATCATTTGTACACAGCACTATTTATTGTCCTTTTAATTTTACATTTCGGTAGATCTATTTTTATCAACACACTGATTATTTTACATATTTTTAAATTTTATTACCAAATTTATAAGTCAATTTGTTAATAAAGTGGGCATGTTAGGTAATAGGAATAGTTACTTGACACTTTGTTCTATTCCCGCTATGCTATTAGCTGTAGTTCTTGGCGTATGATCCGATCCGGTTCAGATCATATCTGCTTCCCTTTCATTTGTATAGCCGCGATTCATGAAATCAACACAAAAATTGTATTATTTTTTGTTTTTGTAACAAAATTTTGAACCAAATTGCTACTAGGATCAATATAATGACCTAAAACCAAAAAAAAATACAATTTTTGTGTTGATTTCATGAAACACGGCTATACAAATGAAAGGGAAGCAGATATGATCTGATCAGATTATATGCCAAGAACTACGGCTATTATTATACTACTTTGAAAAGGAGAATTTTCACTAATTTTTCACTATATAAACTAAAATCCTGTGCCCCCATACAAAATATATGAAGAGAGAGAATTTTTTTTCTCATTTTAGGTACAATAATTTAAAATCGTATTGAACATGGTACCCTGATTTTTTAAAATGGGCTTGTTAATTTCTCTATCTTATAATGATAGCTGTTCCAGCTTGAAACTTTCCGCTGAATTGCTTAGTATCGTAAATGCAGTATCCTTTAAAATTACAATAGCTCATATATGTAAAATGTGTATCAAAAATTAGCAAAATAACAATGTTCTGTTCGAAAAGGAAATTTTGTACTTCTACTATAACTTGTTGCACTATAGCTCGTTGTCGTTCCATACAGCTAATTTAAGTTCATGTTACATTTCTTTGGGTAAAGCCACACTTTTTGTTAAATTATGTAACTACATTTTTGTTACACTTTTGAAATTTGTGAAAAAATTCACACTGGTAAACTTTTGAATATACATTTTTTTAATATCTTCATATGAAATCTACCATTCTCAAGAAAGCGTTATAAAAGATCATTGTTTGCCGGTCTATATAACTTGCTGAACAGTTGGTTTAAAGCCTTTTTTAATTTAAGATATACATTTGAATAATTCCGAACTGTTAAATACGTTGTAGAATAATTTCGACAGGTATGGAAATGAGAAAGTATTCGCCGTTGGTACAATTGAATTAATTCCATAGTAACTTCATCATTTATAGCGTGTGTAGCGTAGAATCGGAACTAAAGTTGATAAATTGAAGAGTGAACTAAATTATGTCTTTAGTACATTGAATATTTGAATAACTTCCATAGCAATTTTTGTAATTTGATGAAGATTTGAATTCTTCAGTTAAGCCTTTAGTACTGAATAAATCCTATATATATATATATATATATATATATATATATATATATATATATATATATATATATATATATATATATATATATATATATATATATATATATATATATATATATATATATATATATATTTAATGTTGAATTCATCGTAGACAATTTTTTCCAGCTGATATATGTAGAAAATTCTTAAGGATTGACCGATCACCTGAAATCGGAGCTTTAGTTAACAATGAATTTTAAACCAACTGAGCGTTTAGTACTTTTGAATAGTAAATTTAAATCGTTCCGTACTTTGGAAGGCGACATATGAAAACGTCATAGCAATTTTTTTCGATTTTATGTTATTATCCTGAATAATAAAATATTTTTATTTACATTTAAATATTAAGAAACAAATATTTTCAAGTTCCTTTGGATTTGATTTGATTTTGTGTTAACTTTAATTTAATCGTTTACAAAATTGTGTAATATTATTTTTCGTACTCACTTTAGTACAAATTATACCCTATGATAACAGTAAGTTTTTCATGCTATCACCGACATTTCAATTTTCGTTAATGAGACATGGAAATAATTTACAAATTTGAAAGCATTATTCGGAAAATTGTTTAAAAGATAAATTAGCTTTTTAAAATGTTGTAATGTCAGCGGACGAATCAAAAGATTTCATAACTCATAAGATGTACTACCCGTCATCACAAAACATGCACTACATAGTTTAAAAAATTAAAATATTATTACCTCCATATCACTAACTGAACTTTGACTATTTTTTCGTAACTGTTGTAAAGTTAAACTTAAATCACAGTCACTTGGATGCAAATAATTCATGTGATGCGAATGATGCATACTATGTTGTGTATGTTGCATATGCACACTATTTAATAAAATATTTGAACTCGTACGACTTAACGCTTTCCGTTGTCGAACAGCCTCTCTAAAAAATAACAATAATATTTTAATTTAAAAATTTTGCAAATAATTTTAAAAATATTCGATTTTGAACTATATGAAAAATTACTTATATATTCGGTAATACATCGTAATCATTACAATTCCGGGTATCCAGAAACTAACTGAACTGGAAATAATCGCGTAGGTCTTATTGACTACAAAAATACATACGTCAGGATGATGTTGCATAAAATTTAAATGTGCCGTTGTTGTGTACCATCCAAAAAATATTGGTGTAAACGATATCAGTGCCGGCAACACCCAGACATTGGCCAGCATGAAACATGCCGTCCGATTTGTCATATTAAGAGGATATTCTAATGGTCTTACGATGGCATAATACCTAGAAATAAATTATGAAATGCATCAGATATTAAAATGAGCATAATTGGTTGTTTATGACGAACCGGTCAACAGATATACAACACAAATGTAATATACTTGCTGTAGAAAAATATACATCTAAACTATTCCATACGTTGCACATGAATGGCCCAAATAACCAACGTCCGGATATTTCCACAGATGCATTAAATGTCATAGCACAAAAAGCAACTAACATATCGGCCATCGCCAGCGATACAACAAAATAATTTGTTATAACCCTAAAACGAAAAATAAACAAAGCTACAGCAATTTATATAGTTAGAGTTTCATAAATAAGGTGGCGTTATTTTTGCCCGATGAACCATTTACCTTTTCTCAGCACAAAAAAAAAAACGCGAAGCGACACAAAAAAAATTATAAATTAAATTTTAAAAACAAATTAACAGAAAATAATGAGTGCTAATCAAAATAGATTCAAAATATTCCAGTTTTATCAGTATGCTGTTATTGAGAATTCGACACAAAATGTTATAATTATAAAAAAATTCTTCACGGGAAACTTAAAACATATAGTTTAATTATTTTTGCCTTCTGACTATACGATTATTAACAAAACTAAATTAGGAAAATGCACAAAATTTATGTGCATACTAGCACACAAAATAAAAATTGATATCGGTACAGTGTTGAAACACACACATTTTGATTAGAAAATCCAACACCGGAGTAGCATACCGGTCAATTTTATCAGATATTTGATAACGGCTATTACGGTATTGAATTAAAATTATTTCCAATGGATATGTATGTAATTATTTGTCTAATTACTCGATTCACCGATATTCCAAACTGTTACAAAATAAATTAGTGGAATTCAAAATATAAATCAATATTTTGAGTTAGGCTTTCACAGCCCCATCACGAAACCAGTAGTCAAATCACGAAAAAATAATTCATGTTTTGAGCAAATTTCATTACAAAGAACGTCACGCCATCATAGTGTTATTAACACTTGAATGTATACATCCAAGATACATCGATATTCAAGATGCAATGTAGTAAAACTATGGAGAATACGAGTAAGTACGTAATTACCATCTATCGAGAATTCATTATTCTTTCTTAATTTTAAAAATTCCTTGCCAGAAGTTGAAGGCCAACCCATGTACAGGGTCATGGAACAGGGTCATTTTGTTATTCCTTTAGGCAGGTTCGAACACATTGTAACGGTTGCCTGTCATCAACCGTTATCACCCTGTCCCATACAACCTAAAATATAATTACGTCGTTATATTATTTTATAAATAATTACGTCGGCCAAAACAATTCATAGTGTCTTATTCACCTGAATAAAATAACTTTACGTTATAAATTTAATTTCGTAACCTATATAATTCTATTTTACACCGTTTTCGCAACGTTTGTAAAAGTTCATTTTTTTTAACCACAGGTAAAATGGTGTTAGGTGTTTGGTTTTGATAGACTGCATATTTATGATTTTTTTTTATTTTTCCGCTCCCTCTATCATCCCATCGAAATTGGTTTTATACCAATTTTGGTGGGTTTAATAACCAAAAATATTGTTTACTAGGTGATAGTCAGGGAGTCCAACTTATAAGGAAGAAGAACTCAAAGAATTATAACTAAATTTTGGGAATAAAGAAGTGAAAAACAAAAAGAAAAAACAAAGTTAAAGTTTTCTTTACTGTCGAGAGGAATAATAGAAAATTGATAAGTATCAAAAAAAAAAAAAATTCAGCCTAGTAATCTAAAAAGGCCCAATTGGTGACGGGTGTGTCAGAAGTCCCAAGCGGGACGGAAGAAAGTATTGCGTACGCATTATCTTCCCTTCTGCTGACAAAGCGTAACCAATCCAACCACCACTTACTAACCATTAAGAAGGTAGAAGTAGCGTCTACCTCATCTACAATTCTGTTTTCTTTACCTTTTTCTATTGCCCATCATGATATTGAATAGGAACTAAGCCATTTCGAACGACAATGGTCGGAAAACGCACATGAGATCCAGTACATAAGGGCAAGTACTCCATAGTGACAGCTTTCGTAGACCAGTACAATTCGAAATTTGATGTTTCACTCGAAATCACGACTGATCAAGGCAGTCAATTCGAAAACAACATTTTCAAAGTATTTACGAAACTGTTAGGTTCTCACTGAATATGAACGATGACATATCACCCACAGACAAATGGCATAGTAGAAAGACTGCATCGTCATTTAAAAACTTCACTTTAAGCTTGGTTGAACTCGCTAAATGAAATCCCGGAATATCGACCAAGACTGATCTAGGATATACTTCTGCCGATCTGGTGTACGGACAACCGCTGAAGGTTCCAGGAGGGTTACTACTGTATCTCTATCTCACGTTATCGATAGACTCTACTTCACTGGTCGAGAAATTACAAAGATATTCGGAATGGCCCGCATGACAAAATATAATACCCGAAAGACCTAATTAATTATTCGGCAAACTAACATAAGCTGCAAATTGAGTTTGATTCAACAAGTAGTTCTAAGTCATCTTTCAGTCGTTGAGGATTTCTTATTGGTACGTTTAACTTAATGTTTGCTTCCGAGAGCATATTATACTGATCCCAATTGGTTTTCTGTGAAGAATAGTTTAACGAGAGCCCGTCGTTTTCTTCTATGTAAATGAAATTTTCTAATATTGCTCTTGTTACAAAGAAATCTAAAATTGTATTTGATTCTGTGAGCATTAGGGAACTTAGACCAATCAAATACATGCACAAGAAATTGGTGTACATTGTTCTTGTATTGGGGTTAGACTCGTATTAAGAGGTTAGAGAACTTAACTTATAAGTACACTACAATTTGATTGATTTGATCAAGGATTAATTTGTTCATGTTGTTTTAGTCCTCAAGCCTATTTGTTATAGTATCAATAATGCTTTTACTATGTTACGACACCTTCAATTATTTTATCATCGTTAGTTTCAGTTTGTTGTCCAGCTTGTGTGCCTCTCACCGAATAGTTTTCTTGCTTTGCCTATTTTTATTTTTTATTTTATTTTTTTAAGGGAAACATTCAATCCATTCATTCATCCCCATTCACACAAGTACAGTATAATACCTGCGCATTGCATAGCTCCATGTCACCCTGTACATGGAAGATGGGTCGGCCCATGAGTTCTACATTCCAACAGAGGATCATAGATGTTTTCAATTTAATCACCGATCGTAATCGGGAGATGAAAAATCCCTTTTGCATCCCGCCTCTGTTGGGATTCTAACCCGGTACCTCCCGATCCAAACGTCGCAGCTTTAACCACTGGGCTGTTTGCTATGCCTATTGGTATCGTGTTTCTTTGATCTTGTTGCTGTTTTCCAGAAAGGAGTCCTGTCTATACATTTTAATGGATTATATTTATTTACTATACAGACTTTTGTCATATGCTGCATACTATATTTTACACAATATGCGTATCTCATCCGCAGTATTTCTGTCTATGACTGACATTTTGTCACAAATACACTGTGGTATTTTGTGATGTTATTTCTTATGGGCTCAATTTTAAGTCTCATTTTTAAATTCCTTTTGTTGTTGTATATGTTTTGAATCTTTTCTTTGCTTTCAAATGTTAGCAGACGTAAACAGTGGAAGTCACAATTCTAACCGTAAGTTAGAATTCAACCATGCACCTTGTCAACTTTTAGGTTATATTTGGATTTTTTTTCAAACGATAGTATTTTAAACTTATATTTTAGGTTAAATACCTAGCATACTGAACTTCCCTTAGAAGTTTTATCTTTTTTAAACTGTTCTAAAACATAGCAATCTATTGAAGGATTTTTTTTCTATATTGGTTTGTAACAAACTTTCTTGAACTCTTAGAATTTACTTTTAGCTTTAATTTCGTCCTATTTTGAACTTCAGCTTAACCGATGATGAGTTTTAGAAAACATATAGTTAATATTTCACTAATTAGTTAGAAATTATCGAAATTTTAACTTTTTTATAACCACCAACACTAATTGGCCAATTATTATATACTTACACAATCATTCATTCTAGTTGAAAGTGCGAGGTTGAGTTTTGTAGTGGTACTTGGTAAAAACTTTAAAACATGAAGCTACGTAAATTTATTTGTAAATATCAAAGACCTGTTAGGAATTTTGCGCAAATTTTAATGATACAAAAAAATCGATATAATTTTTATCAGTTGCTAGAAAAAACCTCCGTCTAATATTAAACTTAATTATGTCTTGTGGCAGTCGTATGTCTACTTATCTATTCGTATGCTTTATTGTGACAGCTTGACATCATTTTAGTTGTATATTTTGATGAAATATTTTTCTTAAACCCATTCAATTGAATTGTTGTCATATTAAATATTGGTTCGTAAGATTCCTTAAATAAAAATAAAAATATCTCAACACAAAATTTTTGATAGTGTAATTAATAAAGGTGTATTGTTAATTATAGGACACTAACTTCATTAAAAAATTAAAAATACATACATATCTGAAATTTATTTATTTTGACTAGAGAACACATTTAAAAATGTTATGAATTATTAAATAATAAACTGTGTCTATATAAATTAACATTTCTGCAACGGAAAATATATTCAAATAAATGATTATTAAACTCATTTATTTGAATATAATTTCCATTGCAGAATATTTTATTTATATGTACATATGTACCGAAAAAACAGATTTTGTAAAATTGGTGTTCCAGATTGCGCCTCGCACGCGACAGCCGTGGCGGCCACATGGCGGAAATCATATTTAAACATTAATGTCATAAGATTTTCTATCCAATAAAGTTCGTTTCATTGATATTAAAAATATATTTCTTTGTTTTATTATGATTTAAACTTGTGTAACTTGATTTATTTGGGATTTGAGAAGGAAAGTGCGAAGCATATAAATATACTTTAGACACCAAGAAGTGATTCAAATTTTTATAAACTTAATAAAATGTATCTTCTTTATCGTAGGTTCGGTTAGGTAAGTGTGGTTGACTCAATAGACTCGCATAGAGACAAATTAGTGCATAGCTGTACCACATAAAATTTCTTCTTTACTACTCATCGTACCATTTTGAGCTTCCCACGAAGCGTTGAATACCCTGACGTTGATCTCACTAAAATGAACGGCTCCCATAAATTTGCATTCTGCTTTGCGCTATACGAGGATAAATGCAAAGCAGTTGGATTACTGTTTCTTCCTCCTCTTCTTCTTTGCAGCTACGAGAGAAATCATAAGCGGGGACACCCAGTCTACCCGCATGTTTACTTATAAAACCTGTTATTGCTCCTACGACCATACTATAATGTGGTGCACCTAAGCAATATCAGCTGGTTGGATATAGCCGCGTCCAGTTTTGGTCAGATCTGCCTAGTTATTACGCACAAGTTGGTGTTAGACCATCTGCCGTTCGTTGCTCTCTTAGCTTCCTCCTGAAACAGCAGAAATGTTTTAATTGCAACCTAACTCCCCATGAAAATGCGAATATCCCTTTTATAGATATTAAAATAAACCGCAACCAGTCTATGACCTCCATTATCGCGATAAGTTCAGCCTGAAAGACTGCAAAAAATATAAGGAGCCATCTTTCTACTCATCCGTCGGCACCTGACTTTCACATCCATACATAACAACGGGCTTAATGAACGCTTTGAAAAACTTCAGCTTCACGGTACTTGATAGGTGTTTACATTTTAGAATTGGCCTTAGAGGATACAAAGCACTAGCTGCCAGGCGCACAAGGCTAGCTGCCAGGTGCACTTTAATATCCTCACCCACTCTGTTATCGTGAGTGATAAGAGAACCCAAATATTTAAACTTCTTTACTCAATCAAACGTGTAGTGGCCACTACTAAAGTCTGGTGTGTCATTGTTAATATAGCCGAATATCAAGTATTTTTTATTGGACTCATTGATCTGGAGTCGAACAGAAGGTGAAAACCCCCTACAAGCGCATCAAGCATTTTCATAACTCCATTACTATTCAGTTTAATCATGAAATTAAAGAGTATCAGGGACAGAGCATTTCCCTATCGAATACCCGAGGTAATTGCAAAAATTCTCAATGGCCAGTTTTCTAGATAGCCTGTTTTCAACTAACACAGCCTTAGGAATATGCCACTGTTACTCTACACAATCGTACCAATTTTGCTGGCAGTCCTAGGTAATTCAGGGCAGACCACAAACTCTCACGATTGATCGAGTCATAGGTCTGATAATATTTAGAAAGTAACATCGATAGCGGAAAGACTTGATCAGTGACTGGTCGATTCAGACGAAATCCTCTTTGATAGTCACCAATAAGGCCCTCCGATAGAGGCGTGACTTTGTCCAATATTATGTAGGACAGTAACTTGCTTACAGTATAAATGTGGAAAGCTATACCGCGATAATTCTCACACTTCAAGTATCCCCTCCGAATATCAAGAGCTCCGAATTAATGCAGTCCACTTCAGGGTGGTGTTATCTCTCACGTTTATTTCATTTTGACGTTTATTTATAACATCAAATCAAGTTATATGAACATTTCTTATCGAGTGCTATTCATGGTTGTGAAATCACTATGAAAATATTTTTTTTAATAAAACATAATCTTATTTTTTAATTTTTTAATTAAATATTACAAAATTTAAAAATAAAATTAAGTTTTATTAAAAAAATATAAATAAATACTTTCTTTTTTGTGAAAATTTTATTTTTATTAATTTTATTTCTATATATACATAAAACCAAATTATGGCTGATTGGTTTTGCTTATCAAATTGGTATTTAAATATTTTTGTTATGTAATTTTATTATTATATATATATATATGTATATATATATATATATATATATATATATATATATATATATATATATATATATATATATATATATATATATATATATATATATATATATATATATATATATATATATATACATATATATATATATACATATAATATCATATATATGTATATATATATATATATATGTATATATATATATATATATATATATATATATATATATATATATATATATATATATATATATATATACAGCTCGTTCGAAAGACAATTGTACATACTTTCAAGTTAGCGTTTTAAGCTTTGGTGTTAATGTACAATATATCGTTTAAATTTCAGTTTTAAATAGTATTTTGCTGAAAAATCGAAATGCTCACCCTATTTTTTTTATTTTTTTATCGTAAAGCAGTTGACAATACCTTTCAAATATGCCATCTTTAAAGATGGAGGTTCAACGCGTTCGAGTTTTAAATAACAAAACGTCATAACAAGTTACGGTGGAATTTAACATTTCAATACAATTATTAATTCTAAACTACGAAATTCATGTTTTGGTTCTTATTTTTACAGTTTTATTCAATAAAGTTAATTTATTTATTTTAATTTAAAATTATAAAAATTATCAGAATTGGAAAATTGACGCGCTGTGATGTGGTGTTACCATTGGGAACAAAGCACTGATAATCGTGCTGTCGTTATTTGATCAGCGTAGGCTTTCGTGGCATTTTGTTTGAAGACAACCCCAATTCCGTCGTGTATGTATAATTTGCATTTCATGTATTGGGTAAGGCCGATGTTGAATTCTATTCTTGCTAATGATGCATAAGATATCGCCGATGTTGGTTCTGCTAAATTTAATTTTCAGGCTGCCTTGGACTGGGATCTTGTAATACGGTGTTTCTCTTAAGGCTGAGGAGCTGGTTGAATGGCTTGGATGGCACTCATCAGACTAACTACGGTCTGGTTAATTCGTCCAACTCGGGTAGCTGAATTAGATATACCATGAATTGGATTCATTAGAGTTAATTCTGCAGCGCTCAAACCATTTTAGAATAGGCATCCATCATACCAGTCCTTTATTCGGGCCAAAATAAACGTAGTCCAGGTACACTATCCATAATTATTACGTTTAATCACGTCACAAAATTATGTGCGAATGTTCCTTATTTGATTATTTTAAGGAATTTTTGGATTTATAATTTAATTTAACAAATAATTTCAGTCTAATTAAAATAAAAAAAATTATATAAATAAAGAATTTTCTGATAAAAAAAATTACGTATTACCTATATACGTCATATAAAACCATAAGATTATGCAGAAGCACAACCCTCCCTTTGAAAACAATTCAATAATGATTGTTTTTGTTTACAAAAATATTTTTAACTATTTTGCTTGTTGGTTTTTACCACTAGTAAAAGCAGGACGGAAAAATATTGTGGTCTTTTTCATTAAAATCAATAAGCGACGTGACGTTATTCATCCACAATTCATCCACATAATCTACGACAATTTATTATTTCACAGTTTTTAATCGTCTAAAATGAGATAGCACCACAGAATGACCACCCAAGTGAGCGGTTTCGTTTTAATCTCTGCATGACCTTAGTGAATTCCTCGTGAGATGGATCATGAGTGGAAATCACCGCAGCCTGTATTAGAGGTGACACAACTACAGTCTATGACGCATGAGGAACACCAAGCAGGTCGGTAAAGTGTCCACTCCATGAATCGAGTACTGCATCGATGTCAATACAAAAGTTTCGATCCTGGTCCCGAATGGCGGTTGACGCATATCTGAAAGTATGGTGGAAGTTTTGTGAGGATGGATTCATGTTTCTAAATGTATTTGTTTGTGTTGGAAGAATGGGCTTTCTACTCTAAGGTCGTGAGCAATTGCAAAGTACATCACTCTCTCAGCACTATCGGTTACAGTTTCATGTCAGGTGCTCGGACCTATGGCTCCATTGTAACATCATGTTCGGGTAAAGATCCCATCAGATCGTCCAAATCATTGTAAAATTAGTCTTTATCCTGGAGCTGGCTGACTATTATGGGCGCTTGTAATCAATTTATCGACAGGTTGTCTAACTTCATGCGCAAGCAACGCTTACACAATAGGTTATTGTCGGATGGAAAATCCAAAACAGCCTTCTGTAGCTGCGGCCAAAGAAGCAATCCAGCTTTCCGAGGTCATCTCTACTGTAGAGCAATGTATAGCCCTGAAACACATGATATCCACTTTTAGGCCAGCTAGTTTCTTGATGAGCAACAATTTCCAGCCGATGATTAGGCCCTCCAAAGCTCTTTGATTCCTAAGTGACTGCAAGTTCCACGTGCCGATCCCAAATCTCGTGTTCGGGTACTTGAGGGGGGCTGGTGTTTTTATGGCGGACTCAATTTTTCCTTTTGTTGACATTATCAACATTATTATTATTATTATTATTAATTAACATCGTTTTTTACGAATGTGAATCGTCAGCTCAGTGATTCAACGGGTTAGTCGCCTCCTACGACAAGCAAAGGATACTGGTGGTATTTTTGGAAAATATGTTGGTGCAAATTTGGTTTATGAGAAATGTATGTAAGTAAACCTTGATCACAGTGGCCCTTTTGGACAATATATCGCTGATATTTTACTGGACTTGCTGTAATTCAGTTGTATCTTAACTAAGGAAAGCAACAACCAGATTAAAACGGCCGACAATGCCAGTAATTACGGATAAAATACGATAAAGAATACTCTGAATTAAAAAAATTATCAGCAAGAATACCACATTCTATATAATATGTCATATACCGGAGTTCATTCTATATAATATGTCATATACTAGAGATCGATCTGCTAAGAGCCACTAACACCGTGCAAATAGCGCAGTGGCTAAAGCTGCGACGTTTGGATCGGGGAGGTACCTGGGTCGAATCCCAACAGAGGCGGGATGCAAAAGAGATTTTTCATACCCAGATAATTATCGGCGATTAAATTGAAAACATGAATGACTCTCTGTTCGAATATAGAACTCATGGGCCGACCCTTCCCTAATGTTGGTAAGCTCTATTGCACCTTACGTGCAGATGGCCAATTAAAAGACGGACCTATAGGCGTGTACAAAATAGGGATATACTGTTCAGCTTTCAACGGACAATAAACCCACTGGTCGAACAGTCTCTAATTAATGTATGTATGAGTATTTTTTATATATTGTTTTAAAATTACTTGGTATATATTTTAAAAAAATACAGTGAGTAACTGATCGAAAATATAGCGAATTAAGCTCAACTAAACGAAATAAATACATGTAAACTTTAACAATCAAAGAGGTAATTGGATTCCAGTTAACACACAGCAAATTCCTTACGCAAATACGGCCAAATATATAAGCATGACTCTTAGAGGTAATATTCAAGTGAATATGAAAAGAATAGTTAAATAAATTTAGTAAATTTAGAAAAATAAGTTGACGCATAGAAAGGAACTCTGCGTTAACAATACAATAAATTGCTCTTATAAAAAGAAAATACTACAACTTATATGGACAAACAAGAATTTTTAAAATTACCTAAGTAGCATTATGAATGCCCTATGACACATAAAAAAAAACAACCTTCATAGGGACTATCGTATAAGCCAGCTCCTAAATGCTGAGATACGTCATACGTCGTACAATAGAAACCCAACAAGTTAACCCAAGTAAGCCAATTATTTTCGAAGTGTAAATTATACTTGGGGGGGGGGGGGGGGGAGGGGAGGGGGGTCTGGCTACATTGCTCTAGAAGTAAGCTTAACCAATATAAGATAAATAAATGATTAAATCAGTTATAATGTTAAGTTAAAGTTATTATTAAGTTTTGAAAAAAAAATACTATTTAAAAAATTCTTGAATCTTGTTCGAAATTCACTCTTATCTAAGAACACACGTATAAGTATCAGTTTAACGATTTTTGCCAGCACTTGAAACTAATTAACGTGTGAATTGAAAATAAAATTAAAATCATAAATTTATTTGTATTAATTAAAAAAGCACTACACTAGCGCTACACGCTATCTACATGGTTTAAAATAATAAATAGAAACAAATCAAATAGTATTATCTTACCTTAGTTTTCGATTTCGCTGTACCGAAATAATAACAAGAGCATTTCCTAATACCGCTCCAATAATAATCGATCCAAATATTAAACTTTTTATACATAAGGCGGTTAATTCTAGCCAATTATTATTATCGTTGTTAACATGCTCTAATATTGATGAAGTGGAAACCGACGATGATGTATTATTGCGGTATGAATCGATCTGGGTTGTTAAATTATAATTTGTGATGTGTCCGCTATTATCAAATGATGCCGCTAACAGCGACATTTCTTTGATCATATCGAAATTAACTTATTAGTTGAATACAGTAGACTATGATTTTAAACATCATTTAACCAATAACTAATAAAATATATCTGTAAATAGTAAACAAAAAAGAGAAATTAATAGTTGACCCTATTTTGAGAAAACATGGATAAAGTTATATAAGCAAGTCTCGTCTGTTATGTGAGATTTACATTCAACGATATTCAGCACAGATACAGAAAACTTACACAGGACCGCATGAACAAAAACAACAGAAACAAACAAATTCACCCAAACAACACAGAGACCAAAAAATGTAAAATGATAAAATGTCGTTGTCAGTTTGTGTGACGAATTTCTCAGAAACTACAAATACCAGATATTTAAAATGAGCATAGTTGTTCTTGTTTGTCTGCAACTAGTCCAAGAAACAGAGTAACATAAAATATGGTTTTGCTACTTGGGGAAGGCCAAATATTGATGGACAAAATAAAAAATGTTCTGACACGAAAAACAAATTCTAATTATTCCTAACAGATTCTGTAATGGTATTTATGTACTTTTATTATAGGTGATGTATAGTTTTTGACATATTTGGTAAAATATTCTCTATAAACTATGCTCTCATTTATTTCCGAACTTCCTAGGCTAAAACATTAAAAAACATTTTCAATGAGAGAAGGTTTACCAAGCTAATAGAGAAGTGATTAAACAGAAGTGATTGGTTCGGGCGGGTTTGAATCCCAACAAAGACAGGATGCAAAAAAGGTTTTATTTTCCGATTAAGATTGATTAATTACTAATTGAAAACATTTATGACCCTCTGTTGGAATGTGGAACCGATGGCCTGACCCATCATCCATGTAAGTACAGGCCGGCATACAGAGTTTAGAAGATGGTCAATTAAAAGACTTGTAGTCATATACAAAAGGGAGTTACTATTCAGCTTTCAAAGGACCATAAATCTACTAGGTTACAGTATGTTTTAGTATTTAATTAAGGGCTCGTGAAGGTTATAGGAAAATGAGGGCAATAAGTTACCATAATTTGTTTTAAGTCGAATGTTTTCGATTCTGGTTTGTCTCTCCAACGTTCTTCGTCTGTTTCTGACTCATTGATCTGTTATGTGTATAAAGATTTATGTTAAT
Source organism: Tipula unca (assembly GCA_951394425.1). Lineage (NCBI taxonomy): Eukaryota > Metazoa > Arthropoda > Insecta > Diptera > Tipulidae > Tipula > Tipula unca. The sequence continues at coordinate 108,761,257 of OX596381.1, forward strand.
TCTTTTCTTGGGTTGCAGTGGAAAATCATCTTATAAGTTTCTCTTATACAGAGATGGATATCGGACACAGACCTTATTGCACCACTAGTTGAACCAAACCCGTCATTATATACACATGTACTGACATATATATGTATATATTGGAATGGGAAATTGGGTTGTGAATCTTGATAGACCGTGGAAAGAAGAAATAGGAGAGGACAAAGGAGAGAATTCGACGGACTATTATAGACACATTATAAAAAAGGTTTACCTATAAGAACTTCATAAAGGATAACATCTAAACAGTAAACATTATTACATAGAATAATAACAAAGCCATCTTAATAAATCAAGCCTCCATGTTCAAAACGAACTTTTATTAAGATACCTAAAATGACAAAAATAATCGCTCTCTTCATACATTTTATATGGAGAGACATGATTATCGTTTATAGAAATATTTAAATGAAAAGTAACTCAAAATTAAAATTTTTTGAAATCAATTGAAACTATAAACATTGGTTTTCACCTGACTTGAAGGATTTTTCCGTGGGGTTTTCCATTTTATTGTATTAATTAAAGGAAAATAAGATACTTTATTCTCTAATAAAGCTCAAATAGAAATAGAATAAAAATTTGTAAGAAAGGGACATTCTGTACATAACCAACAAAATAATTTATTCCCATCAAACAAATAAACCAAAAGAAGAAAACATCAATGAATTTTTAAAAAATGGAACAAACATAATGATCATAAAACAACGCAAAAAACGAGAAAAAATATATGAACACAATTTTTTATTTCATAGCAACAACAAAAAGTAATCGCATAAAAAATAATATTGAGAGCGTGATCAAATTGTCCCTCTCCTAATCCTAATTGACATATTGTATATAAATTATGTAACCTTTCGTAACCTTCAAAACAAAACACAACATTTTATCATTTATTTGATCGATACGATCAATATTTTTATTTTGGTTTAATGAGAAATTTCCCAGCGTTTATCCGATTAATCTCCTAAATTTTAATTTATCGTAGTTATCATAATTTTTATACATATTTTTCGATGTTTAGATTTTGAATCGACCTATTTTATTTCTGTGTTGGAGTGAATGCAGTATATTGAAAGAGAGTATTAGAATATATCAGATATATATTTGTATATACAAATTTAAAAGCGCAAATAAATTAAATTAATGACAATTTTATAATCATAAAAATTATGTTTAATTAATATAATTTCGAAAAATAACCCTGGCCATCACCTAATTCAATTCTTTATCTATTACTTTATGTAATAAAATATTAAAAGCTCTCACTATTAATAGTTGAACAATTCAAAATAAGTTTGTATGTTTTGCCATGGGATTGCATAGACTTCTTTGTAAATTACACATTTTTTGGTTAAATAAAAAAAGCTCGTTTGGAAATATCGCTCAACATGGAGGCTTTATATATTAAGATGGCTTTGATAATAATAACTTGCTGATGTTTCGAAACATGTAATGTATATAATGTCTCTTACTTACAATATTTTATTCTATTTTGATTTGAGCTTTATTAGAGAATAAAGTATCTTTTTATCTTTTAATTAATAGATACAATAAAATGGAAAACCCCACGGAAAAAACCATCAAGTCAGGTGAAAATCAATGTTTATAGTTTTAAATTGATTTCAAAAAATAATAATTTCGAGTTACTTTAAATTCAAATATTTCTATAAACTAAAATCATATCTTTCCAAACAAAATGTATGAAGAGACCGATTAATTTTGTCATTTTAGATATATTACAATAAAAGCTCGTTTTGAACATGGAGGCTTGTTTTATTAAGATGGGTTTGATTTTATACATTGTACTAAAATTGGCACGAGAAATGGTTTGTACAAATAAGAACAATTTTAAGCTAGCACGAAATCAAAACAAAATATAATTAAACTTTAAAATATATATTCCTTAATATAATTGTGATATTCAGTAAGATATTATTATTCACAATAAATAAACATCGAATCAAAAATATACTTTAAGATTGATTTAAAAGTACTTAAAGGTCAATTTGGCTTAATCTTTCATTTGTCAAATATAGTTTTGATTCCAGGCTAAAGACCAACTCTTTGGCATTTGCCCTGTTCGTAATCAAAGGTTTTTTTGACGCATTTCAGAATTATTCAAATTTACACCAAATTGAACTATTACTATGGGATTTATTCAATAGAACAAATGGCTCAAGTTGGCTTGATTTTTAATTTGTCAAGTATAGTTTTGATTCGAGGCTACAGATAAACGTTTTAGCATTTTCCTTGCTTGTGATCGAAATTTTTCTATCACGTATTTTAGGGTACGGAGTTATTCATTACATCATATTGAAAAATTACTATGCGATTTATTCAATAAAACAAAAAGCTCAAATTGAAACTTTTGTTCTATTGAATAAACCCCATAGTAACCATCATTAAAAATTAATAAAACATTATGTTTTAAAAAAATTTTTTTATTTAAATCAATTTTAAATAAGGTCTTATTTTATACACATTTCATATAAATCAGGACAGCCGTAATAATCAAACGAATATATCTATATTGAATTAAATCTGATTCATTAGTATTTCTGTTACATGTTTTTAATATTAGTATTTCTGATGTTCTCACAATTACACATATCTACCCTAAGAGACAAGTTTACAAATATTTTATTCTTTTGTTTTAATATTTGAGCTCTATATTGTTGTAATATTCATTGAAAATTCTATCAAAGAATTATCAGAATACTTCCATACTTAATCCACTATATTATATATACGAATATATATATTATATATAATATATATATAATATATATATTATATATATATAATATATACCTATATTATATATATTATATATACGAATATATATATATATATATATTATATATGTATGTATGACATATATATATATATATATATATATATATATATATATATATATATATATATATATATATATATATATATATATATATATATATATATATATATATATATATATATATATATATATATATATATATATATATTTAAATTCCAATTTGATTAACAAAACCAATCAACCATAACTTGGTATAATGTATGTATATAGAAAAATAAAATTAATAAAAATAAAATTTTCACAATAAAGAAAGAATTTATTTATTTTTTTTTTTTAAAACTTAATTTGGATTCTCTTTCAAATCGTTGTGAGGTTTGGACGTGGAATCGGAGAAGTGTAATCGAAAAAATAGAAATAAAAAAGTGCAGTGATATTAGTTTATTTTTAATTATTTTGTATAAGTGCATATTGAACATAGTGAAAAAAAAAAAAAAATTAAAAGTGCAGTGTTAGCTTTTTTATTTTTTTTATTTTTTTATTTTATTCAAAATACACTCCCGGCCAAAAGTATTGGGTCGATGAGTTGTTTGTTAGTTTAAATTAAGGTGGTACACCAATAACTATATTGGTAAATCCACGAGAATGAGTGATTCAGAAATGGATAATATCGATCCTTTCCAAAAGAGTCAGGTTCTACCGAGGTCTCCTACGAGAGCCTGTAGCACGTTCACCGCGAAGATTAACAAAATAATACCTACAGAACTTGTGCAGTTACCGAGAAATGCCTTTCCAGAGGACAAAAATTCTAAAAAAGAAGAAATGCTCTATCAGGAATTGCGTAAGGCCAATGCTGCATTGGTTGAATCTAATAATATAAATAAGCAATTAAATGATGCAATTGCTTGGATGCAGGAACATATAAGAATTCTTGAAGACGAAGTTAAAGCCCTTAAAGCAAAGGAAAACGTTGATTCTCCTCCTACCCAAAAAGTAATGGAACAAGAATACCATACGGATGAAGAAGAATTAGCTCACGAAACTGAGTGGATTAGAGTCAAAAGCCAGAGAAAAAAAAGGAGAAGGAATGATACACCTACTCCTCCTCAACTAAAGGAGACAATTCCTAAAATAATCCAAAACAATCCAAAAAAATTACTTCCACCACCCCCAATAGTTATAGATGGAGTTGAAAACTATGATCTACTGTATGAGAAAATTAAAACAGTAACTAAAACAGATAAGTTTAATACAAAATTGATGAGTGGAAACAACATCAAAGTAAACTTAGCAGATGGTGAAACCTACAGAGAAATGACAAAAATGTTAAGCGAAGGGGGACATTCTTGGCATACGTTTGAAAACAAACAAATCAGACCAATTAGGGTAATGGCTAAAAATCTGCACTCTACATGTAAACCAGAAAAAATAATTGAGGACCTGAAAGGAAAAGGTTTTAATGCAACTGAAGCATCAATTAAGCTAAAACGGAGAAGTAAGGAGCCTCTGAACATGTATATGCTGACATTCAGCGCAGATGATGATATTGAAAAAATACATCAAATCAAGTACATCTTGGGATGCAAAGTCAATATTGAGCCCCTAAGAAGATCTAGGCTTATACCACAATGTAAAAAATGTCAAGCATATGGACATACTCAAAAATACTGTAACAAAGACCCCAGGTGTGTCAAATGCCTAGGTAAACACCATACTAGAGAGTGTGTCAAACCAACAGATGTACAGCCTAGATGCGTACATTGTGGAGAAAACCATCCAGCTAACTACAGAGGATGCAGTGTTGCTATTGAATTGCAAAACATCAAAAATAAAAACATAAATGCTAAAAATACAAATGTAATAAAGAAGCAAACTGTTAGAATAAACAGGCCTGAATCATTTAAAGGAGAGTTAAGGCGTGAATCGTTGATAGCCTCTCAAGGAGAAGTGGGCAAAAAAACTTACGCTCAAGTAATGATGAGTAACGAAAACAAACAAAAAACTCCTCAAACAGACGACATAAATCAAACGCTTAAGCTGATATTAAGCAAACTTAATACTTTTGATCAGCGATTACAGAAACTAGAATACAGTACTAAGGGAGCCATCCCTAAACAAAGCCATGTCTAACGACTTAAGAATTTTATGCTGGAATGCCAATGGACTCCAGCAACACCAACAGGAATTGCAAATGGTTCTGGACGCAGAGAAAATCGATGTCTGTCTCATCTCTGAAACTCACTTCACTGGACAATCAATTATCAAATTTAGAAATTATAAAACATATCACACTATTCACCCGGGAAATACTGCCAAGGGAGGTAGTGCTGTTATAATTAGAAATAGTATTAATCACTTCGAGGAATTAAAATATGAAACAGAACAAATACAAGCAACAGCTGTTAATATCAAGACCAAAAATAACTCTATTAGTGTTATTGGAATTTACTGCCCACCGAAATACTCTCTAAAAGAAAAAGATTATCTTGAATTTTTCAGTAATCTAGGGAAAAGATTTGTAATTGGAGGAGATTTTAATGCAAAAAATATCCACTGGGGTTCTAGACTAACAACAACCAAAGGGAAAGAACTCCTCAATGCTATCAAAAAATACGGTTGTGAAGCCTTATCAAATGGTAAACCGACCTACTGGCCAACTGATCCAAATAAAATACCAGATCTAATTGATTTCTTTATAGTGAAAAATATATCTGTGAATTATATACATATAGATGAAAGTATTGACTTAAGCTCTGATCACTCCCCAATACTTTTGACATTAAGTGAAAGGATCATTCAAAAAGAAAGCTATCCCAGTTTAGTAAATAAGCACACAAATTGGGAATACTTTAGACTGTCGTTAGAAAGAAAAATTAACTTAATGGTTCCGCTAAGGAGTGAGGAGCAATTAGAAAACGAAGTTCACAAATTCATATGTGACATACAGCAGTCAGCTTGGGAAAACACACCTCAAGTTAAAAAGAAAATTAAGGGAAACAACTACCCTAGAGAAATTAGAGAGCTCTTGGCAGAAAAAAGAAGGGCAAGGAGAATATGGCAACAAACTAGAGCCCCTCAAGATAAAACTAAGCTAAACAATCTGACTCAGCTACTTAAAAGGGAAATCAAAGATTTGAAAGACGAATCTATCAGTAACTACCTCAGAAAATTATCTAATGATACTAGTACTGATTATTCTCTCTGGAGAGCAACCAGAAGAATTAAAAGGCCAATAATGCAGATTCCTCCAATCAGAACAGAAGATAACAAATGGGCCAGAAATAACGAAGATAAAGTACGAAATTTTGCTGAATACCTGGAAAAAATATTTGAACCACATGATGACCAATCATTGGAAGCTGAAATAATAACTGAAGAGGTTGTACAGGAAAGTGACGAAATCCTACGAGCAACACCAAAAGAAGTCATGTATGAGATAAAAACAAATATGAATCCGAGAAAAGCGCCGGGTTATGACCTTATCACAGCAGAAATTTTAAAAGAACTACCAAGGAAAGCACTATTAAAGCTCACCAATATTATAAATGGCGCCTTTCGATTGAAATATGTACCCAGCCTCTGGAAAATTGCAGAAGTAATTATGATTCCGAAACCTGGGAAACCACCACACAAAACTGGATCATACAGGCCAATATCGCTATTACCAGTTATGTCTAAACTCTTTGAGAAGTTATTAGTGAAAAGGCTAAATCCGATAATTGAGAGGAAAAACCTGATTCCAAATCATCAGTTCGGTTTTCGCAACCAACACTCAACATTAGATCAAGTACACAGAATAACTAATATTATTGAAGGAGCATTAGAGGAGAAAAAAGTCTGCTCAACGATATTCTTAGACGTTGCACAGGCCTTTGATAAAGTTTGGCATGAAGGACTTAACTATAAGTTAAGAACTGTACTACCAATGCAATTCACTACAATATTAGAATCATACTTGAAAGATAGATTCTTTAGAGTAAAATTAGACGATTCCTATTCTGAATTGAAAGAAATCAAGGCAGGAGTACCGCAGGGCAGTGTATTAGGTCCGGTCCTATACCTATTGTACACTAATGATCTCCCTGTATTAGAAAACAACACTGTGGCGACCTTTGCTGATGACACGGCAATCTTAGCTGTTGGAGATAGCAACGAAGAATCAACACAGAGTTTACAGTTGGCTATTACCCAAATACATAACTGGACCAAAAGATGGCGAATTAAACTTAACGAAACTAAATCAGTTCACATCAATTTTACAAACAAACGACTCGAACATATTCCGGTTACAATTAATCAAGAAATAATACCGTATGCCAACACGGCTAAGTACCTTGGCATGACACTAGATGCAAAACTACGATGGAAAGCACACGTCAAAAAGAAAAGTGAAGAACTAGGGCTTAAATATAGAAAGATGTATTGGCTGATAGGAAGGAGCTCCGCTCTCTAAACATACAACAAACTTCTATTATATAAACAAATATTAAAACCGGTTTGGACTTATGGTATCCAACTTTGGGGTTGTACCAAACAGAGCAACGTAGAAATCATCCAAAGATTTCAAAACAAAGTATTAAGGAACATCGTTGATGCACCATGGTATGTTAGAAACAGAGACCTCCATAGGGACCTTAAAGTGGTCACTGTTTCAAAGGAAATCCAAAAAAATGCACTGAGACATAGGCAAAGGCTCGAACAACATGTTAACACTGAGGCAACTAAGCTGTTAAACAACACAGATATTGTACGCAGGCTCAAACGAACTAAACCTTTTGAGCTGGTGTAATTGCTAGTGTAAACAGCGTAATGCTGATCTAAAACCCACAATAACGACGTGGTTTAATTCAATTTATCAGACACTATGGAACACCAGTGGGAAGAAGCCATAGATTAATACAACATAGTAAATTAAGTTAGAATAAAATTGCTCATTAGTCCAGGTGACTAGATTGTAATAATTGTTTATTTAAAATATTTAAATAAAATTGAAAAAAAAAAAAAAAAAAAAAAAAAAACTTAATTTTATTTTAAAATTTTTGAATATTTAATTCAAAAATTAAAAAATAAAATTAAGTTTTATTAAAAAAATTATTTTCATAGTGATTTCACTACCATGAATAGCACTCGATAACAAATGTTCATATCTCTTCATTTGAGGTTATAAATAAACGACAAAATACCACAAAATTCATCCAGCTTCCCCATAAAATTCATTTCGCAGGGTTGGATTTGTAGGATTTTCCCCTTACTATAATATCGCCAAAAAAAGTCTCCAACTGTCAAATTAACGTGTGAGATAGCACCACAGAATGACCAACCTGGAAAGGAAAATATAATACCAGACGCTCTTTCTCCCTGTATCGAAACCATCGAAATAAAAACAATCGATCAGAACCATCACATAATTTATATAGGGATTGATCAATGAATCGATAGTTTGTATTCTTTTGCAAATCCTTCTGAACGGTCTGAATTAAATTTTCATTCATAAAATTTAATTCAGACCGTTCAGAAGGATTTGCAAAAGAATACAAACTATCGATTCATTGATCAATCCCTATATAAATTATGTGATGGTTCTGATCGATTTGGTTTTGACGAGTCAACTTGGAAAATGGTTGTTCCTGAATGGCAAAGAACAGAACTAATTAAAAAATTCCATGATGAAATGAATGGGTCATTTTGGAGGTTTTAAAACCTTACATCGACTTACAGATCGATATTATTGGCCAAATATGTGTTCGGATATTCGGCAATATATCGTAAATTGTAACATTTGTAAAGCAGCCAAATCTCCCACCATTAATTTAACTCCGCCTATGGGAAAATTTAGACGATCTCAAAGACCATGGAAATTAATAAGTATAGTCTACATGGGTCCTTTTCCAAAATCTAAGAAAGGTAATACTTTCCTGTTAGTAATAGTAGATAATTTTTCTAAATTTCCTCTCATTTTTCCAGTTCGTAATGCAAAGTTTCCAATATTAAGAAAAACATTAGAAGAACATGTCTTTAATATATTTTCAGTCCCTCGTGCTATTATCTCTGATAACGGTCCACAATTTGTTTGCAAAGATTTCCAAAATTTATTAGATCAGTTTCACATTGAACATTACAAAACAGCAGTATACTCACCACAAGGAAATCCCGTAGAGCGAATTAACCAAGTAATTGGTAACGCAATTCGGTGTTTCATTACAACCACAAATCATAACAATTGGGATCAATTTATCCCACAGATTGGGGTTGCAATACGTTCAGCAGTTCATGAAGTGACAAAATGTACACCATTTTTCTTAAACTTTGGCATGGAGATGATAATTGATGGTCAAGATTATAAATATCATAAACATTTTCCACCTGTCAATTTAGAGCAACAAATATTAAAATTAAATAAAATTAGAAAAATTTTATCACAAAAATTGGAGGATTCTCATATTAAAACTTCTCAACGATATAATTTAAGAGCACGAGCTTCGAGTTTCACAATTGGTGATATTGTTTGGCGGCGAAATTTTGCACACTCATCGAAAAATATTACAGCCAAATTGTTGCCAAAATGGCAATTTTTTTTTTTTTTGTACATAGATCAATTTATGTATATATTCGTTTATATAAAACCAAAAATATAAAAATAAAAAAAAGTGATCGAGAAAAAGGGTGCTAACTATTAGAATAAAAAAATAAAAAGGACAATCTCATCACTCAAGAGGAGATTCAGTTGAAAACCGTTGAAGAGATTAGTGACAAAGCCCCCACCCGTGGTAAGCGGCTAATCAAAAATTCAACTAATGGTTAAGTTAAAGAATTAAAATTAAAAAAAAATTAAAACGTGTATAAAAACAAAACTATACTATCTATAATTATTAGATACAAGTAAACCCCTTATA